>OZ053303.1:36563249-37163249 GCA_964056655.1 Arabis hirsuta
AGTGGAGGTTGTGTCGATCGACACAGTCTGTGCCTGTCGATCGACACGGGGTTGTCTCGTGAAGGGTTTCGAGCAGGGAGTTCCCTGTCGATCGACATGGATGGATCCTGTCGATCGACACGGGTTTAAATCATTCAAGGATGTTTGATTTCCGGTTTGTTTTGAGTTGGGCCGGTTAAGGGGAGCCCTAGGGTGCAAGTATTTAAGCGTGGAGAAGGGGTTTTCTCTCTGTTTTGGCCGCTTTTTGAGAGAGGATTAGGTTTAAGAAAAGTTGAGAGTTTTTGAGAGATTTTTGGAGGTGTTCCGTCAGTTTTTGGGAGAGGCAAACGGCGGTCAGGTTCTGATCGGTTTTGAACGCAAATTGTAGGGTAAGTTCTCCTTTCTGTGCTCTTGATGTGAGCGAAAACCGTTTGCGATTTGGTTGAGTATTCGCTGAGTTATGGTCTTTTGAACTTGAGAGGTTTCTGCAGTTTCGAGTTTGCGATCAGTCAACTTCGAGGGAGGTTTCCCGTCGAACCAGTGTGAATCAGGAGACGATTCAGATACCTTTGGAAAGCTCTCTCTGTGCAGATTCTAGATCAGGTTTCGGATCCTTATTCGGAGGTAAGCTCCGTTCTCTGTATTCGTTTGTTTTCAGGGTGTCGGTTCTGAATCTCTGTTTTTGCCAGTTTCGAATAGCGAGATTACGGGCTGTTTTGCCGTCGATCCTGTAGGAGTTAGGGGACGTTCTATACATCGTTGGAAAGCTCTCAGTGTCTAGTTTCCAGAACAGGTCTCAGACTTGGTTTTGGTGGAGGGAGTCGCGAGATATTCCTCTTTGTTGGTGTCGGGTTCCTTAGTCTTCTTTCAATCCGGTTGCAAAGGTGAGTGCGTGACCATAGGCTCTCGGATATAGGATTGTGTAAGATGCGATTGTTTGCTGTGTGAATTTGGTGCTTTGAGTGGTTGATTGTGCAGGTGATCGATTAAGGTTCATGGAGATTCGGCCATGAGAGGATAGGCGATCTCCATCGAACAGAAGATGTCCTGCCGATCGACAGACACGCAGGCCGTCGATCGATAGGATTGTTGTCTGTCGATCGACAGAGGGACATAATTGTCTGTCGATCGACACCTAGAGGTTGTGTCGATCGACAGAGATGCTGCTGTTCTGTTTTGTGATACTTGTTGTTCTATGCGTGTTGAGTGATAACCCTGGTATTGTATGCGTTTTATATTTGAGTAATTGGCCTGTAGATGGGAGGACCGTCTCACTGGGTATTTGTGATAATACTCACGCATCTCGTATAACCATGTGATGCAGGTAAAAGCAGGTGTGATCGTGGAATTGTGGCGAGGACGAGATGGTTGATCTAGAGACTCGATTGTGTGGTTATGGAGTGTTAGGTTGTTAGTGGAACCTGATAGTAAATGTTTAGGTTGCTGGTTACATTGTTGATTGAATTGAATTGTGAACCGATTATGTGATTAGTTGGTTAAGTTGATTATGATTAGTTGTATTATTTTCGCTGTTGCTTGTGATGAAGAATTGTAGCATGTTGAGAACTAGCATTTATGGGAATGTTAGATTCGATGCTACTTATTATTAAAAAAAAAAAAAAAACGGGTCGGGTTGTTTCATAAACTCTTGAATTCGTCGTGATATGAGGAAAATGTTTGGGAAGAATATAGAAATACAAATATTTTGGGGAAGAAATGTGTTACACTTGTTTTAACTTTGGTTTTGGTTTTGGTATTGTTGTTTTTCATTTTGTCATTTGAAGTTGTATGTTGTGTTATTCTGATTTGACTCGTTAAGCTACTTTGTGTCTGGTTCTGGAATCTCCTCTTCTTTGTTAAGCTGTTTGGGATAAGGCATCATAGTTTCTAACCAATTGTTGCATTTGGGTAGAAATGTATTTTCCTCTGAACATGGATTCATTTGTTAGTGTTTGTTTCCTGATATTTGATCTACGTGTAGGGGTTTTACCACGGCGACCTGTCGAATTGTGAGATGAGTTACGACAAACTTGGACGAACAGCACAGGTTAGATATCTACTCAAGAGTTTTATTATGATTGGAAATTTTTAGTGGTTCCTTTATTTGTGTACGGTTTCTATGCTTTCTTCAGGTCAATATTTTTTTTTTCTATTTTAGGTGGACTTGGATGCATATGTAGTGTTACCCAAGATTCAACTTGCAGGTCTCTCTGGTACTATTTATCTCTGATAATTCAAGAATCGTGGTAAAATCGTTTTTCTTACAACGGATATGTGTTCCTGCTCTTTCCCACTGGTCCAGAGTTACTGTCGAGTTGGCTATTCCGTGTGAGAAACCTGGCCCGCGGGTGTTTAAGGGATTCACGGTCGGTTTGCATCCTCGCTCGTGGGAAATTGTAAGAAAATTGCAAATCCAAGTTGCTGGTTTTAACTCGCTTTTAACATAAACTTAGAAATGGGTTCGGTTCTGGATTTTTAACCTGCAGATTTATAATGGGATGACACAGTTTGGGTTTGAGAAGCCTCGTCGTGAGTTTAGGTATGGAATCAGGAACTTTGTTTATTCGTGTTTTAGTTGCCATGTATTTACTACCGCAAGTGTTCCTGGTTCGCAGCTTCAAGACTGAGCAAACTCATCTTACTCTCTATATGACTGCAATTGCTTCTTTATCGACATTGGTCGGGAAGCCTATCATCAAGGTTTTCCCAGAGAATGGTCTTAACGTTAAGATAGCTGGTTCTTCGCTGACTGGGAATCATCCAACAACTTTAGTATTGGATTGGAATTGTAATAACTTCTGGTATCTTGCTTTTCTCATTGTGACTTTGATCTTTGCTTTTACAAACTTTATAAATTTTGTTTTTAAAGGTGAGAAATCTCGGCAAACTCCATATGAAGTCAATGTCACCATCCCAGTGGATGGTTATGATCCTGTTCAGTTTTTCCTCACAAAACTCTGCGGTGAGCTTATTATACACTCAGCTTGATCGGATGATCCACGTGGCATTCCCCGTGAGCTGAAACTTTCAAGTGATTGCTCTGTCTCTCTCTCTGTGATACATACAATTTGTGTTTCTTACATGATTTCAGAATACAACCAAGGTAGTGAAGGAGGATCAGCGAAGGGATGGGCTATTTTCGGAGTTTTTTCCTGCGTGTACGAAAATATCTCTCTCAAAATCACAAATGCTTTGTAATAGGAGAATTAGCTCAACTAATTGTGTTTTCTGGTGTGTTGCTTCTGATCAGATCCCTCGTTGCATTTACACTTTTCTGCCGTGGAGGATTTATCTACAAAACAAGAGTAGAACGCGTGGTAACCTTCAATCCTTCTACTTCCATTCTTGATTCTCTAATTCTTCTCTCACGCTACATATACACAAAATCACTGATGGATGCAGCGTGGAATTGATGCATTGCCGGGAATGTCGCTTCTATCAGGTTTACTAGAAACTGTAAGCATTACCAAAGTACTCAAACGTATATATTTATGCGGAATCAAGGAGAAACCTCACTGTTGGTCTTTATGGAACTTACAAGAGGCCATTGTAAACAGGTGAGTGGAAGTGGACAAAGCTACTCAAGAAGTGAAGAAATCAACAATGCTTTTACCAATGAAGTCTCATGGGACCGATCTTCGGCGAGTTCTACTCAAGCACCAACACAGACACCAAGTGAAAGAACATATGGTGCTATCTAAACTGTTAAATTTCTTCGCAAGAGGTTTTGTTTCAATCAATGGATATGTCATGCTGTTGAACGGCATTTTTTGGGTTTTACTTTTTGTTTTCAATCTTCATAGTTTCTAGAATGAAGGGAAAATGTGTAAGAGTCAAAAAGTTTGATTGCTTCGTTCGATATATATATGAAAAACTGAATTTTTGTGTACAAATGTCAATTTTTTTTCTTCTTCTTCTTCTTAAATGTTATGCAATAATTGGAGTAGATATTTTACAACTACAGTGCTATATATAGTTATGATATTAATTATTTTTAAGTGGCGATAGAAAGAGAAAAAATGTCATCCATTCATTTAATAGATATATAAAGTTGGAGTGGCATTGAGAGTCTAGACAAACATTATTAATCTTTCTACCTCCTTCTTCTTCCTTGGGCCATGAATTCTGATGAAGGAGTGTCACTACCATTGATCCACGACCATTTGATGGTGCCTTGGAATCATTATGGTAAAGGTGATTGTTGTGGAGGCTTTGAAACTATCACTGATGGTTTCTACTGCGAAAGCTGCGACTTTTTCGTCCACAAGAAATGTAGCGAGTCCTCCGAATGTATCCAACACCCATCTCACTCCGGTCACACGCTTGAGCTTCTAAGAAATCCACCATCTCTCTGTTGCAGTTTATGTGGAAGGAGAAACAAGTATCTACTCTATCGTTGTGAGATTTGTGACTTCAACATTGATCTATACTGTGCCAGATATCCACCACCAAAGGTTATTGACAATTCAGAGACGCATCAGCACAAGCTCACCCTTCTCGAGAAGCTGAAAAACTTCCGCTGTAATGGTAAATGTGGCAAGAGTAGTTACAAAGATGAGTTTGCTTACAGATGTAATGAATGTGATTTAAACTTCCATATGGATTGCGTATGGCATCCGCTCAAACACCCGATAGAGGTAAACCATAACCTTCTATGATGATGGGAAAATGTCGTCTTTGTAACTTTGATCTAACTTTTCTTCCTCTTCTTTTTTCCAGTATACAACGATCGACGCTGGTGAGAGAGTGTCATTACCATGGATCCACCAGCATTTTATGATGCCTTGGAATGATCTGAGGAAAGGTGCTTGTTGTGGACGCTTTGAATCTAGCAGAGATGGCTACTATTGCAAAACCTGTTATTTATTTTTCCACAAGAAATGTGCGGAGGAGGTGTCTGAATCTATACAACACCCATCTCACTCCCTTCACCCTATTTGGCTTCGAACTACTCCATCTTATCTTAATACTTGCGATATTTGTGGAAAGAGAATCGTGGATCTATTCTACCGTTGTGCGATATGTAACTTCGACGTGGATCTACATTGTGCCACGTACCCACCACCACCGGATGTTATCAAAGTTTCTGAGACACATCAGCACAGCCTCACCCTTCTAAAAGAGAGTATCCATTTTGACTGTGATGCTAAATGTGGCAAGATTAGAAGCAACTATGATTTTCCTTACAAATGTTATGAATGTGATTTAAACTTCCATGTGGACTGCGTATGGCATCCATCAGAGCCAAAACACACGTTAGAGGTAAACCACTCTCACCACTCCTTGCACCCTCTTAAACTCTTCATGGGTCAATTACCAGACTATTCTGATGGAAAATGTCGTCTTTGTGGAAGCAAAGTTGATCATAGATTGTTCTATCATTGTTCTTCATGTAACTTCACCTTGGATATGCGTTGTGTTTACAACCCACCACCACAATCTCTTCTGGATTTGAAAGCTCATGATCACCAACTCACCCTTCTCCCAAGACACCGTAATTTTACATGTAATGCTTGCGGGTTGAGTGGAGATCGTAGCCCTTACATATGTGTTCAATGCGATTTCATCATCCACCAAGGATGTCTTGGCCTTCCACGCGTCATAAACATCAATCGGCATGATCATCGTATTTCTCGCACTTCTGTTCTTGGTGTTGTGAATTCTGTCTGTGGAGTTTGTCGCAAGAAGGTGGATTGGACTTATGGGGGTTATTCTTGTCAGAGGTGTCCTGGCTATGTCGTTCACTCGAAATGCGCTACAAGAGAGGATGTTTGGAATGGGAAAGAACTCGAAGAAGTACCTGAGGAAATAGAAGATATAGAGCCATATGTGGTAATAGATGAGGAAACAATAAATCATTTCAGCCACAAAGAGCATAACCTTAGACTTCACGTTAATGGTGTTCTGTACGAGGAGAGCAAGCGGTGTAGAGCATGCAGCCAACACATCGGTCTTCAATCCTTCTATGGATGTTTGGATTGTGATTTCAATGTCCACCAAAACTGCGCTGAACTTCCTAAAAAAAAATGGCATGCGCTACATAACGACCGCCTTACTTTAGTTACAAGCGAGGTTGGCATCTTTCGTTGTGATGTTTGTTATAGATGCTCTAATGGTTTCGCGTACCAGCATGGTCATAAGAAGATGGATGTCCAGTGCATTTCAATTTCTGAGCCATATGTCCATCCAAGTCATCCCGATCATCCCTTATATCACATTCCACAAGAGGAAGCTGAAATATGCAACGGTTGCAAAAAGAGGGCATCGTACGTGCTCACGTGCATTGTAGATGATTGTGAATTTTCTTTATGCTTCAAATGCGTCACTTTACCACAAGTGGTAAAGCATAGAGTTGACGATCATCCTCTCTCACTATGCTTTGGTGGCGAAAAGGCAAGTGGTAAATACTGGTGCGACATTTGTGAGAAGGAGTCTGATCCAAGGGAGTTGTGGTTCTACTCGTGTAAAGATCACCGGGCTAGTTTGCATACAAAGTGTGTGGTCGGAAAAGATTCAGGGCTCATGCCAGGAAGCACAATAAATTTCATGGGAGAACTGCTCGAGGTGGTGCTCAATAATAGTGTAACTCGTCCACTTTGCAAGATCTGTGAGTCGCGTTGCATGTACCCTATCATCTTGGAGTTGCCTGGAACCTCAGATACATACTTTTGCAGTCTTGGATGCTATTTCGATTCGTTAAGGAGAATAAAATAAGGTATGTGAAGCCAAGATTTTCTTTCATAGTTCTTTTACAATTTCTTCTTCTTGGCTCGTTGGTAATGCCTTGATGGAGTTTAAATCTTGTTGAGTTTCTTTTATCTCCTCTGTTTTCTTCTCCTCGTCATCAGATTTCTTAAAAATTTCGATGATGATTTCGTTCGTTGTTTGTGCAGCTAAAGCAGATTTATCTCTTTTAAACTCATCCATGATATCAAGTTTCTTCTGTGTGATTTTTTCCAATTCTGTGTACTTTGAATATTTTGCAATTCGTAAACTTTGGTTGAATCGTGAATGTCTAACTCAAATGATTAATTTAAACAGAATCAAGGAGAAAAAAACTCATTGTTGGTCTTTAGTATATAGTTTATGGATCTCTTAAGAGACAAGTTCTGTGTAAATCTAATGGCTAATTTCTTTTTAACCAGGTGAGTGGAAAGGGACAAAGCTACTCAAGAACTGAAATTTTCAACAATGCTTTTGCCAATGAAGTCTCATGGGACCGCTCTTCTGCGTCTTCTACTCAAGCACCAACACAGAGACCAAGTGAAAGAACATATGGGGCGATATAAACTGTTAGTATCCTCGCAAGAGGTTCTGTTTCATTCAAAGATAAGTCATGTTGTTGAACAACATTTTTCGGGTTTTACTTTTCGTTTTCAATCTTCATAGTTTCTAGAATGAAGGGGAAATGTGTAAAGAGTCAAAAAGTATGATAGATTCAACTTGAGATTGCTTTTACCTGCAGATTCATGATATCCAGGTATTTTCTTAAGGAATGATATCCGGATGTGGGAGATGATTATATTAAAAACAAGTATATAATCAAGAACAAGTCTACTACTCAATGCAAACATTATATTAAAAAAATGTTGGAGAGATGATTTTACATTCTATACTTTTCAGTTTTCATTATCTAAACAAAATATTGATTTAAGCTTACGGAAGGTAATAAAGCATTTCTTCCCACATCATCTCCCTAAGCATTTTAAGCATTTCTTAAGGAAGGATATCCGAATTTTTTCTGAATATCGCAGATATTTGTTTTAAACAACAACAAATTTAAAACACAATAATGTATTTTCTGAAAAATGGTTTAATATAAAATATAAACTAATTAATTAATATATATATATATAATGGGTCTAATTTTATTCGATAAATTATTTAAAAAATAAAAAATAAAAGATTAAAACGGTGAAAAATGATATATATATTTTTTATTTAATAAATATATTTCAAATAAAGTTAGTATCTATCTACTTTGACTATAAATATATTCGAAAATATATTTAAAAGTAAAAAATATAAATATACGTTATAAATCTACCATATTATATGTATATATAAGTAATATACGGATCGGATTGGATATTCAGATTTTTAAATGTAGTATTTGTGATTTGCTTCGGTTTAGACGGATCCTAAATTTATTATTTGTTTCGATTTGATTCAAAACGGATATCCGGATTTTTTGGATCGAATCAAAATGGATACCGAATCAGATCAAATTTAATGTATAATAGCCCAGCCCTAATGGCGATATTATATTACGAATCATAATTATTGAGGAAAATAGAGTATTTTTGTTATTTAAAACATTTATTATGTTCCATTAAACACCACACCAGATTTTGACCCACAACTAGTAATTATCCAACCGCAACTGCCCGCATACGCAAACGCTCGAAGAAAACAACTTTTGGATTTGAGAGGTTTGGAACGACACGAAGCGATAAAAAATGTAACGCTATCAACCGCTACCGCCCGTAAACGCAACGTTTGCAGATGGTAGCGGGTGAACCAATCAAGCCCTAATTCTATCCATTCTACCAAACTACTTAATTACATACTAAAATTATGTGCTCAATTATTGGTCATTAGTTATTTACCCAAAAAAAAAAAATTGGTAATTAGTCATTAGTCAGAATTGGATGTTTATTTTGACACCAAGGTTCCCATCACTCCGCAAATTTTGTGGGAAAAAAATGGTAGCCAAATCTCTAGCAAGTGTGCTCTTACGGATCTTGGTCATTTGTTAAAAATTAGTCATAGAGTCGAGATTAATTATATAGTAGTCTAAAATATTCAAGATTTCTTCAACACACCAACGGAATCAAGTTCATTATCTTACAAGTCACACATTTTTATATAAAAAGAAAATCTTACAAGTCGTCACAACTGAATTTTTTTTTGTTTGTTTGAGATTTTACTCAAACACAAATACTACTAAAGATGCATAAACAATTCACACAAATGAATGCAAGACACAAAATATTGAATGTGTCTACGAGCCAAGGATGATATCGACTTAGAAGATGTGGAAAAAGATGGTCCATATCGGGTAAACGAGGAGAGCAACGATCCCGAGGGTATTGGAGATACCATTCTTTTGAGTAAAAGAGTTCTTGAATCCACCAGAAGCTTTAATGTGTTCATGGAAAAGGTAACATGCTATTCCAAGACATATCACTGCCCCAACCCAACTATCTCTTAGTGTACCAGCTATTAGACTTGGTGCAACCACCAAAAGAAGAATCAATGCTGCCGGAATCTCCAACCACTCTACAAGTTTAAGTTGATCATTAAGAAAAATAATTTTAAGATACAAGTTTGGTGTTTATTTATAGACCAAAACTCAAACTAATGTTTGTATGATTTGTAGAAATAGCCAATGGTATATTACATGCTCTGGTCTCGGACTAAAAAAGATTACGAGTTTCGGCCCATGACCTCTTGATAATTAAAAAAAAAACAAATTGGCCATTAGAGTACCTGGAAAGTGTTTAGGGCAGAAGAGCCTAATTGTAACCGAGATGAGTGCGATCCATTTCCCGAAATCTCCCCTGTGAAATTAAATCGAATATTGACTTAGTCTTGTTACATATTTTACAAGAACAACATTGTAAAGACTTGTTCTTGATTATACCTAAAGAAGTTGAAGATAACGTAAGGAAGTGTGAAAAAAATGTATGGCACTAAAAGAGTAGTCAAGATTTTGGTTTTCCAGTTTGTCCGGTCCAATACCAAGAGATAACTGCCAAAAACAAACAATAAACAAAATCATTACAATGATCTCGAAACATATACAAGAAAAGGTTAATGGTTTTGGTCTTT
This sequence comes from Arabis hirsuta, assembly GCA_964056655.1. Taxonomy (NCBI): domain Eukaryota; kingdom Viridiplantae; phylum Streptophyta; class Magnoliopsida; order Brassicales; family Brassicaceae; genus Arabis; species Arabis hirsuta. The sequence continues at coordinate 36,573,063 of OZ053303.1, forward strand.
TTTGGCTTACATGGCGGCGATTGAAGCGGCCCATTGAAGCAAAGACGTGCCAAAACCTAAACCACCGAGCATTCCTACGTCTTTTACGAGCTTCTTCGTGGCAGCGACAAACTCATTCAGATCGGAATTGATCATATTCTTCGTGGTTTCCTCTCCGGTCTTCATGGCCAAATACTCAACTCTTCCCATTTTGAATTTTTGTTCTTTCGTTGTAAATGTAAACTCTCACACAATACAATTCGAGTTATAAGTTACTTGTGACAATAAGCAGAGTATTTATAGCTTAATCACAAACCATCTTCGCTGTGATTCTTTGAAAATTTCAATAGGCATTAAAAAAAGAAGTGATTTGTGTGTTAATTAAATTTAAATGATGCTAAATCATAGAGTATATGTTTAGTTTTACATTTGAAAAAAAGAAATGTTTTGTTTTATATGTCAGTGGTGACAACTGTTCTGATTTTCGATATCTTTAGAGCTGCTCGCCACGTAGGCTTCGCTGGTGCACTGACTTATTGACACGTGGCTTAATCAATGATCTCTTTTTCATACACAAAATCTCCAAATCCATAGAGAACATTTCTACCAAGCATATTAAATTCCTTATTTTATTTCTACAAGTAACCCTAATTTTTGAAGATAATGAGGATATATATACTCTTATTATCACTTTAGATTATTACAATCCAGTGATTAGTATAAAATTAACTAAATACCCTGAAAAGGAAAGCAAAAACTAATCCAGTGATATACATTCTTCACCAGATAATTATCAGATTTCGAAACCACATTAAAATAAGCCAGATTAACAAGAACAGTGAGCTAAACAATACGAAAAATTCTCAACGATTAAAACTTTAAAAGTATGGACTCAATTACAATACAAGAACAAGGAAAATCTAAGTATTAAAGGATTCATGAGAGTACCAAACGTTTCTTGTGTTAAAAACTCAGTAGTAATAGAGAGATTTGCCTTTCTTTTCACCTTCAAGAAGAGTTACCATCTGGTTTGTTTGAAGAATCATGAGCTGGTTTCTTTGATGCACTTGATTCCACAGAGGTTGCATTCATCAAAACTCGCTTCACTCCTCTTCCGACAACACCGAGATTAGTAACACCTGATGATGCTCCTCCTCCTGCTGCTGCACCGGTGTGAGCGGTTGAGACCGTAGGCGACTCTAAATCTTTCCCGGTATTCGCAGTTCCCATCCGAGAAGAGCTCATTGCACCACCAGCAGCAGTAGCAACAACCGTGTCAATAGCGTTTGCCTTAGCCGATGATGCCATGCCCATGAGCTCTGCAAGAAGCTGCTTTGGATTCTCTGATTGTTGTTTCAAGTCCTCAAGCTGCAGGAAACAAATGGTGGACATTATAAAATGTGTGTTTCAGAGTTTTTTTTAATAAGAAATCATGGTTTAGTTTACTTGCCTTCTTTTCGAGATCTTCTGCGAGGCCAGATAAGACTCTGATTTCGGCTTCTTTGTCTGGAGTAGATTTATCAATGTAGGGAACATTGGATGATTGTTGGATTCCTTCGTCAACTTCAGAGGCAGTTGAGGAGGTTGCTGATACAGATGCACCTTTGATCTCATTAGTGAGCCTCTCCATCCTCGCTTTGCAGATTAACATAGCCTTTTGACAATATGGTATTGCTTCCTGAGGTTGACATCCAGTCTCTAGACAGATGCATATGCGGAAGTTTCTGAAATATTCGAGTTAAGTTTATATAATCCAACAACAAAATGCACGGAAAAATAAAAAATCAGATGTAATTTAATAAGGATACAATTCGGCTATGTGTCGACTGTCGGGTTCAACCAGTCGCTCTAAGATGGACAATGCTTTCTTGTAGTCATTGAGGGAAGACTCAATGTCCTCTGCGTAGTAAATAACACAACTCAAAATCAAACAATCCTAACCGAGAAAACCGAAATGAGAAAACCGGACAGAACAAAAGCGAAACAAGAAAGAAATACCTCTCTCCAAGGAAATTTCAGCAAGGGAACAGAGTATATCCACTTTTTCCATTGTCTCAGTAGATTGTTTGTCGGTAATAGCCCTTGCGATATCCAGCATTTTCCATGCCATATCCAAATCAGACTCATCTTCATCAGCATCGGCATCAGCGTCAGATAGATCATCATCCTGACATTCCTCACCATCCTCTCCTATGTCTTTAGCACCAGAACCTTAAAAAGAGACACCAATGCTCATAAACATTCAAGGCCACAATCCTTTTATACACAGGTTTGAGAGAAACAAGACACTGTCATGGATAATAAAATGACTCATTTGCTTCATCAACCAAAGGGTATATATGTGACACACACCAAGAAACACCTATTGCATCTCAGTCCATAACCTTAACGGTGAAATTCTATAAAGGTGACAGTACCTTCTTGCCCACTTGAACTCCCTTGTCTCTCTGGGTTACTCGAAACAAAATACGCAGCGAAAGATTCACCGTTTGCAGCAACATCTTTATTGCTGGACTCTTGCTGAGTTTCACTTTCTTTCTTAGGCACGTTACCAAGTGGATCAGCTTCAGCTTGAGCCTTTTCCAGTAGAGCTGATCCATATCGAAAGTATGCGTTTATGCACTCAGCAGCAAGTTCACCATAGTGTGCAACCCTAAACCCATACCAAGGAAAATTCCATTAGATCCAGCACAATTGACACTAAAAACCCTAACTAGACTCCAAAACCCCAAATGGTGGAATCAGAAACATTTGAAACCCTAAACCCATGATTGGGTTTCTATCAAAATTTCGTCTTTAAAGAGAACGCGAATGGAAACCTGATCTCGAGGGCACGGCTAAAGCAATCAACAGCTTCAGAGAAATCATTCTCTTTCAAAAAGACAGATCCTTTCTCCGTCAATTCCTCAGCGAACTCAAGGGTCTTCTCACGTTCCTCGTCGGAGACAAGAGTAGCAGCACTATCGGCTGCGTTGTTGTTATTAGCATCGTTGTTACAGGTCGATTCAGTGCCTCCTTGAACAATTGATTCGACGGTGGCTTCGATTGAGGCTTGATTGGGTTCTAGGGTTTGCGCTGTCTCCGTCACAGGCTCGGTTAGGGTTTGTACGACTTCTATCACCGAAGCTTCCGATGCTGAAGCTGCTTCTTCAACCATTGTTCACTGGATTTTTGGGTGAATTTGAAATTTGGGAGAAGAACAAAAAAAACTCGAAATTTGTTGGGAAGAAAGAAAGAGTTTTGGCTTCGATTCGTCTGTAAAACCCTTCTCTTCGCTTTTTGGCGGACTTAGCAAAATGGAGAAACCCCCAAAACAGAAAATGGAAAAAAAAAAAATCAATTTTTATATCTTAAAATGAAAAAAAAAATCCAGATTGATATTTTGACATGATATATTAGCCAATAACGGTTTTTTTTTTGGGGACAAATATCCGACATCTAATAATATTGATTGGTGTATATATATATATATATATATTTTTTAAAATATTATAAAATGGGTTATTTAGGCAGATGATATAATTTTGGATAATATTTGCAGAATAACGAGTTGCAAAATTGTAACTTTTTTTTATCAACAACTACATAAATTTAGAACGGTTCAATGGTCCAAATTGGAAAAACAAAATTTATATAAATGGTTTTTTTTGTTTTAAAATTGAACCCTCCGGGCAAGTTTGTCCATCTTGGTATTTTGGTCTTGTTTGGTATTCATCAAGGTGTGTAGTGAAAGCAGACCAGTTGTTGGGTAAAGATGTTTTTTCCAAGATTTCGCAGAATTGTAACAAGAAAATATTTTTGACACTTGTGTTTGCAAATATATGTCACATTATTTTATAAATACATGTTACATCAAAAGATATACAATACTCTAACCATACCATACTCTAAATCAAATGCTATGGTTGGATTTTGTATCCACGAAATGTGTGGCTCGAATAGCTTAAACATACGAAGAAGCTACCACTAGCATAATACCAATTCTCCGATAATGAAACCTGTAAATTGAACTGTTTTCTCATCGATGGCTCGCTTAGTGTTTTCTTTAAATCTTCTTCCATCAAATCATGGATTCAATCTCATTCCTCGAAATCATCAACCTTTCTTCCTTACCCAAACTGTAGCACCTCCTCGATTTCCTTCTGTTCGTTGCCAAACAAACCCAGAATCTTCCGAAACCCAGGTGAAATTTTCAATCTTTTTTAAATGGGTCGAATCCAGGTCTAACCTTTTTCTTGATTCAGGAGAAATTGGTCGTAGATGATAGCTCCAAGGAAGTGGAATCACCTCAAGCTTCTTCTTCTGGGTTTCCTGAATCACCCAATAAGGATATAAACAGAAGAGTCGCGGCTGCTTCTGTAATCGCAGCTTTAGCCTTGTTTCTATCGACGAGGCTCGATTTTGGGATTTCTTTGAAGGATTTGACCGCATCGGCCTTGCCTTACGAGGAGGTGTGTGTTGTTTTGGATTCTTCATTTGTGTGTTTTTTTATCTCAAAGGTTTGATTTTTAACGTATTTGGTTAATGAATGTGTAGGCTTTGTCGAATGGGAAACCGACTGTGGTAGAGTTCTATGCAGATTGGTGTGAGGTTTGTCGAGAACTAGCTCCTGATGTTTACAAAATCGAGCAGCAATACAAGTAATTGTCTTCCTTAAAATGGAGCCGATGAACAACCAAGCTTAGAGCTTTCTAGTTGCAGAAAGGACCCATTAATCTTGTGTCTAGTGTAATGGATTAGGGAACTTGGTTTGGTGATGAAGATGAGTAAGCTAGAGCTTTGAAGAGACCCAATCTTGTCTTGTGTTGGTTTAGTGGATTAAGGAACTTGTATAGGGAATGGCTTTAGATATATGTAGATGCTAATGATCAAGCTAGAGCTTTCGGAGATTCAAGTTACAAAACCGAATCATAGATAGATTAGGGAGTCTTTTAGACTCTAATGATTAGGGAGTCTTGCAGACGCTAGAGCTTTGACGATTCTAGTTGCAGAAGAGACCCAAACTTGGTGTTGGTTAAATGAATTTGGGAACTTGTTTAGGACTGGACTTGTTATGTAGATAAATGCTAATGAGCAAGCTAGAGCTTTGAAGATTCTAGTTGCAGAAGCGAACCATTAATGGATTAGGGAGCTTTAAGACGCGAGTTTGACATTTTGTTGGCTAAAGTTGAAGTTTTTTTGTTTGTGTGTTAATGTCGAGTTTACTCGCGGTGTTGTGATTCGCAGGGACAAAGTCAACTTTGTGATGTTAAATGTGGACAACACGAAATGGGAGCAAGAGTTGGATGAGTTTGGTGTTGAGGGTATTCCTCATTTCGCCTTTCTCGATAAAGAAGGGAACGAGGAAGGTAATGTGGTCGGGAGACTCCCAAGACAGTATCTAGTTGAGAATGTGAATGCGCTTGCAACTGGGAAGCAATCAATTCCTCATGCCCGAGCCGTGGGACAGTACACAAGCGCCGAGTCCCGTAAGGTGCATCAGGTTACTGATCCCTTAAGCCATGGATAGGGAGAGTGACACCACCATCATAGAAGTTGTTTTTAACTCCTTAGTGCACAAAAGATGTAAACAAGAATTGAAAATTGGAAAGTACCAATATTCAAATTGATAAAAAAAAAAAAAAAAAAAAAAATTCTCAGTAGACTCATAAAATGCAATTCAACATAAAAATGTTTTTTTTTTCTCACAATGTTTTCAATACAAAGGACAAAAATAAATAAAAACCATAAAAGTAATAACCAATTTACCGACCCTCAATAACTGACATGGTTACTTGATTCACTGTGTAAGATGATTCGCCTTGTGTCCTCTGTCTCCTCGTCTCATTCGGGGTTTTGGGTTGAGCAATTGTTTCCGTATGCCTTTCGAGCATCAAAGCAACTCACGTCATGGTTGGTCTGTCCTCGGCAAGTTGTTGAACACACAGTACCCCAATCTGTATGCATCTTAGAACTTGGTCTGATGGAAATGATGTACCTTGATGACCGGATCCACCATCTCTAGCCCTCCAATTGCTCCACATCTGTTTCATGAAAAATTAAACAACATAAAAAAAGCATCATGTTATCCAAGCTTTTCATTTTTCTATAATATCTTTTTAATAAACTGTATAACTTCGGTTGTAGCTTTTAACGATTCTTCTTAAAAAAAATATATTAAAAAAGAGAGCATCATGTATTTCTATCAAAAAGAACATAGAAATTTTGTTGCTTTATGCTTACGTAGCTTTGTAGAGTCTCTCCGTTGTTCAGCCTAGAGATCTCTCTATTCTTTATGCCTATGAACATGACCCCAAACTGAAAATGTCTGATTTTGCTGAGTAAACATAGTCCATCATGTATTCCAGTGACATATATCCCTTGCATAACAAAACTCAAACCGGTTTAAAAGCGAGAAGTTATACATGAAACATTGTGTTTTAATAATGTACCATGTTCCAGCCGCAGACATCACGCGGCCTTGGGTCACATCACTTGCAAGGGTACAATGTCCCGAGAAGTATGTTGTTCGGTTTTATATCCAAATGAGTGAATGATCTTGAACCGTCTCGAACAATCCCATTTATAATATCGAATCTCATTTCCCATGTAAGGATATAGCTTCGCGTTGCGTTCGTAAAAAAAATCACAACCAATTCAAGTTAAACTTTATTTTCAATTATAAAAATAGTTTAAACCGTAGACATGATTAACCAAAGAGATAAGTGTCGAGGCTCAGGTTTTTGAGGTACTCACAAACCAATAACTTGTCGGTTACGGTAAATACGTATCCGAGCAGTATCTAAACAGTCAGACGAAGTTGACAGGTTGAATGATCCCCAATTAGTCTCATCTCGTTTTCGAACCCTTGTATCACATTCTAGGACATGTTTGTCAACTTTTTGACCGCAATCTTTTGTTGGTCGATCAATCTTTTATGTGACGAGATAGTACAATTTTGTTTATATTTTCCTATTTTCATATTTTCAATAGTATTTTTTATGTAGTCGTTGTAAGGGTTTTCAATGAAAAAACTTCTTAAATATTGATTGGTCTATTTTAAGCACATCAACTAAATTATTAATGTTAAAACTCTTCAATTAAAAGATTTTAATGAAAAAATCCCTCAACTAAAAAAATTAATTAAAAAACCTTCAAGTAAAGTTCTGTTAATGAAAAAACCTCTCATTCAATAGTAATAATGTCAATATACTAAATAATTAGTATTAAATCGATACTATGAGGTATGGTTTGTTAAAAATGACATGTATAATTTATTAAACATTAGAGAATGCAATGTTTATTTACAAACAACATTGAAAACATGATACAATTAATTGAAAATCCATATATAAATCTCATAATTAAGAGATTTTAAGGAAAATTTCATACCACAGTGTTTAGGAAGTATACACATAATATTGGAATGAATCATGAATGAGAACTACAAGATGACGCTAGACCATCTGGGGGGTTGTGTGGTTATACCATTTTTTATCTTATTATGGTTTGAAAACAACATTGAAAACACGATACAATCAATTAAAAATCAGTATTAAATCCCTCAACTAAAAAAATTAATGAAAAAACCTTTCAAGTAAAGTTCTGAGTATTAAAAACCCTCTCATTCGATAGTAATAATGTCAATATACTAAATAATTAGTACTAAATCGATACTATGAGGTATGGTTTGTTAAAAAATGACATGTATAATTTATTAAACATTAGAGAATGCAATGTTTGTTTAGAAACAACATTGAAAACATGATACAATTAATTGAAAATCTATATATAAATCTCATAATTAAAAGATTTTAAGGAAAACTTCATACCACAATGTTTAGGAAGTATGTACATAATATTGGAATGAATCATGAACGAGAACTACAAGATGACGCTAGACCATTTGGGGGGTTGTGTGGTTATACCCTTTTATATCTTATAATGGTTTGAAAACAACATTGAAAACACGATACAATCAATTAAAAATCAGAAACAATCAATTTAATAGCAGTTGTTTAACATCAATTATAATAACCGATGTTGTTGTTTGAGTAGTTTGATATCAATTCACCAAAATTGATACAAAATTTTATTAGTTTGCATAACTGACACAAAATATAATTTCATATCGATTAAATAATTAATGTTTTAATTTGATTTTTGTTACCATCAATAAAACAAATTTTATATCCCAAACAAATTTTGAATAACACTAGCATCTAATAGAATTAAGAATTTAGTAAATTAAATCACACGTGAATTTTAAAGGAATTCATAAAATAGATAATTGAATAACAATGGAACTTGATAGAATGTTCAATTCTTTCAAAATCAATTAAATTCTTGAATTGAATACCACTCCCTAAATCATTTATGACATTTTCCTATAATTTTAATAAAGTTTCATAAAACTAAATTTTGTGGTATTTATTTAGAATTCAGAGTTCTTCTATATATTAATTGAGGAGACACTATAGAGAAAATTATATTTGTCATTCAAAGATCAATCCAAGGGACATTTCATTTAAATTAACCAATCAGAATATTTCATTGAAAACTATATGTCATGTTGAAAATAACTACATATTCTCATTAATTTTTTTAACATAAACCCATTAATACATGTTTTGAAATTATAAATTCAACTAAATGTAATATTTTAGACTTACTATATCATCGACTTTAAATATTTTTTATACACTAACAAGTTTTCATTATCATATTTATAACAATATTATCTATTGTGTATAGTATTTAGATTAATACACTATACAAATAACTTTATTATGATGTATTCTACATATTTAATTACACTAACAAATATTTATACATTTCATTATTAGAAAACATATATTATTTTTTGTTTGTTAACTTATATCTAATAAATTCATATAAATCTAAACTTTATCAGATTTATCGTATTTTTTGTACTTTACACAAATAATGAAAATCAATTTTACACTAAAACATTTGCATATTTTGATTAAATTTACACATAAAAATATTTAAACTAATTGCATTTATATGTTTGATCAAAAGTATTAAATTTTACTATATTTATGCAAAATACATATCATTTTCCTACGTTTATAGATATTATAAATTATATACTTTGTCATATGTTTAAATCTAAAAAAATTATAAATACTAAAATGAATTAGTCAATCTATCTAACTACTTAGCATCCAAACTTAACAACTACCATTGATTATGCTCTAAGCGAAGTAGATATTAGTGGACTGTTCAAAATCATTAGTATTGTTTGGGATTGATTTTAACATACATGACGATCATAAGATATTTAAGATTGTCGTTATTCAAACATAAATACATAATACAACACAAATAACACTAAACATGACAACTTTTTAACAAAGAGAAGTAGATAATTAATAGAGTATCGGGGTGACTCAGTTGGAGACAAAACGATCTTTGAAGCGTTGAAGATGATGAATCAATAGATCGACCTGATAAAACCATTCATGGGACCAGCGTGAGTCTATGCAGAGGAACACAAACAAGGTCAATAATTTGGAGATGTAGACTGCACCACAAGTCCAATAAAACCACACCATGTCTATCACATCATCACCATCTTCTTTATCCTCTTTGGCCTGCTTCGATGCACTTGGCTCTGAGACTAGATAGCAACTGTTAACGGTAGGACGACCACATAGATGAGCATTGCCTATGTAACTCTTTTCATCAAATGTTACAAAATGGCCTTTGAAAGGGATTTCACCTGATAAATTGTTGCATGAGACGTTGAAAACCCCTAAACTATCGAGGTCAGCAAGCTGGGGAGGGATGTGTCCATCTAGCTTGTTGTTGGACAGATCAAGACTCTCCACATCCTTGAGCTTTGAAATGCTATCTGGTATGGAGCGTGTAAGGTGGTTGTTTGACAAATTCAAAGATCTGATGCTCTCAAGGTTTCCAATCCCAACTGGAATCTCACCTGATAACTGGTTGCTTGACAAATCCAGACCATACATAACATCGAGAATATCCCCTTGATAAGCTTCATCTCTGTTTTTCGTTGAAAAATCTATGATGGTTACGGGTGTTTGGTCATAAAACTCAGCACCCTCCAAGTTGGGAAGATGTGATGCATACTGACAACGTGGAAAGACTGTAGAGCCTGGCTCGTAAATTCTCATGCTAAGATAATATCTTTCTCGACCAAAAGACATGTTACCCAAACATGATGGAATTTATTGTGAGATAAGTCCAAAAGAGCAATTTCACTCAGCTGACATATTTTCTTAGGGATATGACTTTGAAAGTTGTTGTTACGTAGAAGGAGAATACGTAAATTAAATCTCTTGCCATTAGTGTTCAGAATCATTCCCGAAAAATTGTTGTTCCTCAAATCAAGCACCTCTAATTGCTCAGCCTCGAATAAACTGTCTGGAATTGAGCCCATAAACTCATTGCTCTGTAATCTTAATTCTAAAAGCCATGGAAAATCAAGATTCCTTGGTATTGAACCAGAGAATCTATTATGTGAGATGTCTATAATCTGAAGCCTTGACGAATTCTGTAAATGACGAGGAAACGAACCTGTCAGCTGATTTCTGCTCATGTTTAGGTGCATAAGGATCGACATTTTACCAATCCAGTGTGGAAGGGCGCCGGAAAAACTATTGTCTGATACGTCGAGATATCTTATTTTCTTTGAGTTCAACAAATGCGCCAAACCTTTTCCAAGACTCCCATGGAACTGGTTGTTAGAGAGCTTGAGAACCCTCAAGAAGTAGCAACTACTTAAAACTGTTTTAGGTAGCTGCCCAGATAGACCGTTAGAAGACACGTCCAGAATTTCTAGACTTTTCATCTCGCCGCCTATTGAAGATGGAATGGTTCCATGAAAATGATTTGAAGAAAAGTACATATACTTCAGCTTTGGAAAGACAAACCCTATGTCTTCTTGAATTGAATCTTGTATCATATTACTTGAGATATCGAGAGCTTGTAAGCCATGAACAAGCCTAGGCAGCTGAAATTTAGTCAACGAATTGCTATTCAGCAAAAGCGTCTGCAGCCTTGTGTTATTCTGCACAAGCCAAGTCGGAAATGCTCCTGTCAAGTTGTTATGTGAGAGATCAACGTAGCACAAGTCATGTTGATGAACAAGAAAGCCATGAATTGTGCTGCCAAGATTGACATTCTGTAACTCTAGCCTCTTTAGCTGAAACAGTGGAACCCACGAGCCCTCAGTCAGATCTTGGATCGTACCAACTTCTGATGACAATTTAAATACTGTGAGTCGTGTGTGATTGACCAGTGAACTGAACCAGAACGAACCATTGAAGTTATTGTGAAGAAGTGACAAATACTCAAGCGTTGATGGTAGACCAGACACAAAGGAAGACAAGTTTCCGTTTAATTGGTTGTACGATAGATCAAGAGTTCGGAGACGGCTCAAATTACCGAGACAATATGGCATACTTGTGAAAGCATTTCCTCTTAAATCCAGCTCTCGGAGGTTCATTAATGTGCAAATATTTGAGAAACCTGAAATTATTCAAAATAAGAATTGTTGTCCCAAAATATCCATGGAGAAACTCAGTTGGAAATATAATGAATGATTTCTAAAATTTTACCTTTGGGGGTTGAAGAAATTTTATTCCTTGAGAGATCCAATACTTGTAAAGATGAAGGAAACACTAAACCTGCAATTAAAAGGATAGGTAAACAAAATTGAAAAGTCTTGCCTACTCCATTTGGCCTCTAGAATAACGAAAATATTTCCAAACCAAACAATATTCAGAATCCTATCAAAATCTGCTTATACTGTATTTCACTAACCGACCTAGATAGGTTAGTTATGCTCATCGGTGCAGAGGTCTACAATAGTAATAGAAGAGATACTTGGACTTGTTGAACAAATTAACCTTCAATCTTTATTCTAATTATATTCTCCTCACTTCTGTATATGGATTAAAATGGAATGTTCGAAACAATTATGGTTTAGAGCAAGAGAGTTTTCTGCTCAATCACCATCTTACCTAAGCTGTCCAAGTTGGTGAATTTATTGCGAGATAGATCCAGTTCTTGCAACTTTGGCATATCTTTGAGTACTGCACCAACACAATTTTCATTCTTATTATCAAGCCAAAAATTAGAAATTCAGTTTCCATTTTAAAGAAATTAGTCCATTCCTGCACGAATAATTTACTCACACTTGCCTTCAATAGATCGAGTGTGGTTGAAGTAATTTCCTGCCAAGCTCAAGACTTTTAACTCTACAAGATTTCCTAGACCTGGAGACCCAAAAAAACAAATGTGATATCATAATGTGTTGGTGCAGGATTACAAAGTCCACATGGATGGCTAAAGATCAAAACCTACCTTTAACTCGAGCTGCTTCTAGGAATTTGTTTTGGCTAAGACCCAATTTTTTCAGATTAGTTATTCTTAACCCTGCACCAACACATTCTGATATCAGTAACAATGTTATAAACCAAAAATAATATCTTCCCTTTAAAGTATTCTGTTATTCTCACCGTCAACAGCCTCGAACTCGGTTATTTTATTGAGACTTAGATCCAATACTTCCAACTCCCTAAGATTGATTAAACCTGCACACCAATGTATCCCTTAGATTGATTAAAGGAAGCTATGGAAAACAAAACTTTAAAATTAGGCTTCTTAACACAATACCTTGAACGTTGAAGGAGCTGTTCAATCTATTCCACCCCAAATTCAACACTTTTAACTTTGTCATGTTTGCAAGTTCTGCCATACCAGAACCAAAGAAGCTTTTGAGAGATTAAATCATTATTCAAAAACATCTCATTAGTTTTCATCAATTACAAAGATAGTTATTCGTAATGGGTTTAACTCACACCCAAAAGCTAGCTCAAGAGTGGATGATTGCCACATACTTAATATATTAATCTAGAAATCTCTCGAGTACCGATGTGGGATAATCTAATAGAGAGCACGCATATTCATTGTTTCGGTAGACTATAAACATGATATTCAAAAATACAGTATTGGGGACTCAGATATTTTGGTAGGTTATGGAGGCTCTAGAATTTTTTTTTTTTTTTCAATGTGGAGGCTCTAGAATTGATCACTAGCTTTCCGATTTGTTCTTTGGTTCTACGTTACTGTGAGAAATTAAGATTACCATTCCAAGGAAAGACACCTTCCAGTGTATTGTGAAAAAGATTGAGGGTCCTGAGCGATCTTGCTGCAGTCAGAAAAGGGAGAACACTATTGTTGAGACTATTTGCAGACAAATCAAGGGTCCTCAGGTTCTTCAGCCTCTGAAAACTCTTATAACCTGACACCAAAATATATGAAGATAAATTGAAAAAATATATATATACATAAATATAATTGTGGCATCTTTGAAAAGAGGCAAGGACGTACCATGGATGGGATCAAACAAGTGACTGAACCCATTCGTAGAAAAATCAAGGCTTTTGAGTTGAGGGAAGCTATGGAGCAAAGACAGATTTAGAGACAGATTTAGAGAAATCATGTCCAAAACATCATCGGGAAAGATTTGATTCAGTGAGAGGTGGACGATGTGGCCACCAATAGCGTCACTGCAGCTTACTCTCTCCCAAAGGCAGCATTCACTGTTACTAGCATCTTCACTCCATGACTTGAGAATACTTTCTTCTTGAGGACTAGGAATAAGAGAGTTGAGATACGACTTGAGTTGCAACAGACCGATCCTTTCAGTTTCCAAACAGCCTACACATCCATGTAGTTGGAGAATCATTGTTATTGTTATGAACACCAAAGCCATATGCTTCTTCTCCTTAAACCACCACCAGCCTCTCTCGTATCTTCTCATTCTTTTCTTTTACTCTGTAGTACAGAAACTGAATTGAAAATTAGAACGATTGAACATTTGTAGGCACATGGTCATAATAACGCCATGAAAAGTCTAAATTCTGTGAAAATTTGACCCATGCATCATCTTGTTACACATTTTTATTTTTGGGTTAAAAATATCATGTTACACATATTTTTATTTTTTGGTTACACATCATGTCATACGCGGTTGAACGTGTAAATTTGGCTACCGAAACAAATAATTCAAAGGGTCCACAATTAGGTGCGTTTATACCATAACTAAAAACAAGAGATAATTGTTCAAATTGGAGACTTCACATTAGCCTAGAATCTACCTCAAAAAGCCGACCCAAGTTCACACAATGGGTTTAGTTGTTTACGTCATCATCACCACCACACACAACACTGGAACGAAGAAATTTAGAAGAAATCTCAAGAGAAACACACACAAAGTCAAGACTCAAGAGATCCAGAGGAGAAGAACATGCAACAGAGAAACTCAAGAAAAATAAATGCCAGCTCGGGTAATCTCTAGCGATGTATGATTGGTGCCAGTTCTCTCTAACAACACTCTGTGCAATAGCTATCGCCACTTGGTTGCTGCAATCCGATACATGATCCAAATCCAAAAATCAAGAGAACAAAGGAGCTCAAAGATCTGATGCAAACATTTGATACAGTGGGAAGCGATGTGGCTGAAGGAGAGCTTCCCGAGCTCGAAAAAAAATAGCTTCAAAGACTCCGCTCACATACACCACCACTCCGCTCACACCATGTGGCATCAACATTGCATTTAATCACATCATGAGGAGGTTTCAGCCATCCCAAAGACTCCCTGGTAACTTGAGCAGGCCGTGGTTCCGGTGGTGCATCCGTTGTGATCGAAGTATTTAGACTAAACAAGATTAAAGAATCTTCTTTTGCCCTTCACTAAAATCGCAGTAGCACCATATCTAGTATTCTTGGTTTCATTGGGTCAATATTATTTTTTGTTTGTTAACTTATATCTAACAAATTCATATAAATCTAAACTTTATCAGATTTATCGTATTCTTTATACTTTACACGAATAATGAAAATCAATTTTACACTATAAACATTTGCATATTTTTTATTAAATTTACACATAAAAATATTTAAACTAGTTGCATTTATATGTTTGATCAAAAGTATTAAATTTTATAATGTTTATGCACAATACATATTATTTTTCTACGTTTTATAGATATTATAAATTATATACTTTGTCATATGTTTATATCTAAAAAAATTATAAATATTAAAATGAATTAGTTAATCTATCTAATTATTTAACCCCGCGCATGCCGTGGGGTCAAAATCGTGATAATTTGGAAAAACAAAACAAAGCATAATATTTTTTTATTTTTATAAATTTTCTTTTGTATATATAATTTTGGCTATTTCTTCTATAGTGATTTTAAATTTCTTTTCAATACAGTGCAAGCACAATAAATTAGTGGTCCTCCTAATTATATAGGAAAGTATTAAGTTTTTGGATTTGCACAAACTGGATTATGCAATTAACTGGTTTAACCAAAAAGTTCAAAACCAAACCAGCTAAAATCTATAAAAATGATGATACCACATATCCGTTTTAAGACATTACTTTCGAAACTCTAATCTGAATCTGAAGATTCCAAAAACTGAGGATTTAGCTCAGACACCATTTTTGACAGATTCTCTCTCATTTCTTGCAGTTCTTCTCTCCCAAATCCCCATGTTCTAACCAAATCTGACCCCATTGCTCCCCATTGGATCCCAAGTTTCTCTAAATTCACCATTCTACTTTCCAAAAATGGCAAAATCGCGTTCGACGATCTCCATCTCGCTACTACTGGTATGGAGTGAACATCCAATGAGCCTCTGTACAGAGAACCCGAGACCGGACTGCTCAAGATCTCACCTTTCCTCCCAACAAGGTTTCCAAATATAGAAGGAAACGGTAATGGTATCGGAAGAGGACAACGTGAAACCGATAGATTGCAAAACAACGGTTTTGTTTTGGTTATTGCCTGTTCGTAAGATGCATCAACCGCATTCTTCACTTCTGAAACCGATGCTTCTCTATCTTCTGATGCAAGTGCTCCAAGAACACACATTGACTCAATTGCTTGATTGTCTTCGACATCTTCGGTTATTTCTGGTGTTAGCGCCTGCAATTCCGTTAAGAGGATATTTTCTAATTGCTTTCCTGCTAATGTAGGAGCTGGCATTGCAGAATCCAGAATCGCCACCATGTTTTGTCTGCCACGACCCGTTAAAAACTGAATAAGTGTATTAACATCCATAGAATTAGACACTTCACTTGAATCTGAGCTTGTGGGTTGCATTCGGAAAGGGATTGTGCTTGAATGTAGAGCAGCGGCATACACTGCACTGCTTCGATAAGGCTTCTCATCTCCAAGATTAAGAAACTTTGATGCTTTACCTTAAAGAATCAACACACAAGAACACACAAGAGAAACAAAACAAACCAAACCAAATCATCAGTATGCTTTAAGAGAAAATCAAAAGATTTATGCTTTAATGAAAATAGGATGTTGCTTACTTTCTCTCAAAGATGGTAAACCGATTGGAGTGAAAAGTTTACAAAAGGATGAGAGTCGAGAAAACGATATGGCATCGTGAAGCTTGTTTGAAACTGTCTTTTTCGAGCTTCCAGGATTCATCTGCGACATCGGACTCCTCACAGAATATAGCAATACAGGAATGTTAGTGTACTCATCTGCAATCGTCTCTAGGAAATCTGCTGCAACAGCTGAAAATCCTCCTGAATCATCCACAAGGAACTTAATACCCTGTCATTATCGAAATTTCAATTGTTTGTCAATATAAACTATTTTTAACAAGTAAAAGAAGTTGGAAAATAAGTAACACCGTTTAAGCTTAACCTGAATATGATCACACTCTTCCACGAAAAAACGGAGCCTGTCGCATATTTCCTCTCCTCGTGAAGCCTCAGAGAAAACGTCCTTACCAATTCCGTAATTGTTAAAATCCTGAGACTCCGTCCATAATCCGCTCAACTCGTATAGACTTTGAGGATGATAATGTGATTTGGAGAAGTCAGTCCAACACTCAACTTCCTCATCTAAGCATCCAACAATATCTTTGTCCTCAATCTCTCTCGCGTTTTCTTTCCCTACTTTATCTTCTTCCTCATACAAACTTTGCAGAAACAAGTTCCTCTTTCGAGGTTCAGATCTCTGAGTATCAACATCTCCAAACCTACAAGACCCAAAATAGATATATGCTCAACCAATTATCACATCACTGAGATTGAACTTGCCTAAACACAAAATGTTCAAGAAATATGTAACCAAAGTAGCATTTCTAACCAGGTTTTCGAAGAATCTGATCGCAATGAAGAACCTTCGTTGTAGAGTGTACCGCGTGAGCTCATAGAGCCTAGTGACCCTGAAAGATGATAAATAGCATACATACATACATAGAACCACAATCAACAAAACCAAATGCAGAACCTTGCTTGTTCAAAATAAATCTTATCATTGTAGTCCAATAACCATAAAAGCTAGATCTTCTAATCAAGAGCAAAAGCTAAGATCATTTACCTTTGAAGTTGACTGAAAGCAGACGAGGAGTGTATGTAGAAACCCCCTGTACAAATTTCCACCTTATACATTGAGATTTACACAAATTTGGTATCAAAAGTTAATGAAAAATCTCAATCTGACCTGCTGGGTTTCACCGGAGCGGTAAAGAACGTCCATGTCGAGATTATGGTTTCGAAAGATTGGATCGCTTTCTGGGTCACTCGCCAATCCAAGCAATTCATCCTTAACATATTCAAAATCAAAAAAAAAGTCCTTAACTTTAAGCAAAAGACCAATACTTTTTTTGGATATAAACGAAACCCAGACACAAATTTGCTACTACTAACCTGGAAATTCCAGAAGTGGGAACCGATAAAGTTTGCGAATTCTCCAACTTGAATCGTCACGATTTCTCTCATGGTTTCTCTGAATTTGGAAATAAAAGGTTGGTTCTTTAGCTCAATGCGTAAGAGCTTCGGTGATTGCTTAAACCCTTAAAATCTCGCCGAGCTAGAATCGAAAAGGAATTTGTGAATTGACCCCTCAAAAAAGAGAGAAAAATGTGTATTTTGATGAAGATAAAGATGGGGCTCACGAGCCCAGACCAGAAAGTAAACCACATGATTGATTGATTGATTGATTGGTTTGTTTAGAGATTGGTTCAATAATTTTCTGAGTTAATTGAAATAATAGAACCGGTTTAGAATTGGACTCGATTCTATTGGTATTGTTTTTTTCTTAAAATTTGACTGTAAGTTGTAACTAAAAATTCTATAAACAAAAATCAGAAGAAATAAACAAAGCGAAACATCGGATTATGATATATTTATTGGTCTATTTTGTACAGTATAAATTATAATTAAAATTAAAAACTTAAGGAATAAAAATATGCAATTAAGCAGTAAACGGTCTTTGAATGTCCAACTAAACATTTTTACTGTTTTAGCCAATCGAGTAAAGCACATGTAAATAATTTTAATCTTTAAAAAATTAAAGAAAATTATGTTGAACAGAAAATATCTAATTATATATGGGTTAGATGTATGTACATATGGATGGGGACAATAGCTTTTTCCACCAAACATGCAAATCTCGTGGATTTAATCTACATCATATTAATGACTCGATTTTTCAATCTACATATCAATTCTTCAATAATGAAAAAAAAATCTTAAATTGTTATCTTGTGTCGTTTTAAGACAAAAAATCTTATCCTTTCGTACGATTTTATTATTCAATAAAAGATTCTTCCTTTTTTCATTTATTATTCTCAAATTAGGTTAGATTGAAGAAAACGATGCTTATTATATCTCCATCCTCTGCTTTACTAATGTAACAAAAAAATGACCGCGACAGTAATAATAAAAAAACAAAATCTTTGATTCAGTTTCCATTTCTTATGAAATTAAAGAAAAAGAAAAAAAAAACACAAACATTTAGAGGATTTTGATCTCTGTTTCTATCTAATAAAAACCCTATATTTTGTTCTTGCTCAAAATCCTCTCCTTATTTTTTCCCTCTCATGTTTACATCTACAAAAAAACTCCCGAACAAAAGTTTTGAGCATATTTATAATAACATAAGTTGGTAACTTTTTATCATATCATCACTATGGTATTATGATTCTTGATCCATCTTCTTCTTCTTCAAAGCTCAAGAACCAATCCTTGTCTTTTCTTCTTTGATTCACTTTTCCAGCTACTACGTCCATCAGATTTCTCCTCTTCCTCCTCCTCCTCTACTTCCTCTGAGCTATGACCAACATTATCACTAAACAAACCTCTTTCAACAAGTGGACTTTGTGGCGAATCCGACCTCGATAAACTTATTAAACTCTGCGATTCTCTATCTAACAAACCGGGTTGATCCGATGACGATACAGTCTTTGCCGGATGCAGCGGATGCTTACGGATATGCATTCTATACTTCTGTAATCAAATAACACAATGTCAAATTCATTCATTCACACACACACACACATATCAAAGTTTCTAATTGGTTCATAATAAAGAAAAAAAAAGAGAGATCAAAACTTTTTACTTGTAAATGACTCTTGACTTCATCATTGGTTAAACCATCAACTTGCATCAATTCTCTAATCTGTTTTGGTGTAGCAACTGTCTCACAACAACAACAACATAACACAATCTCAGTACTAAAACCAAAAACAACATAGCACAATCTCAGTATTATAATCAAATTTGATTGCTTTTTTTTTTTTGGTTTAAGGACTAATTACTAACCTTGTGACCCTCCAAGCCTGTGAAGAGCATCGACGAATTTACGGTGAAGATCTTGTGACCATCTCCTTCTCTGTTCTTTCTTCTGCATCTGATGAAGATGATGATTCTGTAAAGCTTTGTTGAATTGATTATGATGATGATCAATTCTGCTACAGTCCATCATCATTTCTGATGTTTGAGCCATCAGAGACAATGGAACTGGAGCTTGAGGTTGAGGTGGTGGTGGTGGAGGGTGAAATGGCAGAAATACCCCTCCTTGATTACATGTCTGCGTCATCACAGACCGATCTTCTTCTTGTTCATTTGTCTGGTCACAGAATCATCAAAAGGTTCAGACTTGAGATCACAAAAACAATAAAGGTTTGATTTTTATGATTTGAATTGGAAATTTTACCGAATTAGGGTTCGAGATCCATAACTGGGCAGAGCTCATCCAGTTCTTCTTATTCTCAGTTTCCAATTTTGCCCCTTCACCAACATCGAATTTCCCATTTGATACCCCTTTTAAAGCTTCTTCCTTTAACGCTCCAATCGCTACAGAGAGAGAGAGAGACAAAAACCCAATTCCATGATCATCAGATAAACACGAATCGATGAAACAAACACGAATCGAGAAATCAAAAATCAGAAACCTTCGGTTATTAAGAGCATGCAATAAGGTAGTTCACGTTTAAAAACATCGATTTTTTTCCTCTCTTCCTCTAATTTTCCGACATAACCATCGATTTCGGACAGTTTCGAATGATTATCTTTGATCCTAGACACTTCATCGAGGAATTGAGATAAGGGTTTTGGTAAAGAGTACATAGATAGATTCAGATTAAGACCCATCCTTCGATCTGTCTCTGTTTAAACCATCGATTAAAAACACACACACACGAAGACAAGATCAAGACAAAAAGACAAAGCTTAAGCTCGTATATATAGAAGAAAGAAGAAAATGAAGATAAAAGAGAGAGAGAGAGAGAGAGAGATTGAGGAAGAAGATGAAGGACGCGGTGAATCGTAGCCGCTGTAAATAAGTGGAAACTCGAGGGTGTTTATGTAAATTTATAATTTATGATTT
This sequence comes from Arabis hirsuta, assembly GCA_964056655.1. Classification (NCBI taxonomy): domain Eukaryota; kingdom Viridiplantae; phylum Streptophyta; class Magnoliopsida; order Brassicales; family Brassicaceae; genus Arabis; species Arabis hirsuta. Next base: position 36,593,726 of record OZ053303.1, read on the forward strand.
TTATCTTAAAATGGAACAAAGAATCTTTTTATGATTTTTATAATTTACACACGCGGCGAATCGTTACACTCACTTATATATTTTATTCCCTTCTTTTTCTCTAATTTATTCTTGATTTTTTTCCTTTTTGTTTTTTGTTGCCTTATAATAAAAATTTACAATTTTCAGTTTTTGGGAAACTTGTTATTATTTTGCTATAGTGATTCCCATTCAAGATTCTCTTAATATTCCTCTATTATGTATTTAATGTTTTCTTAAATTAGGGGGAAAAAAAAGAATTGGGATTGTGAAAGAATGTGTATAGTACAAGCACTATTTTATGCAAAAGCAATGGTTCAGAATGTGTAATTCTCCCACTAAATATATGGTTTTTTTTTAATAATATGACAAATGGGATATTGAAAGTAAAATCTGTTTTTGAAAAACAAAAAATAACTAACTCCGGAGTTGGCTTTAACAAACAAAAAATCCATAGCTGGAAAACACTTAAGAATCAAAAATTGAAGAAAAAACTGTTATAAAAATATAAGTAGTCCATTAGTCTACCAAAATTAACTGATTTTTAACCTTTTCCAAAAATAAAATTTATATTTATATTTTCTTTGAGTGTACTACATCATTTTTGTAACTTACTACGTCAAATTTTATTCCTTTCTTTAACAATTATAATATCATCTGTCAAGTTTTGTTTTTCACATTTTTTTAAGGAAGGATTGGTTTGATATTCCAAAAATTTGAAAACTAATCTTTGTTTTGAAAATGTTGAGAAATAATTTTTTCACTAAATAAAAAGGCAAAAAGATCCTGATTAATTTTTGAAATAAAAATATAATCACATTAGGTACACATGTTTTATAGAAATCCTTTTTTTTTCTTGTAGACTAAGGAAGTAAGGAGTAACATATGCTCGATCTACAATCTTCTATTCTATTTCTTATAATGTAAATATTTGATTCATCCATTTTTGGACGTTCGAATTTGGAAAACAAAGAAATTTTTCACTAAAAACCCTCTTACTCAATCAGTTGATTACCAATATTATGATCTTTGTTCGGAGCCTTGGAAGTGGTAAGGAAACGCTTGTGACGCCAACACGTTACGAGTTTGATACATATGTTACGCGAAATTAAAACACATTGATTTGGACATTCAAATGGATATGGGTTCTTGCTTTTGGCCTATTTGCATATCTAAAAAAGGGTCTATCCATGGGATGTACTTCTTCCAATAATTAGTTTGGGGCCTTCCATAAGCTTGGGAATTACCTTGAAGTATCAAAAAAAAAAAAATATATATATATATATATATATATTATGATCTTTATTTATTTTGTTTGCATCTTGAATTCTAGTTTTGCTTTTAAGTTTAAATGTTATATGTATAATCTAATTTTAATTATTTAAACTATTTTGGTTTTTCGTTTAAATAAGAATAGGTAAAAAAATGTTATATATTTCTCTTTGAGAAAAAGTTTATGTTTAACGAAATCTAGATTACAAAGAAAAATTATTTTTATAACCAAAATATTATGATATTTCAAGTTATATATTTATTATAGTCAACGAAAAACACGACAACATCGATAATATGGAATGTCTATAAACCACAAATTAGGATTGATTACGGATCCAAAATCCCTAATATATTAATTAGGAAGTGATTTGTGAGAATATGCTTATGGATCATCTCCACAATCACTATCACCAAAACAATTATGACATGACAATTTTGAATCCCTTATATATTAATTAGGAAGTGATTTGTGAGAAGTTGATTATGTGTCATCTCCATAATCACTATTACCAAAACAATTGTGACATGACAATTTTGAATCAATAATAAAATCTTCTACAAATAAATTTATAATTGTTACCATATATAAATCAAAAAAGTTTTTAATTAATATATTATCAAAATTTTTTTTTTATTCTAAAATTATATAAAAATTTGGTTTTTCATTTAAAAATAGTTTAAATTATTTTTATAATAATAAAATTACAGAATATTTTATAGAATATATATTCTTTTTGAAAATAATAATAAAGACTTACAAATTTTTAAAAAATATTTTGATATTTTGTAAAAAAACTTCTCAAGTTTATAACAACAAATACAATTATTCTTTTGAAATATTTTTTTAACGCAAGACAATTTGAAAGTAATAAAAATATTATTTTAATTTGAAAGCAACAATTTTTTTTAATATGTTTTTCATTTATTAAATTTATAATTATATATTTTAATGTTTTAAAATATTAAATAATTTATTTGTATTCTAAATTCTACTTAAGTTATTCGGACAAGCCAAAATTTAACATGATTTTTTTTAATTCTAATATATTAAATTATTATACATTTTGATTTGACATATTTTACATATATAAAATAATTAAATGGTAAAACTAAATTTCTGAAATTCATATTATTAATAAAAACGATATTATTGACCAAACAAATTAACAACAAGAGAATCAACAACAATGTTTATAATAAAAATCAAAACAACTACATATTTCATATTTTTAAAAACTAAAATTAAAAACAAATCTACATAAATAATTTACCTTTGTGTACGAGGAAAAATCACCTAGTTTACAAAATATACTCCGGCTAGTCAAGATAAGCAACGAATTTCACTAATTACATTTATTCTTCAAAAGTTGGGATACAAGAATCAACAACTAAGCTAAACCATTTCATTTCTATAACAAAAAAAAGTCATGCAGATTACAGTATTAAGGTTTTTAAAAGCGCTTATGGATCCAGCGTTACAGCATTTAAGAAACCAAGCCTAATCGGTATGTACATCATCGTAATGAAATATTAATAGTCAGGATTATCCAACGCAATGGCACTAAATAATATAATTTCCAAACCGAGTATACAGCATATTACATGTATAATTTGTACTCATTTTTATTTTAAACATAGCCTTATCTCACTCCCACTTCGGTTTAATGGAATGGCAACACTTATTTTATAATCGGTTAAACAAAATATTTGGGTTAAAACGATTTTCTTCGATGGTAAAACTCACATGTACGTTTATATAAGTCGTATATATACATAAATTCGTAATTTTCAGTCAAAACTGGACTAAATAAGTAGACAACCTTAGAAATAATAATTACTAGTATGACACCTCTTTAGTTTCGCTCTATTGATAAAGAAATATACCAACACAAAATACTAGAAATCGAAGTGGTAAAAAAGAGGAGACAATTACAAACGCTACTTTTGGTGTGTATATTTGCAAGAATGTTATTTATGAGTGTCCATCTGCAAAAATGTCACTAATTGTAAATTTTTAGAGCTTAAATCTTAAAATTCTAAATTCTAAAAAATGTTTTGACTCCTAAAACCCCTTAAACCCTCAAAACTAAATCCTAATACAACATAGTTAAATCCTAATACAATATAGTTAACCCAAATATAAATAATATAATGAATTTTTTTTTGAAAAAATAGTATTTTTGTAAAGATTTTGAAAAAATAGTATTTTGAAAAATGACATTTAAAAAATAATATTTTTTAAAAAATTTCAAAAGTAACTCGGCATTGTCTTTTTTACCATACGCAACGTCCAATTACATTCACATTGAGTTATATAGTTTAAAGAAATCACGTAACAACTGTGTTTATTGTGCGTTTTTCATGGTTTATTTGCTTAATTTATCGTATTATTAAAAGTTATACATTTTCAATGTGGACATTCTATTTAAAAAATTAGGTAGTTAACAATGGTGGTTGTAATGATCAATATCGTAACATAATAACAGAAAAAAATCTGCAAAATAAAACGAGGAATGACTTAATTTTATTCTTTCAAATTTTTTTCATAAAATAAAAAAATAAAAGAAAAATATAGAAATTCGACAAAAAAATAAAAATAAAAAATAAAGAAAATCATTAAATGTTTGGTTTATCAAACTGTGAAAATGGCCAAAATTTTATTTTCATGTTAGTTGTTAAAACGTAAACAAAACGAAAGAATAAATGATTTGTTCGGTGTTATGTATAACAGTATAAGTAGTGACAAAAAAAAAAAAAAAAAAAAATATATATAACAGTATAAGTATATATAATGAAAAATAATAAAGGCTTATAAAATTATTTCACTATCCATCCATTTTACCTTACTAAACAAAACTAACATCACCTAAAAGGCTAAAAGTGAGTTAATATCTTAAAATTAGTTGGGATTTACAAAATAAATTTTTAAAAAAACTAAAAACACTAGCAATGAGCAAAAAGGATTTTTCGCATAATCCAATGTAAAAGATCCCACGACGCAAAGCAACTTTAGTCGACTCTTTTTTTCCTTCTAGCCAAATACAAATTTCTTTAAATTTTCTAAAGCATTTAAATAATATTTGATTTCCTCTAACGAAAAAAATATTCCGTAACATGAACATAAAAATGTCAAATTCCTATACACATTAAAGACCATAGAGAATCTCAACGGACGGACCAAATGAAACGGATACTGTACCCAACTATACTATGACACGTGTCCAACTAATCTAGATTTTTTTTAAACGGAATAATTTTTTCTGAAACGTCTCGACTTTGTAATAAGGACATCGAGATTTTGATACCGTTGATTGGTTTTAGATTTTCTCTGGTGGGTTTGCGACACGTGTCTCTAGCCTTTTTCTCCACTTTTTTTTTTATTTGTTTGTCTTAAAAGTTCTATAACAAACGATAGCTTTTGCTCTTCTTGTCTAATCTAATATTGAGGATAAGGTTCTTCGTTTTTATCTGCGAGAATCCAATGATATCTTTGGTAATTAAGAATAGTTTTTGTTTTTGTTTTTGTTTTTGTTTCCACTCTACTTTCGAAAAATTCAAGGATAGTTTTGTAAATGATCTTTACTATAATGCATATTTTTCAAAATTACCTAGTTACTTTTTCGTAAATTATTTGTATATTTGTATGTTACTAAAAAAGTATTATATTATTTTATCTTGTAGTACATTATTTTACATAATATCATATTTTTCATGCGGTATACGCGATAAAAAAATATACGGTTTATAAAAATACCAACGCGTTTTTTCTGCAAATTTTGATAATAATTATGTCATTTAGCAAAGAAACTCTTTAGCAAAGAAACCCTTAAGCAAAAACACATAAAATCCAAATACATATCTGAAAACTCTTGTCTCTTACACTTGAAGAAGTTGTACTTATTGAAATATTTTACTAATTGTATCAATAACACTAAAATTAGTGGATAATTTCACTTATGTTTTAATCACTTGTACTATCTAAAGAGATATTATTAGTAAACAATTGAAAATTTCAAAGATTCTTTCATTCTTCACAACTCAAAAGCTAAGTGTTATGGATGGTCTTAGTTTATCTTGTAAAAAGATGAATAATCAATCAAATAAGATGCTGTTTTCTCTTGACAAACTAGGAACAAAAGAGCTTTGAATGATTCCATATTTTTTTTCTTTTATAAAACGATAACAAAAAGAAAAAAAGTAATTCCACCAAACAAAATAGATTTATAAAGTTTAAATTGTTGTCACACATAACAAATCCGATGTCGTCCAGCGGTTAGGATATCTGGCTTTCACCCAGGAGACCCGGGTTCGATTCCCGGCATCGGAGCTTTTTCGTTTTTATTTTGCTTTTAATATAAAAAACACTTTTGGAACTTTCTTAGTCAGGTAGAAGGTTTCTTTTGCCGCCGTGATGTAGCCGGCGACGAGAATTACGTTCCGACTTTTGAGTTTTTTTTTTTTTTTGGATGCTCGTAAAGATGAATTATTCGAATGCAAGGAAGTTAAGTAATTTTTATGGATTGATATTCAAGAGAAATCTTTCACCTTCGTATTCCACACAGATCGATATCAAGAAGCGTTTTCCTAACAAAAAGTTCTTCAAATCGAACCAAGAAGACGATGATGTTGTCGATCGATTATGTAAAAACAAGAGATTTGGTGAAGCCATTGATGTTTTGTGTGAGCAGAGGCTTTTGTCAGAAGCTGTTCAGCTTCTGGGTCGAGTGAAGAAGCCACCTGCTTCTACTTATTGCAATCTTATTCAAGTTTGTAGCCAAACACGGGCGCTTGAAGAAGGTAAGAAGGTACATGAACACATTATAACATCTGGGTTTGTACCTGGAGTCGTTATATGGAATCGGCTTTTGGGTATGTATGCGAAATGTGGTAGCTTGGTTGATGCACGGAACGTGTTCGATGAAATGCCGCAGAGAGATGTTTGTTCGTGGAATATAATGGTAAATGGTTATGCGGAGGTTGGGTTGGTTGAGGAAGCGAGAAAAATGTTTGATGAAATGCCTGAAAGAGATAGTTATTCGTGGACTGCTATGGTTACAGGGTATGTAAAGAAGAATCAGCCTGAAGATGCATTGGTGTTGTATAGTTTGATGCAAAAGTTACCGAATTCGAAAGCTAACATTTTTACGGTATCCAGCGCGGTAGCTGCTGCTGCTTGCATTCCATCTATTCGTAGTGGGAAGGAAATTCATGGGCATATCGTTCGAGCTGGTTTGGATTCAGATGAGGTTCTCTGGAGTTCGTTGATGGATATGTATGGGAAATGTGGCTGTGTTGAGGAAGCAAGAAACATATTTGATAAGATAGTCGATAAAGATGTTGTCTCGTGGACGTCAATGATAGATAGATATTTTAAGTCACGTAGATGGCGAGAAGGGTTTTCTTTGTTTTCTGAGTTGGTAGGTTCTCGTACACGGCCCAATGAGTACACTTTTGCTGGAGTTTTAAACGCTTGCGCTGATCTAACATCAGAGGAGCTAGGGAAGCAAGTTCATGGTTACATGACAAGAATTGGGTTTGATCCCTCCTCTTTTGCATCAAGCTCTCTTGTAGACATGTACACAAAATGTGGAAACATTGAGAGCGCAAAACACGTTGTCGATGGATGTCCTAAACCCGATTTAGTTTCTTGGACTTCTTTGATCGGCGGGTATGCCCAGAATGGGGAACCTGTCAAAGCCTTAAAGTATTTCGACTTGCTCCTTAAATCCGGTACCAAACCTGATCACATTACCTTTGTAAACGTCCTCTCCGCTTGTACTCATGCTGGGTTGGTCGAAAAAGGACTCGAATACTTCCATTCGATAATAGAGAAACACGGGTTATCGCATACAGATGATCATTACACTTGTCTTGTTGATCTATTAGCTCGGTCTGGGAAATTCGAACAATTGAAGAGCATCATTAGTGAAATGCCGATGAAACCGAGCAAATTTCTTTGGGCTTCTGTGCTTGGTGGGTGCAGCACGCACGGAAATGTTGATCTAGCTGAGGAAGCGGCTCAAGAACTGTTCAAGATAGAACCCGAAAATCCCGCTACTTATGTTACAATGGCTAACATCTATGCTGCAGCAGGAAAGTGGGAGGAAGAAGTAAGAATAAGAAAGAGAATGCGCGATATTGGAGTCGTAAAGAGTCCTGGTTCAAGCTGGACAGAGATCAAACGAGAGCGTCATGTATTCATAGCAGCGGATACTTCACATCCGATGTATAACCAAATAGTTGTGTTCTTGGGTGAATTGAGTAAGAAGATGAAAGAAGAAGGTTATGTTCCCGCTACGAATCTTGTATTGCACGATGTAGAAGATGAACAGAAAGAAGAGAATCTTGTGTACCATAGCGAGAAACTCGCTGTCGCGTTTGCGATTTTATCGACACAAGAAGGAACCGCGATTAAGGTGTATAAGAATTTGAGGTCTTGTGTTGATTGTCATAATGCAATTAAGTTCATATCGAAGATCACAAAGAGGAAGATAACAGTAAGGGACTCTAGTCGGTTTCATTGCTTTGAGAATGGACAATGTTCTTGTAAAGACTATTGGTAACAAAATAAACTATTTGCCTCTAATATTTCTACTACTATTTTGCAAATTAGTCGGAGAAACTGAAAACGGTTCTATGTTTGTAAAACCTTAAAGTACATACAATTAACATTAATGAGATTTAAGAAACAAAAGCATGATCCAAATGAAAAGGATGAATCCATTAATGGCTCTAAAATCGATTTGGTAGTCTCAAGACAAGTTTCGTAAGATGAGGAGTGAGGAAGCATACATATATACACATGCATGTATTAATATGTAAGTACAAATTGTCTTTAGGATATAAATTCACATGGTACAAGCGAGCTTAGTGGTAACGAATTCATATGTAATTAATGAGAGTTGATTTATCTTTCATTTATGTGATCTCTTCTAGGGATGCATCACTATGTCTCATGGCTCCGAGTCATAATTAAGCATTTGGTTTGACTCCACCTTCATAATTTTATATTTACCAAACATTATTTTTATAATGCTAATTGGAATCTCGTGAGATAGAAGCACACTCTTTATGTTTTTATTGGATTGAGAACTTAATTAACTATGTGCATACATCAAATCAAAAGTCAATCTATTTATTTAAGCATTTGATGTTGGAGGGAACAAAGAATTTAATCATAGATCAAGATCTACATTTTCCACACTTTGTTAGTTATTTCTATAATTTTAATTTGACTCCCAAAGTCAAATCTAAAATGACTTTTTTTTTCTTAAATTCTAAATACTTGTATACACCCCTACCAAATCATTTGCTACACTAGAAAGTTAGAAAACATGTATACATAGAGATTTAAATTGGAAATTGGACTTGGATTCGTAATCGGTATTCTCATACAGTTTAACAAAATGTCTGCCTAGTTTTGATAAAAAAAAATTAAAACTTGTATGGCATAAGCTTTTAGTGTGTAGATGTTATTCTATATATTGGAGAATAAATATTGTGTTGCATTCGACTTTTTCTTTGTTTTGTCTTAAATATTAAAGTGATCAATAAATTAAACACGAACTAAGTTCTATATTATTGATGCCTTAAATGACCGATTAAATTTAGTTCATTTCTTGTTTTTCTGATAATCGGTTAATTTTTCTTCTTTTGCACAATCGAAATACGAAGATATACTCTTGCCGACAAAGAAAACTTAGTAATTTGACTATTTTGGGTACACATTTCTATTTTAATTACAAATCTCAATCTATATGGCGTAAATTTCTCAATTTAAAAAGTTTTCAAAGGCAAGCATTTGCATGAAGTACGCCGCAAAAGAGCTATGAAGTGCTTTCGTGTGATGCATGGGGATTCACATCGTCCACTCTGACAAAACTTAATAAAATACAAACTTAATTACTTCCTCTAACTTCGTACGAGTATTTAAGATTGTCCCTAGGTGGCTAGGTGCAACCTCAAACATAGACTCACAAACAAACAAAATCTAATTCTTGAATCTTGTAAGGATGAAACAAACCAATCTCCTACTATGTAAAATATTCATAGGAGCCTTGTTATTCTGGTTAGGCTCTGTTTTGGTTAAAGCAGAAGATCCATATTTGTTTTACACTTGGACTGTTACTTATGGAACAAGATCTCCTTTAGGTGTTCCTCAACAGGTAATAAATATATATACACTCTCTGACATTGTTATGAGAAACAAACATTACTTAATGTGATTTTCTATGTTTTGGTACGATTTAGGTCATACTTATCAATGATCAGTTCCCTGGTCCAGCGATTGAAGCTGTTACAAACAATAACATTGTTGTTAATCTTATTAACAAACTCGACGAACCTTTCCTCATCACATGGTAAATACCCTTATAAACCATTTGAGCTAATTGCACTTAGACAAAACTCATTTATAAGTTATAAATTTGTGTAGGAATGGAGTGAAGCAGAGGAGAACATCGTGGCAAGATGGAGTATTGGGAACAAACTGTCCAATTCAACCAAACTCGAACTGGACTTATCAGTTTCAACTTAAAGACCAAATCGGGACTTACACTTACTTCGCTTCCACGTCGATGCACCGAGTTAGTGGTGCTTTTGGTGCTCTCAACATTAACCAAAGATCCGTTATTACCACTCCTTATGATCAACCTGACGGCGATTTCACTCTCCTAGTCACTGACTGGTTCAAAATGAGCCACAAGGTACATTACCAACACAAAACTATTTATACTAAGAATTCTATATTAATACACTAATGTTTATTCTTTAACTATTGTTTGTGATCACTAGGAATTGCGAAAGCGACTTGACGCAGGCTATGCTCTTCCTCTTCCTGATGGTCTTCTTATCAATGGTGTTTCTGAAGGTTTAATCTTTACCGGTCAACAAGGTAATATTATCACTTGAATCAATCAAGATCCGTTTTTTTTTGATGTTTTTAATTTTTTTCTTGTCCTCGTTTATCTTCAGGCAAAACATATAAGTTTCGGGTATCAAATGTCGGTATAGCCACATCGATAAACTTTCGGGTTCAAAATCATACAATGAGTCTCATTGAAGTAGAAGGTGCTCACACTCTTCAAGAGAGCTATGAGTCGCTTGACGTACACGTTGGTCAGTCCATGACCGTCCTGGTCACTTTAAAAGCTTCCGTGAGGGACTATTACATCGTGGCCTCGACCCGGTTTACTAAACCGATACTAAACACAACCGCGAGTCTCCGTTACCTAGGCTCCAAAAACGCTGCATATGGTCCCCTCCCCATTGGTCCTACTTACCATATCCATTGGTCCATGAAACAAGCAAGAACCATCAGGTATTAATACCAAATTTGGCCGAACCGAACCAAACCGGAAAAATATTTTGGGTTTTGTTTAATTTTAGTTGCTGAAATTTTAGGATGAATTTGACGGCAAATGCTGCAAGGCCAAACCCACAAGGATCATTTCATTACGGTACCATACCGATAAACCGAACTCTAGTCCTAGCCAATGCGGCTACGATGATCTACGGGAAGCTTCGGTACACGGTAAACCGAATATCGTACATCAACCCAACAACACCATTGAAACTCTCCGATTGGTATAACATACCCGGTGTATTCGATTTGAAGACAATCATTAGCACTCCTACAATCGGACCAGCTCATTTTGGTACATCGGTTTTCGACATTGAGCTCCATGAGTTCGTCGAAATAGTTTTCCAAAATGACGAGAGATCGATTCAATCTTGGCATATGGATGGTACTAGCGCCTATCCTGTCGGGTTAGCACATTGCCCTTTGTTATCTAAACCGGGTCCGGTCATATATAATTTGAACCGAAATTTTATTGTTTTTCAGATACGGGCCAGGGACATGGAATGTGACCATGAGGAAACGTTACAACTTAGTTGATGCTGTTCCAAGACACACTTTTCAGGTAATGATTTTTTACATAAAATAATCGAGTGCATTCGTTTTCGTTTCAGTTTGAATTTTTCGGTTTCCGAGTTTTTGGGAGTCCCATCAACAATCGAATTGGATTTCGGTTCGGTTTTAATATACTAAAAATATATTTGATCCGTTTCACAAAAAGTGTTATTTTAACTATATATTTTTGTTTCATAAAAGGTATTATTTTATATTTTCAACGGAAAATTAATGACAAAATTCCAGTTATAACCGCTTTATTTTAATATATTAATTAGAGAGAGAAATTTGTTTAATGTATTAATAAGGAGTATATTAATATAAATTTTAATAGTTTTCTTAATATGTGTGAAAAATGGTAGAATGACACTCTTTCATAAACAGAAGGAGTATAATGTTAATCAAAAGAATAATAAAAGAATTATTAGTTGTATTTTTGAATGAAAAAAATTCGTTTGGCTCGATTTATTCGATTGAACAAAATATAAAATTTGAAAAATAATTAATTATGTTTCACTACAAGGAAATAGTGTTATTGCAATAGAAAAAAATTATTGCAATTCTCAATAAATTATTGCAAATATGTATTTCGCAATAAAATTTCAACATATTATGTGATGTTGATATTTGAGTGTTGCAAATTCGTATATGTTGTATATGTGTAGCAATAATTGCAATGAATTTACTTGTTGTTTATTTGTTGCAATACTGCAACAAAAAGGTTGAAACAAATTCATGGTATAATTAAATAGCAAATAGTGTTGCAATGATATATTTTATACACAAACAAATAGCAACAAAAAAAACAATTAAATATACTATTTGAATTATATTAAAAACAAACTCGTGGTATAAATTGTTTTTTGTCAACATTAATTTATTATTTTTATTAGTTATTTTATAATATATTAATTTATAAGAAGCAACGAAACAAAGAAAAAAAAGTTTAACTTTATTAATTAATTAAATATTACAAAATCTAAGAATCCATAAATACTAAAATTGTAGAAAAAAACCAACAATTATTTGTTAGGCTCGATATCCCATCATTTTCTCTTGAGCTTCACGTTCACTAAGAAAAGATTCTAGACAAATATACAATCTTTTGTTATATCGAATAACTCTAATAATATAAAATTTTAAATCATTTACCACCGTATTCCATTCAGTCTGGTTTTATTAAGAACACCTATGACATACATTGGTTGAGCTTCACGTTGATTTTGATCGTCATTTGCCATGGGATCCACCTGTTTTTTTTTAAGAAAAACAAAAATGAAAATTAAACATGAAACTAAAAGAGAAAAGGACTCGCAGAAGATGAACAAAACTAACACACTCCAAAACCCCACAGATTTTCTCCTTCTTTCCACAATTCTGTTTTTATTAAGTTTCAGAAAGAACAAAATCTATATCAAATGAATTATGTTACCCCACTAAAGAAATGTTACTTATAGAGATTTTGGTGTTTGCAAAAAAAAACAGATATTATATAAGGAACAATAAAAGAGAGCCTTGAAGCAATGAAGGCTTTCATGAGGAGCAAATTTCCTGATTTTCATTTTTAGATTTTCTCATCGGTTTTAGTTTTGTTTTGTAATTTACGTTTAAAATACTTCTGAATATTTCTGAATACTTTAAATTACTTCTAAATAATTCTGAATATTTTCAATGTAATTTAATATTTTTATTTAAATTATTTCGTAATTTAAATTATTAATAGATTATATTTTTAAATAATAAATAATTTAATTTTTTTTAAAAATTACCAAATCCGTCGGAAAACGGTCGGAAATTTCCGACCGATACGCCGGTCGGAAATTTCCGACGGTTGCGGCGGTGGGAAATTTCTGACGATTGCGGCGGTGGGAAATTTCCGACGGTCGGCGGTGGGAAATTTCCGACGGTTGAGGCGGTGGGAAATTTCCGACGGTTGCGGCGGTGGGAAATTTCCGACGGCTATTGCAACGGCCATTATCGGTCGGAAATCGGTCGGAATTTCCGACCGATTTCCGACCGATATGATTTTTCCGATCACCTGTACCTGACGGACATATTGGTCGGAATTCCGTCGGAAACATGTTTTAGGATGTATCTAAATCTTTGATTCAATATTTTTGTAGAAGCTTGCGATATCTCTATAAAAGTGGGATGTATCTTTGAATTGGTTCATTAGCAAATAAAATCATTAAATCTATTTATTTTATTATGACAAAAATATGGTTTTTTTGAAGATTAAATTTTTAAGTAAGTATAGAAAACATAAAGTATATGTTTACGTATAGCTAAAGTATATGTGTTTTCTATACTTAAAATTTTAATCTTTAAAATAAACATTTTTCTTTTGTCATAATAAAATAAATAGATTTTCTGGAAAACAGTCATAACAATGCAATAATGAATACACGTTGTAACTTCATCGCAAATATGTGTTTCTTACTAATTTTGCCAGTCTTTTTTACATTTCGCAAAACAATTGCAAATTGGTAACATAAATTCTTCGTCGTCGTTTTGTAATGAATTTGTGATGAAGCTACAACGTGTAATAATAATTTCATTAATATTGCAAAATCTGTTGCAAAATTTTGACAAAAATGAAAAACATTGCAAATATTATGTTGCAATATCACTATTTTTTTGTAATGTTTGTAGGTGTATCCGTTATCGTGGACTAGCATATTGGTATCGTTGGATAACAAAGGAATGTGGAATCTAAGGTCACAAATATGGTCGAGGAGATATTTAGGACAAGAGCTCTATGTTCGTGTTTCGAACGATGAGAAGTCTCCTTACACTGAAGCTGAACCGCCTCTAAACGCTCTTTATTGCGGCCTAGCCAAACGTCCCCTTTAGATATTTTACAAATCTTATTATTGTTATCTTTTTTTTATAATCGAGTTTTTGTTTTTGTCGTTTTTTTTATAATCGAGTTAGGTCACAATTAAAGGTGTGATTTTTATTTTAAAAAGGGGGAAGGAAGAAAAAAGATACAAACGTAGTCAAAACGTAAACCTCATTGATTTTTAAATAAACAGACAAAAAAAGAAAGTTTTGTCTTATGATTTTTTTTTTTTTTTAGTTACCCTAAAATTCGGATTGTATTCATGCATGCATCTAAATTCGGATACTCAAACTTCTGAGTCTGAAAATTATTTTTGATGTATGAATACTACCAAACAGAACTATTTATGCGTTACTACTTAAATCTTAAAAAAAAAACAAATTCAATTTCTTTCCTCGATGGAGACAGAGAGAGAAGCCTTATGATTATGCCACGTAGTAGAGTGATGACAAAAACAATGAATCCAAATCCAAAAAAAAAAACAATTGGCATGAGTGTGACATTTCAGAGCAATAATGTAACCGACCATTATAAAATTATAAATCATCACATCATCAGAGTCACACACAACAACAACAAAAAACTGAAGAAAGAAAAAACAAGAGGATGAAACACTATGTTCTTGTTCACGGTGGTTGTCACGGTGCATGGTGCTGGTACAAGGTGAAACCGGTGCTAGAACATTCCGGCCACCGTGTCACGGTCGTTGATCTAACGGCTTCTGGTGTGAACATGAGCAAAGTAGAAGAGATTAAGACTTTGGAGGATTATGCTAAGCCATTGCTTGATGTTCTTGAGTCGTTTGGCTCGGACAATAAAGTAATCCTCGTAGGGCATAGCCTAGGAGGAGCATCGGTTGCTCTTGCGGCCGATATGTTTCCTAGTAAAATCTCTGTTGCTGTCTTCGTAACCTCTTTTATGCCCGACACGACGAATCCACCTTCGTACGTTTTCGAAAAGGTATACATCAAACTATATTATTCTTACTTGAAGTTTATTAGGCAGCTTTGCATTTAATATGTGTAAAACAGTAAAAACTCTAAACCATCTAATAGTTATAAACAGAGGGAGTAATAATTAGGATAATTATTCTCTAATTTTGTCTTACTAGGTTTTGGATTCTATTCGAAATTGTTTCCATTAAAGAATTTTGAGAGACTTATAAGTTTTTTTGCCTTACTTTGGTACAATATTTAATAGAGAATTAACAAATTTTTAGCTTTTTTTCTTTTAATTTAAATTCATTAATTTGATCATCTAAGAGATTTTGATATGTGATTGGAATTGCAGTTTATAGGAAGCCTTTCAGAAGAAGAACGAATGGATCTTGAGATTGGGACTTATGGGACTAATGATCATCCTCTAATGACTATTAGTTTTGGACCTAAGTACTTTAAAAATATGTATCATCGCTCTCCTATCGAAGTAAGACTCAAGGGACGCTATGTTTTCTACAAAACCCAAATAGGAACTTTTCTTGTTATTAATGAATCTTATTGTTGATTGTTAGGATTTTGAATTAGCCAAAATGTTGGTGAGAGTTGGACCCGCGGTTACCAGTAATTTGACGGGGACAAAAAGTTTAACCAAAGAAGGATATGGATCGGTTACTCGTGTGTATATCGTATGCCGCGAAGACAAGGGTTTAACCGAAGATTTTCAGCGATGGATTATCGAAAATTTTCCGGTTAAAGAAGTGATGGAGATCGAAGATACAGATCATATGCCCATGTTTTCCAAGCCACTTGAACTATGTGATCGTCTCCTGAAGATTGCTGATAAATATGCCTAAACAAGAATATGTATATCTATATGAATATTTTATCATGGGGTAGGCATAAGAAAACTCAATATGAGATTGTGTTTTTAAGGACATTTCAGTGAACAATACAATGAAGTATCCAAGTCAAAAGGGATTGAGAATGATTCAATTGAACATTTATTTGGTTTGTATACTTGTGTTAAACTGAAGATTACTAAACCGATTTTCCGTTTAACTCAAACCAATCCAACACGTAACTGAAGAATCTCGACGAATACTTACATGTACTCTCATGTGTTTATTACATGCAGACGAATTTCAGGTTTGTTTTGGATGTAGGACTTTCTTGACAACCTCACAAGAAACATGTATCAACTTTCGAAAAAAAAAAAAAAAAACATGTATCAACCAAAAATTTAGAAGTCGTTAGTAACTGTTAGACGGCGACTTATTAATATGATAATTATTATATTATATGTAAAAATGCGAATTACAAATAGGATATATATATATATATATATAAATATTTAATTTTCTGCTAGCGAGTACATTTGTTAAACACTTCAATCGATTTAACAATTTTTTTAAACTAATATCCTCAAAGACAAACGCAAAATATGACATTTAGACCGGAGATTATTTTCTAAATGAATGAACAATAGCTAAAATACGAGGACAAAAATAACACAATTCCACTGTATGACATTCCTTCATTCAATATTAATCATTAAAGTTTTTTGTTTGTTTGTTGAAAAATCATAACAAAATAATTCTTAAAAGGATTTGAGTTTAGCAAAAAAAAAAAAAAGAAAAAAAAAATTCTTAAAAGGATTTGAGTTTCTTGCTTGCTTTGGTTGAATTTTTAAGTCCTCACTCACGTTCACGTAAATACTAACAAGAGAGAAAGAACAAAAATAAGAAATCTCGTCTTATTAAAGAATCAATGGCCAAAGAAGCCTTAAACCCAAAAAAATTATAACTCTATGCTAGTTTATAGTATACCAACTCACAATGAACATATAATGTCCACATACGTTCATATTACAAAATCACATTTATCGTAATCTTTAACAATTCGCTCATTTACATTTCCCCCCAAAAAGAGACTTTTTTTATAAATATAACTAAAAATTCCAATCCAATAGACTTTAATTTTTGTTAAAATGTGAGTTCCACTATGTAAATTGTTGTGACTTGCATAGTTTTGAAATGAGATTTGTGTATATCATCATCACTATTATATTACAAACTTTTGTCAATTTAAAAAGATAAAACAAGTTTTTTTTATTGATAACCGGAGTAATCCTAGGTCGAAACCTAAACTAATCTCCAAAATCATAAAACTGCGGCTACTTTGATAAACAAAGTGGTAAAATAATTTCCATATTTGTTCTATGACATGGACCAATAGGGCGAATCCTCGATAAATTCTTTTTCCCCTTGGTAAAAAATCTTGGAATTTAGGCACGAGGTAGTAATGCCTTATCTCTTGTGATACCAAGTTAATCATTAGACTTTCGAAAGTGACAATTCAATGAGAAAACTGTCTCCAACCATAAATGAAGAACCACAACACAACCACAACTATAGTAAGAAAGCAACAAAAAGAATCTATCAACTAAGACAGAGAAAATGAAACAATTTGTGCTTGTTCACGGCGGTTGCCACGGCGCGTGGTGTTGGTACAAGGTCAAACCGGTGTTGGAAGCTTCAGGACATCGTGTGAACTCACGGCTTCTGGTGTGAATTCATTTACATTTGTTCTTGGTTTTTAGATTTTTTTCTTTTTTCTTTTTTAATGATGGGAGATGTATTTCAACTAAATATTTTGAATAATTTGAATTTTAATAAAGTTTTTAGATGATTTTCTATGAATTTAGGGAGTTTCATTTGCTATTAATAGGCTCCAATATATCACTTCAACTATTGATTCAGATTTCTATAAAGAAACAAGAAACGTTAAAAATATTTTCAAAAACAGTCAATTTGAATGTGCTTGTCTAAATTTGAGTGGATTTAAGGCACATTTACAAATACTATGACCAATAACACTGGATTTAAATGTTTTTAAAATATTTCATGATTGAATAACATAGTATACCTAAAAGTATAACCTAGTATTTATCATTTTAACACAAATAGTTTCAAATACTTGATTGAATATATCCCTATATGATTGGTAAAAACTAGTGGAATCATTGTGATTTCGAGTTGGTGAAAATGGCAGTATCAGGAGAGTGTTTCGGAAGAGGAAAGGTTGAATATGGAGTTTGGGACATATGGGACACATGATCGTCCTCCAACGACTATTCTTCTCGGAACTAACAAGAACATGTATCAACTTTCTCCTATCGAAGCAATGCCGGACTAACCTTTTATACTACCCTAATCAAAATTTAAAATTATGCCCGTGTACATAATTTATCAAGATCACAAAAAAGTATAAAAAACAACTTAAATTTTTATTAAAAAAAATCAAATTTCATAGTCTACTAAAAAAAACAACGATATTAAGAACACTTATTTTTGAAATATAGATCTTCTTGCATTTTTTCCTGCAAAATCATCCATTAGACTCCTATAGTCAAGTCTTTCAACCATAGTTGTCTCAATTGATAACATAGCCAACCCATTTAACCTTTCTTGTGACATGGTAGACCGCAGATAATTCTTTATCAGCTTCAATTTCGAAAAACTTCTTTCAGCTGTGGCAACTGACACCGGAATGGTCAACAATATGCGATAAGCAATTTATGTGTTTTGATAACAATCCTCCATTCTTTTCAAAAAGTCAAGCACTTCAATAGGCTTTTGAACTTCTTCGGGTATTGATTTTCGAAAAAATTTTAGCTCTATAAAATCGTCACCAACTATGTCTGAATGAGTACCATTCCGTAAAGAAGCTTCCAGATTCAAACATGATGCTCTCAATGTATCTTCACTTGCATCTGTTAGCTTTTTTAAATCAAACAAAAATCCAAAAGTTTTTTCATACTTTTGGAATTGTTCAAATCTGGACTCAAGAGAAACTAAAGTTTGATCCATGAGTGTGTTAAAGTAATCAATCCTGAAGCTCTCCTATGGTGATAATAGCACATTTTCATCAATCTCTGGGTCTTCATCATAGTGTTTTATCCTTCTAATGATACGCTTTTGTTTCACAGGAAATTCAGCTTCAATCTCCATATCAGCTGCAATTTGCCTAGCCTTAGCCTTTGCTTCCTCAAAACTAGTCTCCCGATATTTTTAAAAAAAAGACACAAGCCCTTTCAGATATTGAATTGCAGCATCGATATCAATGTTTTCTGATTGTAGACTTTTGCTTACTGTGTTGACAACAAAAAGAAGGTCATACCAAACAACCATACCAAACAAGAATTCGAAACCTCCAATTCCATGTGTTTCACTTAAAGCAAGGGACTCAGCACTACTTCGCGTTGCTGGGTCGTCAGTACTTTCAGCCAAGCAAAGTAATGCTTCTCTGATTTCTGAAGCTTGAAACCGTATTGCTTTGACACTTTCAACATGACTTTCCCAACGTGTTTGAGACAAAGACTTAAGGGTTAGTCCTTTAACCATCTCTGTCAATATGTCCCACCTGTTTGTTGAAGAAGAAAATAAGCAATATATTCGTTGAACAATTCTAAAGAAAGACACAACTTTTGGGGAAGAAGATGCTATATCGCATAACACCAGATTAAGACTGTGACAACCGCATGGTGTAAAGAATGCCCTTGGATTGATTTCTAGCAACCTCTTTTGAACTCTTTTATTCTTTCCTTTCATATTAGATCCGTTGTCATAGCCCTGTCCTCTCACATCACCAATGTCTAACTCTAGCTCAACTAACGTATCTTGGAGCAAAGAAAAAAACCCTTCTCCTGATTTATCTTTGACAATCAAAAATGTCAAAAATAATTCTTCAACCTTGGTTGACATTGTAGAAACATCCACACATCGGATAACCAAAGTTATTTTGCTCTTTGTGACTGATATCTGGAGTACAATCAAGAATTATAGAGAAATACTTCGAATCACGGATCATATGTATGATCAGAACTTTGATCTCCTTAGCAAGCATCTCAATCATTTCATTTTGAATCCTGTGACTGAGATAATGCGTATAGATTTCCTTTTTCTCAATTCGTCTAACATGCTCTCTCATCACTGCATCAAACTCTGCAATCATCTCAATAAGACCCAAAAAATTTCCATTATTCGTTTCACCAAGTTTTTCATTATCTCCACGAAACGCCAAGTTTCTTTGAGCTAGAGTTTTCACCTCTGCAAATAATCTCAACAATACTTCTCTCCAATGGATTTTCTCTCTGTTAAATTCTTCTTGAGCATGTTTATCAATTGTCTGATTTTCTTTAAATCTCAAATCCAACTCTCTCCAACGTGTCATAGAGATAACATGATCATGAGAAACTTCATGTTCTTTTAGCCTTGCTGAAAAGTTTCTCCAATCATTATATCCTGTAGTTACCAAGTTACCACCACCTTTGTCGTGCTTGAACAATTTGCAGCAAAAACAAAAAGCTTTATCTAAAGCTTTTGAGTATACCAACCATCGCCTATCTTTTTTTTCTCCGTTTACCATATCTCTTGTATAGAATACATGAGAAAAATGTCTGCCAATACTGTCTTTAGGAAACCGATGATGACTTGATAATCTTGTTGTAGGATCCTTCTTAACCAACAAGTCTCTCAATCCCATATCAATGTTTTCCCAATTTCCTGGATCAGAGACATCTTTATTTGGTTCCTTTATCTTTTCATCTTGCTTTTCAGTTTCATCTTGATGAGTATCTTTACATTCCTCTGAATTTTCAAGCTCACTATTCTGACCAATATCATCGACATCTTCATCTTCATCTTTGTCTTCTTCTCTTTGAGCGGATGAATTCTCAATTTCAGTATTATTAGCTCTTGTCACAAACTTAGACATAGAACCTTATAGTGACTTTATGAGTGCTTCTTGTTTCTTCTTCTTATTTCTGTTTTGAGCTCTGGATGGTTGATTTTTTTTATTCCACATGGTTTGCTTGTTCCAGACGGTGTCATCTTGTTATCAAATAAAAATAAAAAGTAAGCAGAAAAATAAGGGATTGTGGTAACAAAGTCAAAGACTCAATACATCAAGCTTTTATCACAATTAAAAACGACGAACTAAGAAACGTACCTTCTTACTACGTAAAAGATGAATTGAAATAACTGAAGCAATATAACTAAATTATGTAATTAAGAGCAAGAGGACAAAAGAAAATAAAAATGCTGCAAGCCTGCAAGACGACGGAACAAATTGGAACAAAAAGAAAAACTGTTTTGTTTCTAATTTTTAATTAGGATTTTAACTATCATGAAAAATAGAAATTTATTAATATATTTAATTTTAACAAATTTATAAATATTACTGAAAAGTCCAACAAATCTTATTCTAACTAATAATGTCTAATAAGTAATATTTTAACAAAAAAAACCTACAAATTTTATTTATTTATCAATACTAATAATTTTTTTTTTTTAAATATGCCCCCTTAATTTGGATGCGGGTGGCTTCCCCTCTAGGCCGGCCCTGCATCGAAGTAAGACTCAATAAATGCTAATGTTTGTTTTGTAAACAAAACCCAAAATTAGGACCTCAATATTTATGAATCATTTTAATGATTGTTAGGATTTCGAACTAGCCAAAACTTTGGTGAGAGTTGGACCAGCGGTTACCAGTAATCTGACGGAGACGAAAAGCTTTACGGAGGAAGGGTATGGATCGATTACACGTGTGTACATCGTATGCAAAGAGGATAAGGGTTTAACCGAGGATATCCAACGATGGATTATCGACAACTTTCCTGTTAATGAAGTGATGGAGATCGAAGATGCAGATCATATGCTGATGTTCTCCAAACCACTACAACTCTGTGACCGTCTCCTGAATATTGCTGATAAATACGCGTAAACAAACTTGAGAATGAGATCATCAGTGTCATATTTTTGCCAAGATGTTTCGTGGGGATGATTAATTTATATGAATATGATTTTCCTGAGATGAAATATTAGAAAAAAAAACTTATTTCTACAACAATAATTGTCACCAAGATACACTTGTGTGCTTCGAAGGACATTCAATCATCACTTCAATGAATACATGCATAAGAGTACTGAGGATCTGTTTCGACTTTCACCAAACACAACATCAGGACGTGAAGGACGATGAGCTCAAGGCATGTATTGATGTGTAGACAGGCTTAGAAACAGGATGTGAGAAGTATCGGGTGGCTAATTACGGCGTGCAGTTCGAGATTTTGGCCTTGGTTTCTACAATGAAAGAGAATGAAGTTTAGTTTCAGACAATATTCCAATGATGTCACTGAATGAAGCTATCTGATGAAAACGAGAGTTTAAAAACTGAAAATGTACTTACGGACGATAGAGAACCAAAGCTGACTCCTGATCCCGGTGTTACAGCTACGGAGAAACAAATAACAGAACATGAGATTATGACGAGAACAAAACAACATATAACAGAAGTTGAGACTATGACAAGAACAAATCCGGATGATACCAAATAAGAGCTAGAGAAGTAGCAGACAATGAATTTATACCTGAAAATGGTGAAGGCCCTATAATGGATGGAGTTGGCTGGCTAAAATATGATGGAGCAGGAGCAAATGTAGAAGCCGGAGGTGTTGTGGATGGTCCAAAAAAAGAGGAGGGAGGAGCAGCAGAAGGCGGTGTAGCAAAGAGAGAAGGCGAAGGTCCAGAAGCAGGTGTATTGAATAACGAAAAGCCAGCTCCTGAAGAAGGGTTTGGTGTTGGAGCAGCTGCAGATGTTTGTGGAGCATTCGAAGCCCCGGGAGCTGCTGAGCTGGCAATCAACCCAGCAACTTGGGTTGAGGTTTGTGTTGTAGTAGTAGGTAGATGCAGGGTCGGATGGACTCTTTTAGCAGCAGCTTCCTGTTTTGCTGTTTCCCTTCGATCAGCCTCAAGAAACGGATCATTACATTCTCCTCTCCGACGCTGGTCAGCAAGATACGCTGTTCTCATCGATTCAATATATTGGTGAATATTCTCAACCTGAACACAA
The DNA here is from genome assembly GCA_964056655.1 of Arabis hirsuta. Taxonomy (NCBI): domain Eukaryota; kingdom Viridiplantae; phylum Streptophyta; class Magnoliopsida; order Brassicales; family Brassicaceae; genus Arabis; species Arabis hirsuta. Next base: position 36,616,623 of record OZ053303.1, read on the forward strand.
CAGATTCAAACCAATAAAAAGGTTTAAGAAGGGGATTCCACATTGAAGGTTTGGTAGAAGGAATCATTAGCAGTTACCTTAGCAGCCACATGGACAAAGAAGTCATGGACATTAGACATGACTTTAGGAAGAGATTCTAAAAGCGAAGCGTGTCGATTATACTTGTCAGAATCCAAGGCAAGCAATTGCTCCAGCTCCTCAACCCACTGGCGGCACTCGCCCAAATACTTCTCGAACCTTACAACCGTCTGCAGTAGAAAAGCTGTGGGTTTCTTCGGAATCCCACGGTAAAAGTCAGAAACTTGAACAATCGAAGTAACTGCTTGTTGTTGACCAGAGGAAGCAGGAGCTGGATTTGCTCCCTGTCCCTGAGATGGTTGAGAACCACCATTAACAATTCCTCCAGGTTTCGAATGATGGAACCTAGGCTGTAGCATCATAAAAGACCGAACCGCAATCTCTGCATTACGCAACATGTCTTTAGCAACCACCATAAGCTCATGCAAAACAGCTTTCTGTCTATCCATGGCTGTATTAATCCCACCGAGCTCCTAACAAAGTTCACAAAACCAAAACTTTTACACAAACCTGAAACAATATACGGCTAATATGCAACACAAGAAGAGAATAACAATCCACAAACCTGAACAATGCGACTCGCATCAAACTCGAACCCTTCACTGGATACAGAAGAATCATAAAGTCGTTTACATTGATCTAACCTCTGACTTTCACTTCTATGCTCCAATATCTTCTCTCTAAGGTTAACACAAACACAAACAAGAACCAATAAGATCAATATACCAATAGAAACTGAATCTACAGATCCAGGCGAATTAAAGAAAGTTGAAGGAGAGCATACTCAATCTGAAGCAGAACTTTCTGAGAATCTGGATGAAGATCGGACCATTTGGTACTGTAATTCGCCGGAGCTTTATCGTTAGTGAACAAATACAACTGTTGTACTTGTTGCTGCTGATTTTGTTGCTGTTGCTGAAACTGCTGCTGCTGCTGAAACTGTTGCGGCTGAAACGACGGTGGTTGTTGCTGTTGTTGTTGCGGCGGTTGCGAGAAGAGGGAACCAGCCTGCGGCTGAAACGACGGTGGTTGTTGTTGTTGTTGTTGCGGCGTTTGCGAGAAGAGGAAACCAGTCTGCGGCTGAAACGGCGATTGCTGAGTCTGAAACATCGACGGAGGAGTCTGTTGTTGTTGCTGTGGGGTAGAGAATAAATTGAACGACATTGGTGGATAAATCGACGGCGAATCGAATCAAGGGTTTTTATCGCCGGCGAGGATTTGTGAATCGAATCTAGGGTTTTTTTTATCGCCGGTGAGGATTTTTGTGGAGTCGAGGAAAAGGATTCAAAAAGTCCTTGTTAAAACTTAAAAACACGAATTAGGGGGGGGGGGTATAGTGATTAAAGTACTATTTAATAGCTTTATTGCACTTATTTATAAACTTCGAGGGCTATTTTGAAAATAAGCACTTATCATTTACATAATTACATTTTTATCCATGCATTAAAACGGAACGAAAAATTACAGAAAATGGACGAAAATGAATAATTTTGAAACTGAAAATCAATATTTAATTTTTTTTTTTTCTAACAGTATTATTAAACTATTTATGATAAACGGGAAAAAAATTCGAATAATAAAATGCATTCAGTAAAGAATTTTTTTTTTTTCCAAATTTTTAAAAATTTGAGTAAAGATGAATTTCAAGACATGTAGTTTAGGTAGTTTAAAAGTTTTTTTTAAAAAAATTACTGATATACTTTTAAAATTTAAATCACTAAACAGATAATTTAAAAAAAAATTACTGATATACTTTTAAAAATTAAATCACTAAACATATAATTTAAATATTTTATCTTGTATCCGTATGTTTATTATATCAATTTGAATAAAAGTAACAATTATACACGTATCCTTATTTTAATAACGAAATTAAAAAAATTGAAACAAGTATGAAGTACGTAAATCTAATTCTGTAACAACATTTTCTTTTATTGTGAAGGTTATATCAAAATATATACATATATCCGTAAATTCCTTAATCACACCAATTATCTCTAATTTTACAGAAATCTTGACTTTCCATTTTCCAACAATTTGCAATTAAGCACAAATTACTTAAAATAAAAACGTTTTGAATTTCAGAAAAAAAAAAAAAAACAACCGTTGGTCGTCTTCCAACTTCATTCACTATAAAAAAATCTCACCTTGAACAAACCATTTCTTCTTATCCACAAGAGAACAAAGTAGAGAAAACGAGAGAGAGAGAGAGAGAGAGAGGGGGAAACTTCAGAAGTTCGAAAACCCAAATCACAAATCCGAGCAAAATCACACAGATTCATCACAATGCCTACCATGAGAAAGAGAGCGAAACCTTCAGTACCAATCACAAACCCTAATCCAAACGGCTCGAGCTACGAGAAATCCAGAGAAGAAAGGATCAAGGAGAATTTCGAGAGGATGAAGAGTCTAGGGATTATGGATCTCTCTCGCAAACTCAATTCTCAGATCCAATCCGCTAAAAGACCTTACTCCAGAGTTCCTCGTAACTCTCCGGCCCGAGACACGCCTCCTCTTCAGAGACAATCATCGAGGTAATCTCTTTCTGGGTTCTTCAGATTTGTGCTCGAATCGGCTTCTCTCTTCCAATTTCTAGGGTTTTTAGTTGGAAATTTAGGGTTTTTGTCTCATTTCGTTCGTTTGTGATTCTTCAGATTGAAGGAGGAAGCGCCAGTTACTCGACGATCCTCGAGGTATTTGAATCTCTTGGTACAATTGAAAACTAGGGTTTTTAATTTGAAATTAGGGATTATTGTTTCTATCTGTTGTTGTTTTGCAGATTGCAGAACGCACCACCAATTACTTACTTTGAGGAAGGTGAAGCCAAAAAGAGTAAAGCATCTAAAGAAATGGTTTTGTGGATTGGAGAAGGCCAAAGACCAGAGATTTACACTGAGGAACATGAGAAACTACTAGGTAACACAGAGAGAATTTGGGAGTCTTATGTTGATGGTTACGATAAAAAGGGGGAACGGATTTATGATCCTGTTAATGGAAAGACTTGTCACCAGTGTAGGTTAGTGAACTTGCTTGATTCGGTTTAGGTGTCTAACGATTGAGGCAAGGTTGGTTAATGGTTTAATGTGTGATTTTACAGGCAGAAAACGCTAGGTTATCGGACACAATGCAGCCAATGTCACCCATCGGTAACGGGTCAATTCTGTGGAGACTGTTTGTACACGAGGTAATGGCAAGTGAAGGTTTTGTTGTGTATTGCTTAACGAGGATTGGTGCTGAATGTTATTGTTTGTGTTGTGGTTCAGATATGGAGAGCATGTGCTTGAAGCTCTGGAAAATCCAGACTGGCTTTGTCCTGTCTGTCGCGATATTTGCAACTGTAGTATATGCCGCAAACGCAAAGGGTGGTTACCAACTGGCTATGCGTACAAGAGGGTAGCGATTTTGAATATTTTTCCCTATTTGCAGATTCTCTCATATTACCGGTTTTTTATTTATTGGATAAGATCTAAATTTGGATCCCTTTCCTTTTATATTTCGTTTTCAGATATGTGAGCTTGGGTACAAGTCTGTTGCACATTATCTGATTCATACCAACAAGCAGTCTGAAACAAGTGAGGATGATGAAACTGATGATGCTCCATCCCAAGCTTCTGCAAAGGGATCTTCGGAAGATCATCTCCATCTCGCCATTACTGATGGGGTTCAGGACAATCACATTGACGATAATCTTGATGATGATGACACAAACAAGAATGCTGATTCAGCTAGAAAGTCCTTATGCTTCTTGACTTCTGGGGAGAATCAAACTTCAGTGATTGATGTTCATGCTATAGGTGATCTCAAGCCAGTAGATGTGAAGGAGATGGATCCAGCAACTCCTGTGATCATCGATGTTGATGTTGAATACAAAAAGAACCAAGGAATAAGAAAGAAGAGAAAAATGTCTGTCAAACCTAACCCGGATAGTATTGGTGGAAGACTGAGGCAGCGTCGTAAGAGTCATGCTTGAATGATAGAAGTCTCAGTAGGATGTGAATGGAAACACTTTCAGCTCTCACCGTTAAAGTTCTCCTCTGCTTTTGCTTACTACATTTCGAAAAGTAACCTCTCTTTTTTTCTTTTTTTCTGATGGAGTTAACATGGATCATGTAAGAACTGTCATGCCATGTCAATGTTTCTTTTTTGTGTGTTTGTTGCGGTTGGTGATTAAGATTTATGAAAGCCATAGTTGTCTCTACAAGGTTTGTTCGGGAGAGAAAAAACAGAGTGATGAAAGCATATAAAGAGAACCTGAAACAGAGGATAACCATGAATATACCAAAACAGAGTAATTATAAGAGAGAGAGAGAGAGAGAGAAAGAGAAACAAAGCATTTGATAAGTCGCCAACACCAAAAAAGAGAAGTGAAGATGTTCATAACTAGAAAGTGAATCAAATAACTTTCAAGCAATTGGTCAAGTGTTTGCTCATCAAACAGTAGCAGCAATAAGTTGCTCGTAACAACAAGACTTGGGGACTATAAGCACACCATTGGACCATTCAACCTTCCCAAAAATCTCCTCTTTATTGCGCCTTTCAAGCGAAATCTCAGCACACCAAATCATCATCTTGTTATTAGACTTACCCAAATCTTCCTCCCAGAAAACCGCAATCTTTCCACCATTATTCACCAACTTAAAACGACTATCGAGCCATAGTAGATTAGGCATTGTTTCCAAACCCTTCAAAACTCTCCAGGTGCTTCCCTCCGAGTCATACCATTTTATCGTTCCGGACGATACGTAATCGGAATAGTATAACACATTGTCTATCACGCAAGAATAACATCTCAAATGCTTTTCCCATTCTACCTTGTCCCATATATTTTCCTTGAGCTTGTAAACCACCATATCCTTGTCCCCCAATAGGTAAATATTTCCTTTGATTGCCAAAATTCTATCAACGTATGTCCCAAGTATCTCGGCGCTAGGGTTTGGCACATCCTTCCACTTTTGGGTTTTGGGATCGAAAAACTCCATCAAGTTCGAGGAATCGAATTTTCCGTCTCCTTACACTACGTATATTTTCCCATCAAGAACGCCCGCGAGAGGGCGCCTCCGGGCCATCTGCATGCTTGGAGCTTTGTGCCATGTGTGAGACAGACAGTCCATGAAAAAGACCTTAGACGAAGGTTCACCATCGATACATCCGCCTATCTTGTAAATTTAATAACCAACCGCGATTAAACCCAAAGTAGAACTGCGAGCTAGGGGTGAGACTAAATCATTCTCATTTAATTTGTTATCGCAGGGAATGAACAATCTAGGGTTAGGGCTGAGAGTGTACCATGTAGGGTTATGCTAGGGTTAGGGATAAAATTACCGATTTGAATCTTTCTCCGACAGAGAGTGAACCAACGCGTTGAGTTAGAGTCAGGAGGGAACCGTAAACACATATAGAGACAACTCTCGGTGCAGCCTAAGCGGGTACGTGTTTCGTAAAGCTCAAGCGAAGTAAGAAGAGAACGGAATCTTTTGGAAACTAAGGAGAGAGACGGGTAGTACAATCTCGAGACGCGTGCTAAACAGTTTAAAACCAAGTCATCAGGAAGATATGGTATATTAAGCGGTGATGAAGACGAGGACATATTAGCAGATAACGACGCTCAAGAGGAAATCGATGTTAACCAAACCTAGAGCCTTTACTATATAACGAGTATTTTCCTTTTTTTTTTTTTTTTTTTCCTTTTTTCCCTAAATCTTATTTTCGGATCGAGCCCTGATATACTCCAAATTTGTCATTTTTGAAAAATTCGATATAAAAGGTATAATTGTTAATTTTTTTTTAGGCCAAATATTCTCTTAAACTCGAAACTACATCATGTGATATTAGTTTCGTCCCAAGTATCATCCGAATCAGCGACTTCTAGTCTTCGTTTGAGATTTAAAATTTATTCATCTACAAAACGTTCTTACAACTAATGCAATTTTCACTTGAGAGTATGAAGATTAGCTACAACATTTAGTCTTTAGCGAATTGCAACCACATATTTTTTTCTTTTCTCATGTGATGAAGAGTCGAGAACCAGTTTCTTTAACAACTAATGCAATTTTCGCTTAAGAGTATGAAAATTAGCTACAACATTTAGTCTTTAATGAGTTGCAAACAAGAGTATGAGGTCGTCCTCGTATTTGTTGTTTTCTATCATGCGAAGAGTCAATAACCGGTTTCTTATGGTCTTGTCGATAAGTTGTGTTAGCTGCTGAGAAGAAGTCGGACTACGCCGTCACGCCTACAATTTCGTTCTCTCCATATGAATTGGATTGTTATGATGCTAGTCCTCTGCTTGTGTGATGTGTCAAGATCACCAATCCAACAAAACTATCTCTGTTTAGGCTATCCCAATGGAGTTTTTTAGGAAAAAACCCACTATTAAAATTAAAAAAAAAAAAGGAAAAAAGTAAAAGTGAAACAACCCGACCCGTAAAAATTAAAAAATTTCAAACTCGGATTATTATTATCATAAATAATAATCCTTAACGGTCAAAAACACAATTATGCGAAACCAACACATTCAATTAAACCAAACACTCATTCGATAAACCTCATAATTTATCAAACCATCAGAAATCAATTCAATAATCAATCACTTTCAATTCCAATAACAATAAATCGAGACACTAGATTATCTCCTCTTCCCGGCCATGATTCTACGATCACACTTTGTCTCTACCGGCATCACATGGTTAAAAGAGATGCGTGAGTATTATCACAAATATTCAGTGAAACGGTCATCCCATCTACTTGGCTATACACACAAGCATAAGCAAAAGATACAACACCATGATGAGCAAACAACAACGCACAACACGATAGTCAAACGAGAAACAGCACAACAGCACGTGCGTCGATCGACACGCAACCCCGGTGTCGATCCATGCACTGCTCGTGTGTCGATCGACACACAGTTCATGTGTCGATCGACGCACCGTCGCAGTGTCGAGGAATCGAACCTATCCTCTCATGCATCGATTCCAGAACGCGACCCATAGATTTCCTGCACAAAGATCACCAACACATAGATTTCCTGCATTTTAAAGTTTTTCTAAACCCAAGTCATGAGAGAATGCTATGTGTCACCTATTCTTTTGACATTTGTCTTTTTTATTTATTTATTGAAAAAAAGAAATTAAGTGTTTTTAATAATTTTAACAATTAATTTTTACAATTTAATAGCTAAATTTAACGTAATTTAATTTCAAAAATTAAAGTGCAGCATAAGGATGAACAATTTGAGTTTTTTTCTTTGATATCCACAAAAAAGTTATAACTCGAAATTAAATGTGTTATTGTAAATTTTTAATGGTTTGAAAAAAATATATTTATTAAACCCATCAATATACTATACAAAAACATTTAAAATTTTAGATTGGTAACTACGATTATAAAACAAAAAGTCACAAAAAACTTTAATAAAAAGAATCGTAACATTAACAAAAACAAATGGTGTAAGAAAATTAGTTATTGATTTTAAGAATTTTAAGGTTGTTAGAATGCTAAAATTGTCAATCATCTCCTAACCAATACTCTCGAAAGAAAACCTTAATTTTTCACAAATTGTAAATACAAAAAAATATAATAATTCATAAATGAATTGATGTGAAAAATAAAAATCATAGAAAACGATAAAAATAGTGAGACAAAAAAAAATACAATCAAACATCAATTTTTATTTCCTTACAATTTAAGGTTCTAACGAAATAAAATATAAAGATACATTCCAACATCTCTGTTGAGATAAAACAGATGTCTTGATAGAAGTAAAATATATTTGATGAAAGAAAAAAGATGACCAATCATTTTTTTGGAGAATCGTAGTGAATATTGATAAATTACAAAAACATACAAGTTGCATATTTGTGCAAAAAAAGTATATATTCCATATGTATAGGTTGTAATTTTTATTCATGAACAATCTATTTCACATATAACATTTTAAATGTACACCAGTTTTCTCCAAATGTTTAATCTTCTATCCTACATAATTATTTAATAAAAAACAATTTTTTGTAATATTAAATACACAAAGAATCAATAAATTAGAATTTTTACATATTTTACTATGTTAATTTTTGAATCGGCACGAACGAAGTATGGACAATCTCTAATATTTTATATTGGGCGAGTGTATTTATATTAAATTCTCTAGACCTAAACTCTTGTAACCAATCTTATTGGGCTGGGTTAGAAATATTTCATCTGGTCTAACCAATACAAATTTGGGCTGGGTTAGAAATATTCATTAATGGTTAAACGCTAGAACTGCGTGATTAAAAAAACCATCCTTACATATGCGTCGTAGTAATTTCGAATTTCAATAACAATGATGAAATATATGTAGTACATATTGATCTTCAGGTGGAATGTAATTTAATTAATACTTTTGTTTCCGTCGTTTAATTTAAAGATCCCTCACTATATTTTGGAATCACTAATGCTTAATTTCAAACTAATTTTGCATTCGTTTATTCCATTCCCCTTAAGCATTGATCCAACTAAACTACAATTCAAATTTGAAAAATTAGAAGCTACGACTTTATTATTGGTACGGTACCACTGTAACCACATTGAAGTTTTTCGATTGAAAATATAAAAGTTGATTATTCGTTTGGACTTAGGAGTACCTTTAATACAACAGAATATAATATAACTCTATTTTATCATCAAATAAACACAAAAAGGAGAATGAACGCACTATACGTGCTTTGTCTCATTGAAAAGGACAGAATTTGAAACTAAGCATAAAACTAAACTAAACTAAACTAAAACATTAGAAAAACAAAAATATTACTCCATTGTGTTCAATTTTAATTTCTAGATGGAATAATAAAAGACTGAAAGAATTTTTATTTAATCAATAACACATTGTGTTCCATGCATAATTAATATTATAAATATAGTCTATTTTTCCTTTCTTTTGGAAGAGTATTTATCATCTTGACTCTATCGATGAACAATAGTGCATACACAAGATGTCTTAATTCCGTAATAGAACAAAATGAACAATATTTATTTACCCTGATATGAAAATACCATTCTAGCTCTATAATTGGCCTAAAAGGGAAAGAAATTAATAGTATATATATACCAATTGTTCTTCTATGCAGCTCAAGTTTTCCACCAATGTTGTGGTTGGTCATTGAGTCTAATGGTGTGTAACAACTACCAACTACAAACCTATAGTTTCAAAAAAAAAAAAAACTACAAACCTATTTGAATTGTTTTAGTTCATAACTCATTTCTTAATTTTTAATTAAGAAAATTGTTAACTTAATGTTGCAAAATGATTATTTTTATCATTTTCCGTTGATTGATTGATAAAATGGCCGATTTTTAACAAAAAGCGGAAAAATTGTTAGAATTAATTATGCTCGGTTTATTACTAAATTTTTTCAATTTTATGGACTTCAATGATGCATCAGCAGATGTTTTGTTATACTTCAGATATTCCAGATCGAAATCCAACTATTTTAAAATATGTAAACTTTTGTTTTTCATCTTTCAAGAAATAAGATCAAAAGAGCAGATGCATCATTGAAATTTAGATCCTTCAAAAAATGAGTTTTTTTATAAACCGTGGAAGTTTTTAAAACTTTTGACTCATTTCGATTTAAATAATAATATCAAAGGAAATTTGAATCGGTGCACAAAAAAAACTAATCTCCTTGTGTTCAAGAAATAAGTTCAAAGGAGCTGATGCATCATTTTAATAATATCAATTGTTAGATACAAACAAACAGTGTGAAACATTCAGATCGAACCCAAAGAAAACTAGTTCAACATGATTGCTTTTGTTTTTTTATTTGCTTGTTAGAAGACTAAAATATTGTTTTTTTTTTGGTTTTGAGAAAAGAAATGTATGGAGTCCAAAGTTGGCAAAAGCATCCCTACACTTCAACCTTACATTTATAATAAGCATATACATATTTCGTCTGTCCCAACCAACATATCTAATATTAGTAGGGTATATGTACATTCATATAGTAATCATAAAATAAAAGCTACGAATTATTACTGATATATATATATATATATATATATGTACATTTTTATATATTAGTCAAAAGTTCTGAATTATCATTTTCTTACAACCAGCTAGCTAGATATAGATTAGTTTTTGTTATCCAAAATGTAGACATTATTTGTTTTTCATTTTCTCATCATTTGTTTGTTCGACAGGAGCTAAAGAGAAATGGTTATTTAATTCCTTAATAATTCCGTAATTGCAAGAGTTGACTAGTTAATGCGTTTCATTCGGAGGACTATAAAAGAAGACAAAAAATGTGTTTACCCAAGTCATTTTTTTTGTCTTGTTTTCATATTTAATAATAAAATAAATAAATTATAACAACAAATATAAATAAATGTCAAATAGCATATGCTATACTAATATTCCCACTAAATAGTCCTTTTTGGTGTTATTTGACTTATTTCAAGTCTTTTTTCTTTGTGTTATTTGACTTGAAACTTTAACCTTATTATCTCCTTCTTTCATTTATAAAAAAAAATTGATTAGAGGATTTGAATAATTGTTGATTGGGGCAATTTGCTTAATAACTAAGTACATAACCAAAATTGTCCCATGTGGCCAAATTGTAGCCAATAGATTTAGGTTATTTGGTCAGGTTTTTAGATTTAGTTTTTTATTTGGTTATTCATGCCAATTACCCTTATTGATTCCACCATACATTATTATTGTTTTAGCACCATCAACCACCACTTTGCTTCTGGGTTTGTGAAAGTCAAAGCCTTTTTTCTTTAACAGTGTGTAAAGCAGAGAGAGATAGAGAAAGAGTAGTAAATGAAATGTGTCACCTTTGCTTTTTTATATTTCATTCAAAGAGAGCTCCTTTGAACTCATTTCTTGAATGATCCAAATTTTTCTTGCTTTGAGGAAAACAATTGATTGCTCAAAGGAAGGTTTTATGATTCTCTATGCAAAACTTTGGGATCTGTTTTTTTTTTCTTTCTCTTTTGCTTTATTTTTATTTTTTTCCCTCCATCACTGGTCCTAGGGTTTGAAGCCTTTTGACTCTTCTCTTCTTTCTTTTTCTTGGATTCCTTCTTCATTGTGCTCTTTTACTTTCTTCTTCTTCTTCCGTCAATTTCGTTTCTTTACTCTTATTCAAAGCTCTAATCTTTAAAAACAAATTCTGGGTTTTATAAAAGTTTCTGTTTTTGAAGTTTTTGAAGTTTCTCTTCTTCAAAGATCTTCTCTTTTTTCTTCTAATTCCTCACTTCTAGGGTTCTATATAATGAGCTAGAAAACAAATAAAGCCTTTTCCTTTATCTCATTTCTTACCTCTGAAAATGCATTTCTCTCTGTGGAAACAAATTCATCACTGTGCTACTCTGATCTTAGACAAGAGTAAGAAGAGTAGTAGTAGAAGAAGAAGAGATGGGTCTTCTTCAGATTCATCAATCAATCTCAAGAAAAAAGCTTTATTGCTTAGGAAATTGTATGAAGACAACTTAAGAGAAGCTCTTGAAGAAGCTTCAGAGAATGGGTCACTCTTAAAATCACAAACCATTGAGCAAGAAGAGAATCATCAAGATGGATCCTTGGGTCGTTCTAGATCTTTAGCTAGACTTCACGCACAACGTGAGTTCTTACGAGCTACTGCTTTAGCAACTGAAGCTATAATCGAATCAGAAGACTCAATTCCTGAGCTTATTGAAGCTTTTAACAAGTTTCTTAGTATGTATCCAAAGTATCAAGCTTCAGAGAAAATTGATGAGTTAAGATCTGATGAGTATAGTCACTTATCTTCTTCTTCAAAGGTATGTCTTGATTACTGTGGATTTGGGCTTTTCTCGTATGTTCAGACTCTTCACTATTGGGATACTTGTACGTTTAGTTTATCTGAGATTACTGCGAATTTGAGTAACCATGCGCTTTATGGTGGGGCTGAGAGTGGAACTGTGGAACATGATATTAAAACTCGGATTATGGATTACTTGAACATCCCTGAGAATGAGTATGGTCTTGTTTTCACTGTAAGCAGAGGCTCTGCTTTTAGATTGTTAGCTGAATCTTATCCTTTCCAGTCGAATAAGCGGCTTTTGACAATGTTCGATCACGAGAGCCAGTCTGTTAACTGGATGGCGCAGACCGCGAAGGAGAAAGGCGCAAAGGCTTATAACGCTTGGTTTAAGTGGCCGACTTTGAAGCTTTGTTCGACTGATTTGAAGAAACGGTTGTCTTATAAGAAGAGGAAGAAGAAAGATTCCGCGGTTGGTTTGTTTGTGTTTCCTGCTCAGTCTCGGGTTACGGGTGCTAAGTATTCTTATCAGTGGATGGCTTTAGCTCAGCAGAACCATTGGCATGTGTTGCTTGATGCTGGTTCTTTAGGTCCTAAAGATATGGATTCGCTGGGTTTGTCTTTGTTCCGGCCTGAGTTTATCATTACTTCGTTCTACCGGGTGTTTGGTCATGACCCGACGGGATTTGGTTGCCTGTTGATTAAAAAATCAGTTATGGGGAGTCTTCAGAGTCAATCAGGGAAAACGGGATCGGGAATAGTGAAGATCACTCCTGAGTATCCGTTATATCTCAGTGATTCAGTAGATGGTCTTGACGGGTTGGTTGGTTTTGAAGATCAAGAAGACGAGAAAATCAAAGAAGCTCATCGTCCGGGAACTCAGATGCCGGCTTTCTCTGGTGCATACACTTCAGCACAAGTGAGGGATGTGTTTGAAACAGACCTCCTTGAAGATAACGTCTCTTCTGATAGAGATGGAACTACTAGCACCACTATTTTCGAAGAAACCGAAAGTGTTTCGGTTGGAGAACTGATAAAAAGTCCGGTTTTTAGCGAAGATGAGTCATCAGACAATTCTTTTTGGATTGATTTGGGTCAAAGTCCTCTTGGTTCTGATCGGCATAACAAGATTGCGTCTCCATTGCCACCGATTTGGTTTACCAAAAAGAGAAACCAGAAACAGCTTCACTCGCCTAAACCAATACCAAAGAGTTACAGTAGTCCAATGTATGATGGTAAAGACGTCCTATCGTTTGATGCTGCTGTTATGTCAGTTACAGAGCATGGAACAAACACGACTCCATCGCGGAATAGGAGGAATTCTGGTAATAATCTCCATGTTCAAGAGATACAGGAAGAAAACTACGGTCATAGCTTGGCACATGGCTTAACAACTTCAAACATTTCATCAGAAATCAAAGATAGCGCGATTAGACGAGAAACCGAAGGAGAATTCAGGTTACTAGGAAGGAGAGATGGCGGTAGAAGCAGGCTACTGGGTGTAGAGGATGAACATCCTAGCAAAGGAAGACGGGTTTCGTTTAACATGGAACGTGTTAGTCATAGTATAGTAGAGCCCGGTGAAGCTTCTCTAGCTAGCGTTTATGATGAAGAGTACAATCACATGAGTGATATTGAAAATGGATATGATGAGGGTGCAGATGATGAATGGGATAGGAGAGACACAGAAACCGAGATTGTTTGCAGACATATCGATCATGTGAACATGTTAGGTCTTAACAGAACCACAACTAGACTCAGGTTTTTGATCAACTGGCTCGTGATCTCGTTACTGCAACTACGAGTGCCCGAGTCAGGAGGCAAAAACATGAATCTTGTGCAGATTTATGGACCTAAGATCAAGTACGAAAGAGGAGCGGCGGTTGCATTCAATGTAAGAGATAAAAGCAAAGGTTTTGTTAGTCCGGAAATTGTTCTGAGACTAGGTGAAAGAGAAGGTATATCTCTAGGCATTGGTATATTGAGTCACATACGCATAGTGGATGATAAACCAAGAAAACATAGAAGTCGGACTAAAGAAGATAATGCTTTGCACTTGCAGAATGAAGTCGGGAAAGGCGGGTTTATAAGATTTGAGGTTGTTACAGCTTCTCTTAGCTTCTTGACAAACTTTGAAGATGTTTACAAGCTTTGGGCTTTCGTCGCCAAGTTCCTAAACCCTGGTTTCAGCAGAGAAGGTTCACTTCCTACTGTTGAAGAAGAAGAAGAAGCAGAGGACTCAGAGACGTGAGTTCGTAGTAGGAAAGCACAAAGCTTTAACCTTTTAGAAGGTGACTTGGCGAGGCTGACATAACCGATGAATGTATCATCAAGAATCGATGTGGTTCACACGCCTGAACCGTTACACGGTTTAATCGCACTCCTGAAGATGGAAAGACAGTATAGAACAGTGAACTGAGGGATTTGGTATGGCTTGTAATCTAATAGCAGAACTTATTGATCCAATGATTACACCTTTTGGTAAATTCTGCTTTTGTTTGTGTTTTTTTGTTTTGTTTTGTTTTGTGAGAATACAGTTTCTGAGATTTTCAGAAACTTGTAGCATTTGTTCTATAAATTCCTACAAAAACTGACTCAGATCAATATATATGTATACATTGATAGATACAGGAACCTGTTACCAATTCAATAACTATATCTATAATTTGATCGGATTAAGAAAGATTAAGCAAAATTGTAATAAATATCTAATACATGTAGTAGAAGTTGCAAAAGAAGCTGATGTAATGCAACTAAAACATTAGTGTAATGGAATTGAGGCCACATGGATTTTGGATTTCATTTTCTCTTTAGCCGCTTGTTGGCTAAAGCAGCACCGGTAACAGCTTGGCCGGGCTTCTTGAGGACTGAAGACGATCTAGGGACTTGCTCTTTCCTCTTCTTCAAGAAATCTGACGCGCCTTTTGTGCATGCCGGTGGTGGAATCTCCTTGTAAATAACCGTTTCAATCCTGCACATAGAGAGAGAAGGAGACGTAATCAGAGAGTGATCATATAAAAATATGTAAGCTAACAAAAGATGATCGTTACACTGAGCATTTTTCCTTTTTCTTTCTTGGGATTTCTTCTTTGACCTCCTCTTCTTCAGAATCCGACTCGAATTTTTTTCTGTGAATGAGAGAAATTGACAATCTTTAGTCATTCTTTCTAATTGAAAGAGTTTATGAATAAAGAAACTGTGATATTAAGTTTTACTACTTTTGTCCCTTTGCAAGAAAGTCGATGATGTTTTGGGAAAGAAACCCCTTCTTTGCAAGAGACTCAGAGTCTTCCTCCTCAGGCTCTTGTTCTTCTTCGGGTTCTTGTTCTTGGAATGTTTCAAGCTTCCTTGATTTCCCTGTCGTTAATTTCTCTGCAAAACGCTTGCGCCTCTCTTTCTTTTCGCGGGCAACCCTACAACAGAGAAAGCAATCTCATTACACATTCCTAACTTATCTCCCTAAGGGAAGCTTTAAACATCATAAGTCCACAACCGAAACATACAGAGCGAATCAGACATATCGCAATGGATTCATGAATGTATATGGCAAAATGTTCGAGTAAATGTCAACTAAAACCACAACTTTACATGTCTAAAGAAGAATTTACAAATAGCTAAATATAGCCTTGCAATAAGATTAATCAAAGTGTATCAGATATACAAAGAACTTCCTCCATAAACTCCTAATCACACAAGCTTGATGATAATCTTCAAAGACAAGTCAAATTGAATCCCAAAACACTAACTATAAAGCTACCAAGCTACAGAGAGAGAGTGACACAAACCGGGCTGTATTCTCTCTCTGTATTTTCCTCAAAGCTGCATCTTCAAGCTTCGCCTGAAACAAAAACCCATTAAAATAGCTAAGCTAAATGCAAAATTTGATTATACTGTTTGAGCTAAATCCAAATAATAAAAAATAGTACCTGCTCTTGGGTGTATTCCTCGGGTGGACCGTCGGAATCGGAATCGTGGTCTGACATCGGAATCTGAGATTTATCTTCTTCTTCTCCGGCGAGACGAGAAACTAGGGTTTAACCGATTTCGATTAGTGTTCCTCTCTTCTAGTCAGAGAGTTCTTTTATGCCTTTATCTGTAAGGCCCAATAACGACGGGCCCATTATCTTACTTAGTGTTAGATTATAAAACTTGAGTCTGTTTTCCTTAGCAATAAGCTGGAATAGCTCAGCTGGTTAGAGCGTGTGGCTGTTAACCACAAGGTCGGAGGTTCGAACCCTCCTTCTAGCGTTTTTATTCAATTGATTACTTTTTTTTTTGGCCTAATTTTATTGATGTTACAAGCAACTCAATTTAAATTCATTTTTATCTCTCGTAATATTGGATGGCGTTTTTTGGTATATTTATTTGCACACTAATGCATTTAAAAAAATCAACCATTTTTTTTTTTGACGTCAAATCAACCATTATAACTATTTCACCATCACTAAAGTAAAACAAATTGTTGAAAGGAAAAAAAAAATGCCGACCAAAAAAAACTTTGGTAAGAGACAAGAAAAACAAATCAGACAAAAAAAATCTTCAAGAAAACGAAAAATTGGTGTACACATATATATAGCATTACATATAAAATCAATTGAATAATAAATTGCATCACTTTATATTGTTTATATAGTAAAGAACACAATATATATACTCTCACCCAACCAAAAAAAAAAAAAAAACCAATAAGAAATTGTAACTTAATCCTCTACTTTTTACCCTCCCAAAACCCAAATCTATACAAATGTTTTCACATTTTGTTTCATCATAAATCTCTCACTGATGCAAAAGCAACCTGAAACTGAAGTCATATGGTACTACTTGAACCAACTCCATAAGTGATTCTTTGTTCTTTCTCTCCATACACTTGACTGCTTCTTCTCTGAGTTTATCATGTAACTGAAGGCAAACCCAATCGAGCAACGATTCCAAATCTTTCGCAAAGTCGAGTAAATACCAATCTAATACCTTTGGAAGCATCAGTTTGTTCTTCTTTGAGATCCCAACAGATGCTTGAAGATAGTCTCTCTTTGCAGCTTCTAACTCTTCCTCTACATTAGCTGCTGTGTAAACCCTTACCTGAATTTTCAAAAAAAGGTTGGTGCTTCAGTTAGTTTACGGGTGTTTTGTCTGCCTATAATCGATTTTCACTGAACTTTTTGCAATTTCAAGTTGAGTGTATATGATTTTAAGCACTACTTACAGCAGGAGAGGACCAGCTTCCACAAGCGAGGGCGAACGTGACTAAAGGCTCTGACCATTCTAATCCAAATGTGCTATGAGCTCTCATCTCTTCATGTGTTGCAGTTTTAGGACAAGTCTTTTTCAAAACAAGAAGCAGGAAAAAGATTAAAGAACCAAACTTTGATCCAACAATATACAATTCTAAGATAAGAAATTAAAGGAACTTACAAATTTCAAGTGGTAAGGAAGTCTCAAGATGAAATGTTCGATTGTGATTGCGTTTAGCGAGTGTCCTCCTACGATTATTGTTGCCTGACACAACAAAGAGAAGATGAATATAGTAAACCGGTAAACATGTTAAAGCGCAATGATGTCAAATTTTGAGTCTATACCTTTTGCATAAGGGCAACAACCATTTCAGGTGTCCCGGGAATTCCGTGCTCCAAGAATGCCTTTAAAGAGTAAATTGGAAACAGAACATCAGCTTTTGTAACATTTTACAGACATTTCTCTATCAAACAAATAAAAACGTAACAGTCTCACATTCATAACGCAGGAATTATAAGTATTTATCCAGAATGCAAGCTTCTGCTGGTGGTTAAGACCGTCTAGATTTACAACGGAAAGCTTATTAAGCAGGAACCTGGAGAAAGATATAGTTACACAAAACATGAATTTAGTCATCTGTTACATATCATTTGTTTAAATGAGAAACTTACTTGAGACGATGGATTAGAAATGAAGCATTGATTCTTCTTCCAAGATCAATTGAAGATACATCGACCGAGCAAAGATCCTTGTATGCACCAAGCTCTCTTGTTTTCCATTCTGAACAGTTACTATATGGATCCAACACGATGTCTTTCGACGAGCTAATCCTCAAGATAATGCTCACCAGACATTTCAGTAAATCCTCTGAAACTCTGTTTGCAGCATTTCCACTTTGCAATGATTTGTCTTCCGAAGCTGAACCCGACACACTCTCCTGTGCTTTGTCTTGATCTGCTAATCTATCGTCTAGCTGAACGACAGAACAGAACAAAAAAGAAAACTGTTAGAAAATTATATCTATAGATTCATGCATTAGTGAAAGCGTAAATGTTTTATACATACCTGCAATTTGATCGATTCTGAGCATTTATCCGCTGCAGCATCCAGCTTAACCAAAGATTTCTTCTTCTTCACAGATGTCAAGAATCTGCCAAGCTTCTTCTCAGGTGATTCTTTATCTTTCTTGTCTTTTAAAGCATTACTAGAGGTCTGATTCTCTTTCCCTCTCACATCTACTGGCTTAACAACACTGCTCGGATTCGGTTTAGGCGAAGCTTGTTTCCCATTTACCGTTCTCTGACCACTTCGGTCAGCATTAGCTGTTTGATCAGAGGAGAAAAGTTTCCTACTTGAGATGCTTCTGCTAAGACTAAGAGACTGTTGATGCTTTTTAGGAGTGATCATCGAATTGAATTCGTGTTGGGACATGGATTTCGACCGCTGGTGTTTACTACTTCTAACGGGCGAATTCTCGGTCAAACCGTTGTTATTAGGACTCTCAAGATTCCTCTTTGAAGATATGTAAACAGCTTCTTGGTATAAACCTTGTCTAAAGCTCACAACTTGCTCTTCTAATCGAACAACTTCTTCTTCAAGAACAGCTACTTCAGCAAGAAGCTCCAATGTCTTCAAACCAAGAAAACAAAAAAAAAATCAAACGCAAATAAAACAATAAATTTGATATATCGAATTCGAAATTCGGTTCTTACATCTCGAGGAAGATAAGACGGAAGACGAGGTAAAGCTCCTAAAGGTCTAGTAAAAGCTCTCTCCAATGCTCTATGCACATTCTCCTCTTGTCTTAGCTTCCTCTTTAGCTTATCAACCTAATCACAAAACAACATTTTCTTTAGACACACAACAAACTAATAATCAAAATCATTAAAACTCAAAAGAATTTATCATCATCATACATCTTGAAGCAAATCCATTTTCTTTTCTTTGTTAGCTCGACGCCGATTAAGCAGAGATTTTCCTGAATTGACAACACCTCCATTGCTTAATGACTCCATCTTCTTCTTCTTTTCCTCCTTTGTAGATTTTAGAATACCACGAAACATTACTCATATAGACAAAACAAAGAAACAGAAGCAAAATTGGATTTTTTGTCAAAGAAACTATTACTATTGTTCTCAGCCTTTGATAGTGGAAAACAACAGAGACTTCCAAATTGAGATAAGAATTTTTGAGTATCGATCACTTTCACTGTGACCAGTAATTTCACTATAAAGAATATCTTCTTTTTTTTTTCAGAAAGTAAAGATTCGTTTGTTAAATAGTCCAATGTTGAAGCCAAGAATCTTATAGAAATATCTGAAAATCCAAATTTATCAGATTTTATTCATCTAAAGGAAGAAACTTTTTCAAAAATTAAGCAAAACCCATCAAAGCACACACCAAGAAAGCAATCAAAATTGGGTTTGAAAAAGTGAAAAAAGTGATGAGAGAGAGAGAGAGAGAGAGAAAGTTACTTGATTAGTGTCATGCTTTGAAGGAGCTTTCATGGAGGAAAGAGCAGCTCGAACACTAGTGTTCATTGCTTCTCTCACTCTCTCTCTTCAACTTTTGCTTTCTCTCCACTCTATAACTGATATAAACCCAAGAGAGAGAGAGAGAGACCCATCAAGATAAAACAACACAAAACAGAAGTAAAAAGAAAGATACAGTTAAATTTATTAAACTAAACTGGAAAAAAGATTAACTTTTGTAAGATTAATTAATGGCAGTAATGGAAATTTAGTACCTTCTGATTTTTATGAAGACAGAGCGGGAAAACTTGAAGATAAAGCGAACAAGAAGCATAAAAAAGCTGGCATGAGTTTTAATTGAAGCTTATGTTTCCCGAAGATCCACAATTTTCATGAATTTAGACCATTTATGTATGTATAATCTCGAACAGAGCAAGGAAGAAGAAAACTACAGAAACTCTTATTGGAGGTGTCAAGAAGTAGCAGAAAAAAAGCTGGCATGAGTTTTTTGGCTTAACTTTAATTAATTTTGCTAAAGAATTTTTTTTTAGAAATTATAAAATTGAGTAAAGATTTTTTTTTTTTTTGGGTAGACGAGGGAGAAGATGGGAGATCTGAGTGACGATCTCTCGAGCTGGAGGAGATTGGGAGATGAAGACAACTAGAAAGAGAGCGACTTTATTTTTATTTTTGTTTTTCTCTGTTACTATTAATTAAAATTTGGTATTTAGTGGCTTGGTGCTTTCATTTTCTCTCAAATCTTTACACTTCTTTCATTTAAAGAAATCATACTAATTTTATTTGTTTCCACTTAAATTTTTTAAAAAGAGTAATAAAAATAGTACTAAATCAAATAATAAATAAAATTTATTATTTTATTATAGTACCTGAATAGTACAAATATTTTATCATAACGGAATCATAAACAATATTTTCATTATATATTTTAAAACATTATATTTAGTTAGATTACTAATTTTATATTTATGATTCATAGTAATTTTATGGATATTATAAATATATACTTTTATACTTCTGAATTTTGAAATGATAAAAAAATAGATAAAACGAGTTAAAACATAATGTGATTAAATAATTAAACAATTTTTAAGATATGAGATTTTTTAAATGTAATTCAAATGGGTTGTAAATTTTGAACATGTTTTAGATTGAATTTAGTGGAGTACTTTAGTGGTGGTTTCCAGCATTTTGTTTTGAGTTTTCATGGTGGGTGATAATTTCTCGTGCAATTTAGATGGGAATTTCAAAATTATTGGTTACCACTATTCTTAGTAATTTAAAGCTGTCACTTGTATATTTTAAATTAATAACTTCAAATTACATTTCTAAAATCTAATAAAATTTTGTAGCGCAAATATAGACCTCATATTCAGTCAATCTTACGTTTCTTGATTAGTTTAGTTGAGGCTTACAAACAACCAATTGATTAGAGAATTGATTAAACCAAATTAGTAATCAATTATGCAGGCTGTACTTAAACACAAATGTTTTATTGCAGAGTTAAATTCTGATACCTTTTAGAGAAAGCAAAGATAACGTGCTTATTAATTATGATGCTAAAAGAAAAAGAAAAAAAGATTAACAAAAGTAAAAACTCGAAAGATGCTGACATCTCACTAGTATAACCTTTTTAACATTTGATTTTCATTTCTACTTTTCTGCTGTCAAATCGAGTGATCCACACAAAAAAAGAAATAATTAAGAAAATGACAAAATGTGAAATTAAGGGTAATATTGATATGTTTTTCCTATTGCCGTAATACATTTATTCAATCTACTTTTGTTAATTACTTCAATCAAAATGTCTTCGTAAAAAAAGAGACAACTTAATGAGTTAATTAATGTCTTACTATAGTTTTATAAACCTTAGAAACAAACTCATAAAACCAAATCATGAAAAACTAGAAATAGATGGAACATATTGGGTCCTTAGATTAAAAAGAAAACTCATTAAAAGTGGTAATGTCACACCATGGAAAAAAGGGAAAATATGTACTAAAAAGTAATTACAATTATTATTTCAACAACAATGAGAAATTTATAGATTATGGAGAGATTGCAATTACCGAGGCTAAGCGTGGTAATATTACATCATTCAATAATTTGATTATTTTAATCAACTATAACATTTGTTATAGTAATATTTGTAAATTAGGAAACGGTGGATTAGGTATAAATAATTAATGGAATTAAATGAAACTTTGGCAGATTCTATTAGGCATTAGCACGTGACAAAGCTTTAGCAAAACTTGCTTTTTAACTCATGCTTCCATTTCTCTAGTGGGCCATTTTAATCATGCTATATGTATACATCATATAGTACAATGTTACGGAATATACAACTTTCTCCCATGTTATTACATTCTAGTGATACAAATTATATTGTTTTTAAAAGAATTTCGAGTTTTTGACTTTTAATTGTTTAGATAAGAAAACAAAAACAATACCATGCATATATTTTTACTATTTTTAAGGCTATGTTTTTAGTCATCCTTGTTTAGTATGCATGCATGTGCAAGCTTAGCATTTTAGACCAGAATATGAAACCATTTTGTTACTGAGTGAATTTGATCGTATTACAATAGTTATAATATTTTGATATTTGAGATATTTAGTAGATACACATATTAACAAAAATACTCCAACGTGCATGATTTAATATTAAAGAGTGATAATACAAGGTAAGGCATGCGTCTCGCAGTCGAAATCATTATTTCCTCTTCTATTATTTTATTTTTATGTACTTTTAAAGCTTTTGTATTTGATTTTAAAATTCCGCCTTCATATAACAATGCATATTTATTTTTTAAAACAATGCATTTTTAATTCAATTTGAAAATGATTATAGAAGATATAACTTTTAAATGAACTTTTGAAATATGTATATATATCATGTTGGAATAGTTACACAATGATGAATTCGAAGTTTCATATTGATATACATATATATATATATATATGTAGTATAGTTTGCACACGCACAAAAAAAAATAGTACAGAAAACAGAATACATTTATTGTATTTTGGTATTTATAACTATAAAAATTATACGACCCATAGCATCAATAATAAATTAGAAGTTAGAACATTCCATCCGAAATAGAATATGTAAATTAAGTGCAAAATTAATAGAAGAATCAACATAATGGGATCTCTCAATTCTACAAACAGAAACAAAAAGATAATGGCATTAATCTATTACAATAAATAAATGGTCCAAAGCTGAACATAATTCACTTTCGCTTTTTTTTTTTTCGTTTTTTTTTACTTTCCTTCTACTTTTGGGCTAGACCCAGAGACCGTGGTCCCGCATAAAGTGGGCCAGTATTGGGCCTGGACTTAACCCGACAGTCAAAGAGATAAACACGAATTACCTTATATATTAGGATTTTAAAATAACGAGTATGGCATATATCTATTAATTGATATATACGATATATTGTTCATATCTGTGTGTTTGTTATCTTCATAAATTACAAAAAAAAAAAAAAAACAATGATACAAAATTTCTGTGAGCATTTGTACCACAAAAGGCCGACGTCATTTATTTATTTCCCCATATATATCAAAGTGGAAAGTATTGGAATTTTTATAACATATCAAACAAATTTTATTTTGTCAATTACCTTCTACAATGGACCATTCTCACCTTTTAGTGAATTTCTATAAATTCAAATTACTAGACGCATATTGTACTATGATATGATTTTTGTTGTTGATTTTAGCCCATTGGTTATTACTTATTAGACCACATTTTAATCTATCTATCACATGATAATTTGACTTATCTAGAGAAGCTAGGATCAGTGAAATTGGACTATTGGAGGATGCAAAATTAAACCAACAATTCATTCCACGTTGTGTAAAACGGTTTATAACAATAAAAGATAGCATATGAACCAAAGCCCAACCAAAAATTGTGTAAAACGGTTTATAAAATTGGAAATACTCTTTCCAAAATATATGAACAGGATCGAAGTATTGAAAAATAAAACAAAATAGTAACTCACTCCATTTAGTCTTAACTGATTTTGAATCGAAATCACATATGTTTCCACTGCCATATAATCATACTTTAATACTTAAAATAAATTCTCATCACTGGTGTCTAGCCAGTTTTAATTCTTACAGTTTTATTTGTTTTTTCCATTTAATTTCGATTTGTTTAATATAATTTCAATGGGAGTAATTGCTGGTATAAGGCTAAATCTGTGTATATATATAACTCGTAAATATTAGCTAAAATAATTGTATAAATTATTACACTAGAACATGTAACTTAGTGGTTTGTATTAACATTGTCGTTGTGTTAACTTGAAACAAAATAAATACAATGCTAACATTGTTGTTGTGTTAACTTGAAACAAAATAAATACAATGCTAAATGGTTTTTTTTTTTTCTTGGTAACAAAGTTAAATGGGTCATTTCACCTAGACCAAAATTATTGTATATAACCAACTTCTATAAATATAGTAGATCATTTCTTAATTTCACCAAAGCTCTTAGATACACATGATCATTTCAATAGATGTAATAAATAGATTAGATAACACATAATTGTCACCTCTGATCATCTAGCCTCTTCCCATCACATGTCATTAATGGACCTATGTGGTGCTGATAGTAACGTACAACCATGACGTCTCAGAGGATCTAATTACTGTAACACAAAATGATAACATAAACTTGCTCTTGTGATTTTGTAATTTCATATAAGGTAACATTTTGGACCTATATAGGTCTTTTTTTCCACATTTATACACATAAAATTAGCTCATATCCATCGATCGGTCCCCAATTTTTTCAATGATTGGTCAATTTTTTCTTCCTTTTGATAACTAATGTGGTCCAATAAGACAAGTGAATAGGGTCCATTTAGGGCTAGCGTACGTGGTATATCGCATGTTCACTGTCACTTTGAGCGCATGCAAGTGAAATTACATGTCAAAACCTTACGCCAGATATACACTTATATATATTTATGTATTTTGTCAATGACTCCGTATATATTGCTATACAAAACAAATAGCCTTTTGTATCACAGATTTTGTCAAAAATTATTTGTTTTGTATCATTAGGCCCCAAGAATGTTTTTGTGTCAGTTTTCTTTTGCTTTCTGATAAAACCTATTACAGACAGGAAAATCTACTGGTTTTTTCGCTAATCTGAAAAATTTATGATAAAGAAATATATACTTTCGCAAAAACAAAAACCCATAAGAAAATAAACAAACCTACCTTTCAAAGTAACTAGTGATAATAACTCTGAAAAAGACAGATTATTAAAACTAATACACTGATAACTTAAAAACAGATCATTGAACATTGTGAATTGTGATCAAACAGTTTACACTTTCAATCATCCTATTTGTTATTTGAAATATTGAAAATCTAATAATGTTTTTAAATCGTGTAATTTATGAAAAAATATCATAATTTCAAGTACTTCATTATATTCGAAGTTTGTATAATTCACATTTTTCATTTATGTTTTCCTGTCATGATTGATTTTGTGTTTTTTTCACGTGTCATGTGGATGATAATAACTAAACAAATGAAACAAATGGTTAAAAGCTATCGGGAAATAATAAATTAAATGAAGTTACATCTTTATCATAAAGCTGGAGTTGCCTCGGTGTGATAGAACAACAAAGATAAGGAAAGAGTCGTACTATGGTCATTTTTGGTCAACGTCAACTTCCCTGAAAACAGTTTACCACTAAATCATTTTTACAGTTTCACAATTAGCAAACGTGATTACGAATGTACTAAAATGGTACGTCTTTTAAAAGCTATTGGGCCTTAGTTTGAAACCATATAGAGGCTCGAGTAATGATGAAGCCCAATTTTTAAAATGGGGATTTGGGAATACTTTTCGTTGATAAAATAATGTGTAGACTGTAGATATAGGCATATAGCCATATAGGTAACCGGCAATGTTTATAAAATCGAACCGAATATGAACCAAATGGTTTACTAGGTTATTCAACTATTGGGTCGAATCCGTTGCAAGGGCCCGATCGGTTAAAACTGTAGTTTTAGTTTTTTTTTTTACTGTAGAATTTTAGCTAGTTTTTTTTTTACTGTAGAATTTTAGCTGTAGATTTTTTTTACTGTAACTATAAAATTTTTGGTTGTGATTGTAAATTTAATTGCTGTAGAATTGTACGCTAGATTTCTTGAATGCAGCCGTAAATGTAGAGGACAAATATTATAGTTACAGTAGATGTATGATATAAGTATAAAGTATATCATATTATAAATAATAATAGTAATTGGTTTATACATATAACTCATTTACATAACATACACATCTACGTGATGTGAAAAGGTTAAAATATTCTGTGCTATATGCTACGTATATGTGTGAAATATTATTATGTTTATATTTTTTAAGTGTTCTTGTAATGTGTTACATGGCACAAAACAAAAGATTTTAAAAGAAAAAATAGGTGGAACGAAACAGAGGAGAGAGGAGAGGATAATAAAGGAGAGCATTCAATCTGCCTTGGAACACTCAAGCTCAACCACGAATGTCTCCTCTTCCCTGTAGCAGAAGCATTGGCGATGCGAATTGCTATCCTTCATGCGTCGGCCCTGCAATTCACTAAACTTTTCTTCAATTCACACTCACAACTGTTGATTCGTGCTCTCAATCATGGCTTACCAATCTCAGCAATCTATGGAGTGTTATCAGATATTTTGATGTGTTCTATGTCGTTTCACGCTATTCAATTTAAATTTATCTAGAGAATATTTGTTCTCTTTATTGATCTAGAGAATTTGAATTGCTTATTCTGTGTTCTACTATTTTGTAGAGTATACTTTTTACTATTTCTAAATACTACCAAATCCTGAATACACATGTTACCATTGTCTCTATCTTCTACCATGTCTAGTTTAAAAGTTCTATCGTTTTTATATATTCTACAATACGTAAAATGTGTTTTCTGTGAAGATATATCTGAAAATTCTCTAAATCTAAGATTTATAGTTAATGAATATTTCTCCATACCTATTTTTCAAAAATAACGATTAGAAAAATTTCGACGATATTTTCTTTTTTTTTTCGTTTCTTCTTCGATATTGTTTGTTTCAACTATTCTCACACTCATCCGTGACATAATATGAACTTAGAGCACATTAATGCAGAGAATATATAGTAGTTAAATGGTGTCTCTTTGATGAGGTTCTGTTCTCAAAGAACAAAGAAACTCATATACATAAGGTTGCAAAAGAAATGACAGATAACAAAAAAAGATGTGGCAAATTAGTTGTTGTTATGGAGACAAAAAAACGTTCTTTAAGAGTATCTACAAGACTACAACACATGGCCGAGTTATTAAGCCGCCTTTAATCATTTCTCTACTTAATCAATAATTTCTTGTGTAATTACTTAACAAACCCATCAACAATTACTAATTATATCATTGATGCTAGCTTTCTGTATATGTACCTTAAAAGAGTAAACAAGAAAGTAAAAAAAAAAGCAAAGAAGCAATAGAAATTGTTTAATTGTTCTTCTTGTTCTTGTTCTTGCAAAGAAGCTTTCTTCTTCTTGTTCATCGGAAGTAAAGTAATATCGGAATGGGTATATTGACCAAAAGAAGAAGCAATTTTGCTTCTTTGCTTTACAATTTTTTTTGTTCTTACTTGCAAAAAGAGATCAATAGTTTTATCGGAATGGGATCGGGAAGGAGTTTTATAAAAATTGGTCTTATGGATATTGACCAGAAATATATATATATATATATATATAAAATATTATGGGTAAAAACAATTTACGATTAATTTGTTTAAAATAATTTTTAAAATTGACAAAAACAATTTTAAAATATTTAAAATATATCCTTTTTTTTGTCAAATTTTTTAAATAAATCTTAATGGAACAAAGTTATGTGTAGAGTTTATTGGGACAATAGGTGGGTTAATTTGTCCTAATTTGCAAATTTCCCTAAATAATCTGATTAAGAAGATTTATAATTTAACTAAGCTGAAAGCAAACCAGGTAAGTCGTGGCCTCGTGGGAATTAAATTTCAATTTTGACTATAAAATTAGTTTTCATGTAATTAAATTAGGTGAAATTAACAAGCTAATCCTGAGATTCAACTCCATTTGTGACATGTATTACGTGTAGTTAGAAAAGGTCTTGGATAGAGAGGGAGATGTGTCCTAGACTCCTATCAAATCCAAGAAATTCAAACTCAATTATTTTCAGAAATTCAAATAATTGAGTTATATATATATGTTTTGATCGAGATCTAGTTGGCTATTCTTTTATTGGAAAGTCTACGAAAGAAAATATTTATTTCTTACTTGTCACTATCTATAATCTATTACAAATATGTATCGGAAATTAAGCTTACGAGCTATGACAGCTCAAGCTCGACATTGACATTGTCTCGAAGTTATTATAAATTATCTGACTTCAAAGAAAAATATTGAACTAGAAAAGTCTTACCAAATAAGTAAAATTTAAAATATATATCCTACACGTGAAATTGTGTAATTATAAATGTGTGTATATATATATCCTAAACATTTGAGTTATGACATCTCAACCTCGACGATATTATTATTGATCGATATTGTTCCTTTCATACAGTCCCTTACAACGAGACTAAATTTAATTTAATTACAACCTGATTACAAATATTTAAGCTACAACCTGATTAGCACGAAAAGTATGAAGAAAAGTCTGACCAAATAAAATTATTATTTTTTAGAACCCACTACACTTGAAATTGTGAAATATATATATATATATATTTACATTAACCTTTTCATCCAAAACTCTCACTAAATTTCGATAATCTTCTAACTCAAGAGAAGGTCGATCAACTATCATGGAGGATGACGGTTCGTCGTACAAGAAAAACAACCCACCATCTTACGGGAAACTCGTAACCATCCTTAGCCTCGACGGTGGTGGAGTCAGAGGAATCATCGCCGGAGTGGTTCTTGCTTATCTCGAAAAACAACTTCAGGTTATATATCCATTACTCGAAAATTTTAGTAGATACACTTATATTCTATGAAATTTTTTGCCTTTTTGGTAGCCGACTAACCGGTTTTCTTCTTTCAAATACTCGCACTAGTTAATGTAAAGTTTATAGATTTTCCAACTTCAATTATTTTAAAAATTAATTGATAATGAATGAATTAACAAATGTTTTTATATATAGGAACTTGATGGAGAAGACGTGAGGCTAGCTGATTACTTCGACGTGGTAGCCGGAACTAGCACCGGTGGTCTCATAACGGCAATGTTAACCGCACCGAACGCGACCGGTCGACCTCTATACGCGGCCAAAGACATTGTTCCATTTTACCTTGAACATTCTCCCAAGATATTTCCACAGCCTGCGTAAGAAAATGCCATATATTATTAGATATTAATTGTATTTAGATACTAAATACGATGATGGAATGAAAGTGTGGTTTGCTTTACGATAAATCGATCATAAATTTAGTTTAAAAGATGCATTCGTTGTCAAGTCGTTTTTTTTTAGTTTTACATATTAAACTAAAGAAAGTTATAATAAGATATATGCTCACACTAAAAACATATATCTAGTTAAACGTTTTTTTCTTCTGATTTGGATTTACAGTTCACTAAAAGGATATTTGAAACGATGTAGACAGTACTTATAGTTAAAAATAATATTTATTTTTGTTCGTTTGCATTTACTTCTCTATTTCGTTTAACCTATATTTGTTGTCAATAAAATAAAATAATACTCAGTCAAACCAATAAAAGATGAACGTTTTTGTCTTTGTAGAATATATGTTTTCGACATTTGAAATGATATAGATTTTTCTAATTGAGTAATGAGAAAGTAGTCGTATATATACACTTAATTCCACTTGGCAATTTAAAATGACATTCTTGTGAAAAATGCAGAGGCGTGCTTGCTTTGTTACCAAAGCAAGCAAAGTTATTGTCTGGTCCAAAATACAGCGGAAATTATCTGCGAAAGTTACTACGTGATATTCTTGGAGAGAAAAAACTTCACCAGACACTCACAAACGTTGTAATACCAACCTTTGACATCAAGAAACTTCAACCAACCATCTTCTCCTCTTACCAGGTTCCTCTCTTTCTCTATTCTTAAGTTTTAAGTCTTAACACAACACACCAAATTTTCAAGTTGTCATCTCTCTTGATCAATCTAACAGTAATATTTGCTTTTTTTTTGTAACATGTGTTGTATGAAGATTTTGGTTGACCCTAGCTTGGACGTCAAGTTATCAGACATATGCATTGGTACATCGGCTGCTCCTACTTTCTTTCCTCCTCATTTCTTTTCCAACGAAGATAGTCAAGGCAAGACATCTGAGTTTCACCTCGTTGATGGCGGGGTTACTGCTAATAACCCGGTAAACGCAATCAAGAACAAATAAAATACAAGAAAAAAAAAAAAAACTCTTTGTTACAAATTTGTTGGGCTTCGCAAGAGCATATCCAACTCCTCACAATAAGATGATATTATCTGCTTTGGACCAAAAAACTCACGGATTTGTTGGAACTTAACTTGTTGATTAGACCATTATTGTTTAATTTGTGCTAAGATGTATATTCTCCCAATAGATATAATTTTTTGACGAAATGGAAACATAACTAATTATTCTCTTGTCTGATTCATATTGTTTGGTTTTGTTTATAGACATTAGTGGCTTTGACTGCCGTGTCTAAGCAGATTTCGAAGAGCAATCCTGATATGGGTAAGCTCAAGCCGTTAGGCTTCGACGAGTTCCTTGTTATCTCGGTGGGGATGGGGTCTGCGAAAAAGGAAGAGAAGTATAGCGCAAAAAAGGCTGCAAAATGGGGAATCACATCCTGGCTATATGAAGATGGATCTACTCCGATATTAGACATTACCATGGAAGCAAGCAGCGATATGATCCATTTCCACAGCTCTGTTTTGTTTGCAGCCCGACAGTCTGAAGACAAGTACCTTAGAATCGACGTAATAGCTATACATAAAACAATTAATATATATATGTTTAAATTTGTTATTGATCAGTTTATTGCATTTGATTTTTGTGTATGAATCCAGGATGATACATTGGAAGGAGATGTAAGCTCTTTGGATTTGGCGACCAAACCTAACTTAAAGAATATTGTGAAGATTGGAGAAAAGATGCTAACAAACAGAGTTGCGAAAATGAATATCGACAATGGTGTATATGAACATATTCCTGAAAATGTCACCAATGATCAAGAACTCAAGAGGTAATTATTTAACAAGTTTCAAATTTTGTTGATGTGTTTCTTGGATGGTAAGTAAGCTCGTTGTGTGTGTGGGTGGGGGTTGATCGTTAATTAGCAGAAAAAAAAATTAGAACTTCACATAGGATTGTTTGACCTTATGGTCTGATTACAAAAATGTTTGATATTAGTTTGTTAATTATGCAGGTTTGCCAAAATTCTATCGGATGAAAGGAAATTAAGGAGAAACAAAAGCGATACAATGACCAAAGATTCATAAAACTAATCATTAAAGAGAATAATATGGGAAGATAGAAATCTATGAAGATGATCTTTGTGTTTTGCTCGATCGGCGATCTCTCTTGACGCCAAGTTGATTTTTTATTTGTGTGCTAATTTACGGTTACAGAAAACGCGTGATTTCTAAGGCTATGACTTTGAATATCATAGAGTAAAAGAGATAAAAGAAACAGCTATTGAAACATGCTCAATAATGATCACTAGCTGGTATATGAGTTATGAGTTATTAGTGATCACTCAACATCATCTATTGATACATTTTTATTTAATGAGTTATGACAACTTCAGCTCGACATTGATATTGTCTCGAAATTACTATATGATCTAATTCCAAAGAAAAATATTTGAACTAGTATCATGAATAGCACGAAATGTATGAATTGTGTCTGACTAAATAAGACAATATCATACACGTGAAATATATACAAAGATCGCATATATCATTGCATTAATATAAATAGAAATTTAATTTAATGAAACAACAGAAGAAGATGTGTAGAACAACAGAAGAAATTTAATTTAATTTAATTAAAAAGAGAGGGAAAACAACAGAAATCTAATTTTGAGATCAACTTCTCAATGAATTGACAGATTTCTGTAGAACAAGTCTAGATAGTGGATGGAGAGGCAAGAAGATGTGTCGTAGCAAATCCAAACAATCCAAACTTACTCAGCTTTAATTAAGTTTTGAACATTTGGATATCCAAAAGAGAAAACATGACTACATGAGTTTCATAACTTAAATTATGAAATATTGAGATTGAGAGATATTGTTCCTTACTTTGATACAGTTCCTTACTATTAAATTATATTATTACAAAGAAAAACATATAAACTACACTAACAATCCTGATTAGCACGACAGGTATGAAGAAAAATCTGACCAAATAATTTTTTTTTAGTATACTCTATCTACACGTGAAATTGTGAAAATTTTTATTATAAATATTGATCTTAACATCCAAAACTTTCACCATATTTCGATTCATAATCTTCGAACTCAAAAAGAAAATCGATTAACTATCATGGAGGATGGTTCGTCGTGCAAGAAAAACAAACCACCATCTTGCGGGAATCTCGTAACCATCCTTAGCCTCGACGGCGGTGGAGTCCGAGGAATCATCGCTGGAGTGATCCTTGCTTATCTCGAGAAACAACTTCAGGTTTATTATACACTTTGGTAGAACGTAAATTACTATGCTATGTTTTTGATCCGAAACTTGCACTTGTACCGTGTGACACAATTTAATCCGACCGGTCAACATAATTTAATATTCCTTGTGTTGGTTTACTTTTGTTGGTACAAATAGGAACTCAATGGACAAGACATGAGGCTAGCTGATTACTTCGATGTTGTAGCCGGAACTAGCACCGGTGGTCTCATGACTACCATGTTGACCGTATCGGATGAGACCGGTCGACCTCAATTCGCGGCAAAAGACATTGTTCCGTTTTACCTTGAACATTCTCCCAAGATATTCCCACGGTCTGAGTACGGAAAAATCACATTTTTAACAAGATATTTGAAAAAGAAATGTAGTTATAGTTGAGTTTTTTTTCCGTTGCACAAAGTGTGGCTTTAAGAAATGACATTTTATATTTCTAATGGGATTTTTAAACCAAGTTTCCTATTTCAAACTGACATTCTAGTGACAAATGCAGAGGCTTGTTTGCTCGTATTAACATTGTTGAATCAACATCAAGATCAGAAGTTTGTTATTGTTGTTTTCATTGAATGTGAACGATTACAACATTATATAGCCTTGGTTAGCAACACAAAATAAACCAATTTACGGCATTAACCGGAACAAACCGGATTCACAATTCTCACACTCTAATTTAAGTGACAAGTATAGAGATTTAAGTGACATCTTGCTAATGAGAGAGTGAAAGGAAGAAGGAAACAAAGCTTTGGTGAAAACGTCGGCCAACTGCGCCTTAGTGCGAACATGAAGGGTCCGGATTAAACCACTAACCACTTTATCACGAACAATATGACAATCGGTTTCAATGTGCTTGGTACGCTCATGAAAAACCGCATTGTTTGCAATATGTATGGCTGCAGTGGAGTCACAATAGAAGGCGACAGAGTGAGGTTGAAAGACATTAAACTCCTGGAGCAAGTTCACCAACTAAACAGTTTCACGAACAGCTAGTTCCATAGCCCTGTATTCGGACTCACCAGAGGAATGAGAGGCGGTCTGTTATTTCTTAGACTTCCAAGAGATGATAGATTTGCCAAGGAAGAAACAACAACTAGAGGTGGAATGTCTAGTATCAGGGCATGAAGCCCAATCAACATCAGTGAAGACCTGAAGTAAGAGATCACTGTCCGCAGAATAAAACAAACCAAGGCCACTAGATCCTTTGAGATAATGAAGGACTTTGTAGGTGACCTGTAAGTGAGAAGCTTTTGGGGCAGAGGCATATTGACAAAGCTTATTCACGGCATAAATAATGTCTGGTCTGGTGATGGTTAAATACATCATTTTCTCAACCAAACGACAATAGACAGTAGGATCATCAAGAGCAGGTTCATCAGAATCTTGCGGCAATTTCACACTTGGATCCATAGGGATTGTGGACGGTTTGCAAGAAAAGAGACCTGTTTCTTCTAAGAGACCCAAAACATACTTCCGCTGAGATGCCAGAAGACGATCTAGCAATCTCCAAACCCAGGAAATACTTCAAAGGACCCAAATCTCTTAGCTTAAACGCAGTGTGAAGAGCTGCCTTCAAGCGGACAACCTCAGAATCATCATTGCTGGCAATGATAATATCATCAACATAAACCAAAACCGCAACATATCTACCATCCACATTACGAGGGAAGAGGGTATGATCAGACTGAGATTTTTGATAACCAAGCTGCATAATAGAAGAATTGAACTTCAAAAACCACTGCCGGGAAGCCTGTTTCAGACCATAGAGGGACTTTTTCAGCCTGCAAACCGGATTGGGTGGAAGAGAAAAACCAGCTTTAGGAGTATAACCAAGAGGCAAATGCATATATATCTCTTCCTCTAAATCTCCATTGCCAACCTAAGAACCTCTGATTTCTTCTCCTTCTCACGAAATTACCAACACTCGATCCTTTCATTTGCTTCTAGAGCCTTAATCAAGCCTCCAGGAACAATCTCAACCACAAATCTCTTCTTAACTCTCACACACACGAAAATCACCTATCACCCTCTGATTCCCGTGCAGAGAAGAGGTTGCTCACGTTTTATAGCAAACCCTAGGGTTTTCCAACCCAAAATCATTAACCGAACGATTTAAAATCGAACCGGTCGAACCGACAAAATGTTAGTGTCGATCGACACCCCCTTGGAATTCTCCGATTAATTTCTTCGTTTTCTACTTAAAATCTTCACTTCGCAGCTCAATAATGGCGACCACATCAAATCCTACTCTTATCAGCTCAATTTCTTCACCTTCGCAAGTCACCTCCGATCCGTATGCGAATCCGTTGTTTCTTCATCTGCAGATAATCCTGGAATATTTCTTGTTTCAGATAAGCTTATCGGCAAATCTAACTACCATACATGGCGTCGTTCAATTGTTAAAGCTCTAAATGCAAAGAATAAGCTCGGATTCATCTACGGTACTCTCTCTAAACCTTCGGAATCACACATTGATTATGGATCCTGGAGTCGATGCAATGATATGGTGTGTACTTGGCTTACGAACTCTGTGTCTAAAGATATTGGAGCTGTAACAATATATTTTGATGATGCTAGGTTGTTATGGTTGAATCTAGAAGGGCGTTTTAAGCAAAGTAATTTTTCTAAGATCTATAATGTTCAAGATCAGCTGGATCGTTTACATCAAGGTTCATTAGATCTCAATGCATACTATACACGACTTACTACTCTATGGGAAGAGTTGAAGAACTTTGAGGAGTTGCCTTCCTGCGTCTGTGGAAAATGCACTTGTGGATCTAATGATAAGTGGATCCAGTTATACGAGAAAAGGAACATTGTGAGATTTTTGATGCGTTTGAATGATTCCTTTGCTCAGACCAGTAAACAGATTATAATGATGAATCCTCTTCCTGCATTCACCAAGATTTACAATTTTGTGGCTCAAGATGAACAACAAGGCACTTTAGCTTCTGCTGCTTCTGATTCTCCGATTTTTCAAGCGACTATATCTCAAGATAAACCACGTTCTACATATCAAGGTCCTCAAGGGAATGTATATCAAGGCAAACCTAGACCGCTCTGTTTACATTGTGGTTTACTTGGGCATATTGTCAACCGATGCTATAAACTCCATGGATATCCTCCAGGATATAAATCCTCTAATGCAGACAAAGCTAAAGGAAGATTTCCTTCAACCAATGGTGTTCACATGGTTTATTCACAATCTTCAGAATCCATTCCACCACCGGTTATATCATACAATGGTGTGAATTATGCTCTTGTTGGTTCATCTTCAGCTGAAAATCCTACTGTTGGCTCTCTTACAAATCACTCAGTCAACATGGTGAATACTGGAAGCAGTGTGGTTACGGGTACTGCGTCTAAAAGTGGTTCAGAATAGCTAGCTCAGTTGATTACTCAGTTGAACATACAACTCCAAGGTTCTGCGTATCAAGTCATAGGGGCATCACCTGCTTCAGGTCATACTGGTTCAATTTCAGCACAAGGTACCTCTATTGTACTTTCTCACTATATTTCCGCTTTGGAACCAAGCCTTAATTTACATGAAACGGTTTGGATTTTGGATACTGGTGCTAGTTGTCATATCTGCTGTGATCTGAGATTGTTTTCCAATATCACAAACACGCAAAACACCACCGTAACCCTTCCCAATAAAACCATCATTCCCATTCATTTTTCTAGAATTGTGCACCTCAGTGATAGGCTCATTCTGCATTCTGTGTTTTATGTTCTTTCCTTTGCTTTCAATCTCATTAGTGTTAGCTGCTTAACTAAAAAGAACAAAAAAATTTCAGTCCATTTCTATCATGATTCTTGTTTCATTCAGGATCATTCACAGGACATGATGATTGGTCAAGCTAGTGAGTCACATGATCTGTACCTCCTGAACCAAAATGAGTCCACTTCTCCTGCTAATCATGTTTCTTTCCTGGTTGCTTCTCCTAAACTATGGCACCAGCGTCTTGGTCACCCTTCCATCTCAAGGGTTCTATCTTTGTCTCCTTGTCTTTCCTTTCCACCTAAACTAGAAGATTTTCATTGTAAAATTTGCCATTTATCAAAACAAAAACGTTTGCCTTTTATTTCTAATAGTAAAATTTCAGATACTCCTTTCCATTTGATTCATATAGACACATGGGGTCCCTTTCATGTCACCTCTGTTAATGGATATCGTTACTCTCTCACTATTGTTGATGATTGTACTCGTGTCACATGGATTTATTTCTTGCATAATAAAAATGATGTTTCCAAGATATTTCCTGATTTTTAAACCTTGTTTCTACACAATATGGTTTTCAAGTTAAGAGTATACGGTCTGATAATGCACCTGAATTACAATTCAAAGCTTTGCTTGCTAGTTTAGGTATTATGCATTATCATTCTTGTGCTTATACTCTTCAACAAAACTCGGAGGTTGAAAGGCACTTTAGCTTCTGCTGCTTCTGATTCTCCGGTTTTTCAAGCGACTATATCTCAAGATAAACCACGTTCTACATATCAAGGTCCTCAAGGGAATGTATATCAAGGCAAACCTAGACCGCTCTGTTTACATTGTGGTTTACTTGGGCATATTGTCAACCGGTGCTATAAACTCCATGGATATCCTCCAGGATATAAATCCTCTAATGCAGACAAAGCTAAAGGAAGATTTCCTTCAACCAATGGTGTTCACATGGTTTATTCACAATCTTCAGAATCCATTCCACCACCGGTTATATCATACAATGGTGTGAATTATGCTCTTGTTGGTTCATCTTCAGCTGAAAATCCTACTGTTGGCTCTCTTACAAATCACTCAGTCAACATGGTGAATACTGGAAGCAGTGTGGTTACGGGTACTGCGTCTAACAGTGGTTCAGAATAGCTAGCTCAGTTGATTACTCAGTTGAACATACAACTCCAAGCATCTGCGTATCAAGTCATAGGGGCATCACCTGCTTCAGGTCATACTGGTTCAATTTCAGCACAAGGTACCTCTATTGTACTTTCTCACTATATTTACGCTTTGGAACCAAGCCTTAAATTACCTGAAATGGTTTGGATTTTGGATACTGGTGCTAGTTGTCATATCTGCTGTGATCTGAGATTGTTTTCCAATATCACAAACACGCAAAACACCACCGTAACCCTTCCCAATAAAACCATCATTCCCATTCATTTTTCTGGAACTGTGCACCTCAGTGATAGGCTCATTCTGCATTGTGTTTTATGTTCTTTCCTTTGCTTTCAATCTCATTAGTGTTAGCTGCTTAACTAAAAAGAACAAAAAAATTTCAGTCCATTTCTATCATGATTCTTGTTTCATTCAGGATCATTCACAGGACATGATGATTGGTCAAGCTAGTGAGTCACATGATCTGTACCTCCTGAACCAAAATGAGTCCACTTCTCCTGCTAATCATGTTTCTTTCCTGGTTGCTTCTCCTAAACTATGGCACCAGCGTCTTGGTCACCCTTCCATCTCAAGGGTTCTATCTTTGTCTCCTTGTCTTTCCTTTCCACCTAAACTAGAAGATTTTCATTGTAAAATTTGCCATTTATCAAAACAAAAACGTTTGCCTTTTATGTCTAATAGTAAAATTTCAGATACTCCTTTCCATTTGATTCATATAGACACATGGGGTCCCTTTCATGTCACCTCTGTTAATGGATATCGTTACTCTCTCACTATTGTTGATGATTGTGCTCGTGTCACATGGATTTATTTCTTGCATAATAAAAATGATGTTTCCAAGATATTTCCTGATTTTTTAAACCTTGTTTCTACACAATATGGTTTTCAAGTTAAGAGTATACGGTCTGATAATGCACCTGAATTACAATTCAAAGCTTTGCTTGCTAGTTTAGGTATTATGCATTATCATTCTTGTGCTTATACTCTTCAACAAAACTCGGAGGTTGAAAGGAAACACCAACACTTGTTAAATGTTGCACGTTCTTTATATTTTCAGTCTCATATTCCATTAGTATATTGGCCTGAATGTGTTTCTTTTGCTGTCTTTCTCATTAATCGGAGTCCAACA
This sequence comes from Arabis hirsuta, assembly GCA_964056655.1. Lineage (NCBI taxonomy): Eukaryota > Viridiplantae > Streptophyta > Magnoliopsida > Brassicales > Brassicaceae > Arabis > Arabis hirsuta. Next base: position 36,654,889 of record OZ053303.1, read on the forward strand.
CCTGTTTTAAAAGATAAATCACCTTTTGAAATACTGCATAAGAAAATTCCTGATTATTCTTTTCTTAGGATGTTTGGTTGTCTCTGTTATGTCTCTACTCATCAGAAAGATAGGCATAAGTTTACTGAAAGAGCTAGACAATGTGTTTTTCTTGGTTATGAAACTGGTTTTAAAGGTTACAAAGTTTTAGATTTTGAATCCAATGTGATCTCTGTTTCACGAAATGTCATTTTTCATGAAACCATTTTTCCATTTGCTACAGCATCTTTACCTCTTACCCTTACATCATCAGCTCATATTAATACATCTAATCCGGATATTGAACATCAAAATAATTTTTCTTTTTATGAAGAGTTTCATAATACACATCTTGAGAATTTGTCTATCACTGAGCCTATTTCTGTTTCTTCCCCTTCTTCCTCCACTCTTGCATCATCCTCTGATTTGCCTTCTGACACAACCTCATCTCCCATCATTTCCCCTACTGATTTGGAAAACAATCTCAGGCCACGTAGACAGACAAAAGCTCCTAGTTATTTACAACAGTACCATTGTTCTCTTATTTCTTCTGAGCCTGTGTCTCTCTCTCTTCCTGGTACTGCTCATCCTCTCTTTCATTCTTTGTCTTACGATCAACTCTCTCCTGAGTATCGTCTGTTTTGTTTTGCCATTCTTGCTGAAAAAGAACCCAAAATTTTTAAAGAAGCAGTGATGTTGCAACATTGGCTTGATGCCATGAACATGGAATTGACAGCTCTAGTGAGTACATCTACCTGGGATATTTGTTCTCTTCCTACTGGTAAACATGCCATTGGCTGTAAATGGGTGTTTAAGATCAAGTATCTTTCTGATGGGACTATTGAAAGGTATAAGGATCGTTTGGTTGCCAAGGACTGTACACAACAAAAAGGCATAGACTACATTGACACTTTCAGTCCTGTTGCTAAGCTCACAACAGTTCATCTACTTTTAGCTCTTGCTGCCATTCATGGATGGAGTCTTAATCAGATGGATGTCACCAATGCTTTTTTACATGGTGACCTTGATGAGGAGATCTATATGTGTCTTCCCGAAGGTTATGCTCTAAAAGAGGGGGAGTCTTTGCCTCCTAGACCTGTTTGTCGCCTTCTCAAATCCTTGTACGGTCTCAAGCAGGCTTCGAGATAATGGTTTCACAAATTTTCCAGTGTCCTTTTATCTCATGGCTTTCATCAGTCCCATTCTGATCCCACTTTATTTGTCAAGACAATTGGTTCCGCGTTCCTTGCTCTTCTTGTATATGTAGATGACATTATTCTTGTGAGCAACTTGGATGCTGCTGTGATTCAGACTAAGAAACTTCTTGCTCAGGAGTTTAAGATCAAGGACTTAGGCACCATGCGCTATTTTTTGGGATTGGAAATTGCTAGGGCTGCTGCCGGCATCTCTGTATCTCAAAGAAAGTACACTTTGGAATTACTTGAAGAGTTTGGTTTTCTTGGGTCTCGCCCTGTCTCTACTCCCATGGAGCTCAACCTTTCTCTTAGTGAAACTTCTGTGAATAAACTCAGTCAATATCTCTCTGCTCCTAGAGAACCTCACTTGGATGCTGCTCACAGAATTCTGCGCTACTTAGAGAAGGATCCAGGACAAGGTATCTTTTAGAGTGCTACTTCATCCCTTGCCTTGCGTGGTTTTGCTGATGCAGACTGGGGCAGTTGTCCTGACACTAGACGCTGTGTTTCGGGCTACTGTGTTTTCCTTGGGGATTCACTTATCTCTTGGAAGTCTAAGAAGCAGGATATCGTTAGTCGTAGCTCCGCAGAAGCTGAATATCGCAGTATGGCCAACACCACCTGTGAACTCCTTTGGATCAGTTACCTTCTTACTGACTTGCAGATCTACCTATGTGACTCCATTGTCCTTTACTGTGATAATGAGGCTGCTCTTCATATTGCTAAAAATTCTGTCTTCCACGAGCGAACCAAACAAATTAAACGGGATTGTCACGTGGTTCGTGAGCGTGTTGCCTCTGGTTTTATGAAGACATTACATGTGGCTACTCAACATCAACTTGCCGATTTGCTCACTAGGCCCCTCACTGCTCTTCAATTTATCATTTGTCGTCCAAGTTGGGATTACATCACTTGTACTCTCCATCTTGAGGGGGAGTATTAGCTCATATTAAACCGGTTATAGTTGGTTTAATATATTGTTACTTGGTTTAGTACTATCTTGTGGTTTAATGTATTGTATATATAACCATTGTACTGTACACTTTACTCTTTAATGAAGCTTTTATCAAAACAAACAAAAGTTTGTTACGTTGAAACAAGTCTGTGATTACATAAATACTTTTTTCTTATTTAAAATTTACAGCATTATTTAGTTCACTTTTTGTTTGTGTTGTTGAAAGTGTCGGTTGACCCTAGCTTGAACGTCGAGTTATCAGACGTATGCATTGGCACATCGTCTGCTCCCTTTTTCTTTCCTCCTTATAAGACAGGAAAGAGAGAGTTTAACCTCATAGACGGTGGTGTTACCGCTAATGACCCGGTAAACACACAATATTCCTCGGAACCATTTCCGACAGAAATCCAAGTAGATCATCAATTAATTCTCTCATTTGTGTTGTGTTTTTGTTGTTTATAGACATTGGTGGGAATGACCGCTATGTCTAGGCTGTCTTTAATTAACCATCCTGATATGGATGGGTTCAAGCCGTTAGATTACGACAAGTATCTCGTGATATCGATAGGGACAGGATCGGCAAAAAAGGAGGAGGAGAACTACAACGCAACAGAGGTTGCAAAATGGGGATTTAGTGATTGGGGGTTCAGCCTGTCGCATAGAACGACTCCAATAATAGACATTTTTATGGAATCAAGCCGGGACATGGTCCAGTACCACACCTCGGTTCTGTTTCAATCTCTAAAGTCCGAGGATAATTACCTCAGAATCGACGTAAGAGCTGATATACTCCAACATTGTATATGTGTGACCAATCATTTCATGTACATGATTTTTAATATGTGCAAAATCTATCTCAGGATGATGAGTTGACAAAAGAGGAAGTCGATATAGATGACGCGAAGCTGACCAACTTAAAAAAACTAGAAAAGATTGGAAACAATTTACTAGAAGCCAATGTTGCCCGTATGAACCTCAGCACTTATGAATATGAACCAATTCATCGATCTGTCACCAATAATGAAGAACTCAAAAGGTGATTTATTGTTTCATATCTGGTTGATGTGTTTGGATAGCAATCAATCTCATCGTTTGAATTTATTGTTCATGTAGGTTTGCGAAAATTCTCTCGGTGGAAAGGAAAACAAGGATCGAGAGAAGCAAGGCTGCAGCGAAAGATGATTTATCAAACTGATCAATAATATAAGGAATGACAGATCTATGATAACCCGTGTGTTTTTTTTTTTTTGTCTTAAGTTGTGTGAAAGAATTTACTGCACCTTTAATTTACCCAGAAAAAAAAAACTATAAAAACAAAAAGCAATAAAAAAAACGAAAAAACAAAAAAAAAACAAAAAACAACTTAGAAAAATCTACTTCACCAGATCTTTTGTGTTGGTCGGCGAACTCTCTTAATTTACGTTTTTGTTGTTTTTTCTTCTTCTGTAATTGTCTTCGGAAATGAAAAAATTAAGTTCAAATGAATTAACGATTTCTCTGATCACTTTAAGTTCAAAGAAAATAATTACTTCTGGATTCAAACTGTCACTTTGACCAATATCATTCCCTAAATTATTAGTTAGATTTTTGTTTGGGTGGGCCAATTATATCAAATATTATTCATTATGTGGTTAAACATCCCAACTAAAATAATAACTCATGACTATACAAAAAAGTAACTAGTACATTATGATATGCACAAAAAAGAAAAATACATAGCCAACATCGCATATGGTACATTGATTACGATTCACATATATGTGTTTTGGTCCGCGATATCTCTTAACGCTTTGTTGATTTTTCATTTTTGTACTTTCTATGATTGATCACAAACAACTAATAAACCTATTGTCCCAATAAAGTTTTCTTATTTTTGCCATTTGTTTCCTACACTATCCTTAATCAGATATATTTAAATAATTAAAATAAATGATTTTAAATCTGAAAATTTTCAGAAAATTAGAACAATGGAAAATATTATGTCTTCCAGAATTCACGTTCTAGTTTTATGATATCTCTATGAGTTAGAAAAATATTTGTTCTCTTTACTGATCTAGAGAATTTGAATTCTAATGCTTACTCTGTGTTCTACTATTTTGTAGAGTATATTTTTTTACTATTTCTAAATACTACCAAATCTTGAATACACATGTTACCATTGTCTCTATCTTCTACCTGATAACACAGGTTTTAACCCTATATAGCTACTGCAAGTGCACAGCAAATGGTTGTAGTAATGCAGGGATCGAATCCACAAGGACCAAGTATCACACTACGAATTTATGAGAATGAAACTAAGCTAAGACAAAAATATGATTGTGAATTGCAATATGTAAATGAAAATAACAAGTATAATATGTAAACTTATGAATAACAAACATTGGGCATTAGGAAATTCGCAGGGATTCAGGGATTCAGAAATAGATAAATTGTCAGAGAAAGCAGTAGTAATCGTTCTATAACTCAAATCACAAAATCAAATTGATCTACTGTCGTAGCATCAATTACTATGCCTAACAACCTAAGATCCTAAACTGTCGTTTGAATTCAAGAGGTTAAACATGCATTATGGTCAAGTTTGATATGTTCACAAAACACCCTAACATCAGCTTTCGTTGGCTAGGGATGCTTTGCTCAAATAAGTTATTTCAGGCTTTTAAACAAACACTTTTGATGCGTTAAACGACCTAAGATCAGAAACAAGGTAGCTAATCAAGTTCCAACAATACGAACAACCTAGATGAAGAAACCAAGTTATCAATCCCTAAATCAACATCAATCAAACCCTGAAATCCCCTTGAAACCCTAAAACCCAATTAGAAAACTACTCAGACATGATAGAAATCAAATCATAAGAAGAATTCATGAAAGACGTAAGAAAATCAATAGATAAACAAAAGGGTTTAAAAATCTTCTCCGAATTGTCAATAGGGTTAGAGATCTTCTCCCCCAAAAGCTTAGAAACAAAAAGTCTGATAGAAAAATAAAGCGTTGCCTAAACAATGGCTAAAAATTAGAATAAATAGGCTAAATCACGTTTTTGGTTCAAACCGAGTCAAAATAAGAAAATTTGCAATTTCCTTAATTTCCAGCAAACCGGTCGGTTAAGGCAGACTGACATGTCTTCACTAAAACTCCCATAACTTTCGATCCCACCGTTGGAATAACTTCATATTACTTCCAAATGAAAGCTAACACGACTCTCTGTCTTGTGTTCAAATTTCAGCTCGATCCAATGGCGGAAAGTCACTCAACGAATGCCAAACTTCTGTCCATTTTCTGCTTCTTTTCTTTTTATCCTTGCTATTTTGCCTTAGACTCCATCCAGACGTGTTTAAACCTGAAAAGATTCTAAAGACATAGAAAAGACTCGAAAAACCATTGAAAACATTGGTTAGAATACGTCAAAAACGCAATACATCACTACCACATCCAGTACAAAAGTTCTATAATTTTTATATATTCTACAATACGTAAAATGTGTTTTCTGTGAAGATATATTTGAAAATTCTCTAAATCTAAGATCTATAGTTAATGAATATTTTTCCATATCTATTTTCCAAAAAAAAACGGTTAGAAAAATTTCAACGATATTTTTCTTTTTTTTCGTTTCTTCTTCGATATTGTATGTTTCAGCTATTCTCACACTCATCTGTAACATAATATGAACTTAGAGCACATTAATGCAGAGAATATATAGTAGTTAAATGGTGTCTCTTTGATGAGGTTCTGTTCTCAAAGAACAAAGAAACTCATATACCACTACAAGAAAACAGGCAACTTTCCGACGGTTTTGACCGGTCGGTTCTATCTCGTCGGAAATACAAATTCCGTCGGAAATACTGACGGAATTCCGACGGAAAAGCAATAACCGGAATCCGTCATAATTCCGTCGGAAATCCGTGAGTATGTAATTGGCCGACGGATTTCCGACGGCTAAACATACCGACGGATTTCCGACGGCTAAACATACCGACGGATTTCCGACGGCTAAACATACCGACGGATTTCCGACGGCTACATATACCGACGGATTTCCGACGGATACATATACCGACGGATTTCCGACGGATATTGTATTTATTAAAAAAATTTTTTTAATTCAATTATATTTAATGAAATTAAATTAAAATAAATTAAATTAAATTAAAATTAAATATAAATAAAAATTAAATTAAAATAAAAATAAGGAAAACAACAGTTAAAATTAAGGTTCAATATTTTTAAAAGTGATTAAGAAAATTAAAATAACGTATTGTCTATCGGTTACGGAAGAACTCGTTCATCCTGACTTCCATTTCCCGCATTCGTGCTACCTGCTCTTCCATTGCCTGCAACCGTGCCTGCTGTTCCTCGTAGCGAGCTTCATCTTGTGCGCGTCGGGACTCCAACCCGGTCACCCGCTCGAGAAGTTCGGCATTCTGTGCCCTCAACGCACTATCTGCATGAATGCGGTAGGAGTTGATGGACGGGGATGAAGTGTCTTCCGGTAGGCCAAACACACGACCTCTGTGCTTAGGCGCAACCTACGAAAAAAAATCAATAAATAAATGTTGTAAGTTGTGCTGAATTAAATTTATTTAAAATTTAATAATAATTGACAGTGTTACTAACCTGATAGGTAAACTCGTTGATCATCTCCAGAGGAACTTCCGTGGCCGGGGGAGTTCCTTCGACGATCGTTTGGGATTGGAGGTACTCCTCACCCAGCCTCTCCACGCTCTCCACGATTTCACGAGCAATGGGATCTTGAATTTCTCCCGTCTTTCTGTTGGTGTGCGCATCTTTGACCAAGTCAAGATGTGACGGACGCACACCGGTCGTCTCCATCTGTTGGCATAGATAATGAAATAAATATGAGAAGTGTTAGAAATAAAATTTTTGTAAAATTTATAAAATTACGTACCAGCTTCTGAAGACGTGACGCTTTGCTCGTCGCACCGAGGTTATGGGTCGCCGGTCCCTTCCCCTTCCGGTCGCTGTTCCGGTTAGACGAGTTCTTTCCGGAGCTTACTTTTGTCTCCTCCAGTTCCCAATGGGCAAGTAGTCCACGCCATAATGTGGGGTTATCTTGCAATTTGCGCGGTACTTTTCCCTCTTTGTACCACGTGTCCTTCCATTCGTTTATCTTCAACGAATATTTCCGGGAGGCTTTTCTGTAGAACTCCCGTCGGACCCGGGCAGTCAACTGTGGGTCCCAAGTAAATTCTTGCTGAAAAAAAAAACGTACCCATATTAGTATTGACAATTTAAATGAAAATAAAAATCTAAATTCTTAATAGGAAAAGAAAACATACCGCAAATTGCCGAAACCAGATCTCCTGGTTTGCCACCGGCATCGAAGTAAATGTGGGATACGGGGAAGTGATCAACGAATTAGTCATTGCGTTGATCGAACTCGTAATCCCGTTTCTCGAAAATTGAAACCTAAACAATATTTAGTTAAATATTTTTTTAAGTTAATATAATCAAATACATTTTTAAATAAAACTTACCATGTCGTGTTAGGTGGCAAGTCAGGATCTAGGCGAGGCAACCTATCCCGTCCAGGTTGCGAAACAAACTCCTCAACGGACATGGCCGTGGGAGCTGAGGGCTGTGTATCCAGTGGAGGAGACGGGTGTTGGGGATCCGGAAAGCTAGTATCTGGGATTTGCGACTGACTCCCTCCCCTACTGGAAGTACCGGATCCAGTAGCGTGATGAAATCGCCCATAGTCCCTACGAATTCCAAAATGTTTACATACCGTTGAAATTTACTTACATATATAAATATAAATTCTGATAATTTAAATAATAAATTTTAAAGATAAATTTACAGATAATTTAATTTACATTACCGATTTAGGGATTTTTAGTTTTTGAGAATTTGCCGACATCGAATTTTTGAGATTTCCGAATTATAAAATTTACGGGAATTGGAGACTTAGTGATTTTAGGATATTGATATTTTGAGAAGTAGAGAATTTGGAATTTAGGGATTAATTTATGGAATTTCGGGATTAATCCAAATTAAGGTTTTAGGGAGTTAGGGATTTTGGAAAATTGAAATTTCTGGAAATAGGTATTTAGGGATATTTGGATTATGGAATTCAGATATGAACATTTAATATCCTACAGATTTAGAAAATTTTTGGAATTTCAGATTTGGTAATTTAAAGTTTTAGATATTTACGATTTTTCCAGAATTTGGGATTTTGTAATTTAAACAAATAAAAAAATTAGTAAAATATCAAAAATTTAGAATTTTACTAATATTTTTATATTATAAATATTTATAATTTTCTAAAAATAAATAATTTTATAAATACTTTTCTAAATTTTATAAACCCGAAAATTCCCTAAATCACAAAATTTACAAAATAAAAAACTTTTCAAACATCCTAAACCGGTACATTTCTACATTTCCATAGATTTTTAACAACCTAAATCTAACAAATTCACAAAATTCTCTAAATTCATAATTTACAAAAAAAAAACTTCGAAAAACTTACATTGGATTGTTGATTTGTTGTTAGAGATTGAGATTGTGGATGGATATGTTGATTTCCGGCGTGTTCCGATTGGATCGAAAATTTTCCGGCGACTTTTTGTTTTTTTTTTCACTTTTCGTGTCTGTTGATGCGAAGAAGAAGATGATGGTTTTATTACAGGTTACCGACGGATTTTTTCGTTGAGATCGAGGCTCTTAGGCGGCAGAAATTAGGGTTTCCGTCGGAAATCCGACGGAATTTCCGACGGATTCTAAACATTTATATATAAAATCGCGTAAATTTTTTGCATTTTATTAAATCCGAATAAAAAAAAATTTATAAAAAAAAATATTAAATCCGTCGGAAATCCGTCGGTATTTTTTAAATCCGTCGGAAATCCGTCGGTATTTTTTGACGGATTTCCGACGGATTTAATTAATTTTTTTAAATTAAATTTTTTTTATTCGGATTTTTTTATATTATAAATCTAAACTTATAATATAAACAAAGCTAAAAAGATTTACACAACGAAATTTTATAACAGAGAAAAAACAAAAGGCGAAAGGAAATTTATTTATTTTAAAGTTTGAAACACATATGTCTCTGTATCCGCTCCAAACTTATTTGTTTTTAGAACCTGAAACTTTTTTTTCCCTTTTTTTCCTTTCGCGGAGAATCTACATATCCTTTGCAAAATTCCCTTTCGATTGCATCAACATCTATATTTAAGTTCGGACTTTCAGGTCTTTGGGCAAATTCATCATCATTGTACTGATCCTTTTTATTCTTCGGTGTACCTTCTAAATATCCGCCGCAAACATCTCTTTTGATTGCATCAACATCTATATTTAAGTTCGGAGTTTCTGGTCTCTGGGCAAATTCATAATCATAGTAGTTATCCTTACATTCATTTGAAGTACTTCCACCGTATGTATCTGACGTTTCAATCAAGCGAGATGGTTGTACGTCTTCGAGAACACTCTTCTTGTCTGGATATTTGTCGCACTGCGATTGCGTTTCCCACGAGACGTTTGGCAAGCACTGGCTCTCCGGCACTATTGTTGATGAAGAATCTCCGATTGAGATTGGTGAGACCGTATCAAATTCCCACGAGTAAGTGGGTATCTCTTCAGTGTGTGTGTCGCATTGGGTTTCGGTTTCCCACGAGTACTTTGGAAGTAGAAAGTGGTTTGCCACGATTTTTGAGTCTTCATTAGGTGAGTTAGAAGACATTATTTGTGTTGTTGACAGGAATGAACGTCTGAGGAACCTTATATAGAACGGAAAACCGTCGGAAATCCGTCTGAAACCTCCGACATAATACCCCGCCAGTCCCATCGGCCGCGGATAACGCAATGGTAACCACTCAAACTTTGCCGACATCGGAATACCGACGGAATTCCGACGGAACTAATTCCGTCGTTATGTCGTCCGAAAATTAGGACAGCTTTTATCCCACGCGCGGAAATCCGGCGGCAAATATAATAAATGATTCTGGCGAATATTACCATAAAGTACATTATATTAGAGGGAACGCATAGGGGTTATAGTACAAAACAGATCCAAACAAACATTTATTCATAAATTATTAATCTGACTCTTCTGATGAACCTTCACTAGGGATGGAGTCGGAATCGTCGTCAAATTCTGCACGTAGTTCATCTTCATCCGAATGCACTAGATCATCGCCGATATGTGTGACATCAGTGACAAGGTCAATGTTATCCGTCTCCTCAACATGTGACATTTGGTTGGTTCGCGATACTTGTAGAGCATCATGTTCCGGAACTCCATATATTTTTCCTCGCGGATTAATTGGAGTTACTGTCATCCAAGGATCTTTCCTCCGCCCAACTCGAGGATATGGAATGTAGCAAACCTATTCATTAACGGTGGATGTTGTTTATATACAAAAATAACAAAACCTAACGTATAAATATAACGGAAAACCTATCAATATATTGATACCTGGTCTGCTTGAGATGCAAGGATAAATGGATCGTAATGATGTAATTTCCGGCTTGAATTTATCGAAATAACACCAAGACGGTCAATTCGAACCCCACTACCATTGGATGGATCATACCAATCGCACATAAACACAATGCACCTCAAGTCCAACATTCCTGGATAGTGGATTTCCAAGATTTCTTTTAAATGGCCATAGTACATGGTATCACCTGATTGCGCCGAAATACCATTGTCCGAAGTTGGCCTTTGACGTTGTTTGTCACGAATTCTGAACGAATATCCCCTAGTGCAAAATCTCGGATATGAAGTCGCGGTGCTGCGTAAACCATGAGAAAACTCCACTAACCATGTCGGGAGGGTTTGACCACTTGCTAAACCTTCGGAAACCTAAAAACAATATAAGTAAGCAATCAATAACATATGAACGTGAAAAACTTATAAAATAAGAGTGAGGAGTTATATTTAACGTACAAAAAATTTCAACCACTCCGGGAATTCTTCATCTTTTAATACAGCAAGTTCGGAATCTGTCTTATCAGCATGGTAAGTTTGTGCTAGGGACATGTATATCCTGTAACATAACAATTGTTATTAGATGAAGACAAATAATTGCACAAATTTAGTATGAGAAATGGTGTACCTTTCATACTCTCCAAGTTCGTCACAATTTCTGAGGATATATGTATGCAAATGTGTGACCTCTTGTGGTGATAGTATGCGTTTCTTCCCTTTTCCACTTACGCGGCCCACTTGCGCAAACAACTCAGGTACAACCACGGGATACACTGCTTTCTCACCTCTATCATCATGTCGCGCCGGCCGTCTACCTTTAGTCCGGACATCCGAAGGAAAGTAATATTCGGCAAAGTGTGATACTTCTTCGTTTAGACTTTGTGCAACAATAGATCCCTCAACTTTGCTCAAATTTTTTACCTTTTTCTTCAGGTGGAACATGTAACGCTCGAACGGGTACATCCATCGGTATTGAACAGGGCCTCCTAATGCTGCTTCTCGTGGGAGGTGAATAGGAAGATGTTCCATAACATCAAAAAAAGACGGTGGAAATATCTTCTCAAGATTACAAAGGAGCACCGGGATGTTGGCCTCTAAAGACCGGATCCCGTCCGCTGTTAGTGTCCGTGAACATAAATCTCGAAAGAAAGCCCCAACTCCTACAAACGAAAAGTAATCAAGTTAGTACATATATAGTAACATTATATTAGTAATAAACTAAAGAAAATTATGAAATATACCTCCAATTGCTTGATGGATGTCTTGTGGAAGAAGATTAGAAAATGCAAATGGAAGAAGACGTTGCATCACAACATGGCAATCATGACTCTTCATTCCAATAAACTTCCCTTCCGTCGAATCCACGCAATTACGCAGATTAGATGCGTAGCCGTCAGGAAATTTAACAAAATTTTTAATCCATTCAAAGAAAACTTCCTTCTTACCCGCGTCTAACCGGTACGCAGGCATCGGCAATCTACCATTAGGCAAAACATGAAGGGATGCCCTTGAACAAATCAATGGCAAGTCTAATCTAGATTTCCAGTTATCTTTTGTCTTTCCTGGTACATTTAAAATGGTGTTCATGATGTTGTCAAAGAAATTCTTTTCAACATGCATGACATCTAGATTATGCCGCAGTAGATGATCTTTCCAATAAGGTAAATCCCAAAAAATACTTTTCTTATGCCAATTGTGATATTCCCCACAGCCGTCGACGGGGTGATGGCCATTACCCCCACATTCAGGAGTTCGCTCTGCACCAAAATCTCGTAACTGTTCCAATATGCTGCGACCATCTATCTCTGGAGGTGGACCAGTAAACACTGGAAAATTCTTTATAAAATGTCTTCTAGACCGACGATATGGATGATTTGTCGGCAAAAAACACCTATGGCAATCAAACCATGAAGTCTTCCTTCCGTTCTGCAATTGGAATGCTGAAGTATTGTCTTGGCAATAAGGACATGCCAATCTTCCATGCGTTGTCCATCCAGATAACATACCGTACGCCGGAAAATCGCTAATGGTCCACATAAGAACCGAACGCAAGTTGAAATTCTGCTGGATTGAAACATCAAATGCCTCAACACCATGCTCCCACAACATCTGCAACTCATAGATCAATGGTTGGAGGAATATATCGAGTGATCGTCTTGGATGATCTGGCCCAGGAACTAGAACTGAGAGAAACAGGAACTCTTGCCGCATGCACATAGAAGGAGGCAAATTGTAAGGTGTTACGATGACCGGCCACAATGAATATTTTCTTCCATGCTTTCCAAATGGGTTGAAACCATCAGTGGATAAGCCGAGGTATACATTTCGGCGTTCGTATGCGAAATCTGGATATACCGATTGAAAGTGTTTCCACGCTTCTGCGTCAGAAGGATGCGTAATATCTCCATCTTGATTATGCTCTGCATGCCATCTCATAGCCTTAGCAGTGCGTTCTGATTGATACAGCCTCTTCAACCTCTCTGTTAATGGTAAATACCACATCCGTTTGAAAGGAATCTTCACTCTGCCACTTGTGTCTTGGAACCGTGGTTTACGGCAAAATTTACATTTTTTCCTGTTCTCATCTTCCCTCCAGTATAGCATGCAGTTGTCGATGCACACATCTATTATCTGGTAGGGCAAACCAAGACCGGCAACAAGTTTCTGGACCTCGTAGTATGATGCTGGAGAAAGATTATCCTCTGGCAAAACATCTTTCACAAACTCGGCGAATGCATCAACACATTCTTCGGACAAATTGTAATCGGTCTTCATGTTCATCATCCTACTAGCAGAAGATAACGGTGAATGCCCTTCCCTACAACCGCTGTACAGTGGTTGCTTTGATGCGTCTAACATATCAAAAAACCTTCGAGCTTCTAAATTAGGTTCTTCAACCCTATCACCCTCATAACCACCCGACTGCAAATTCTCTCTAAACGCGTCGTTAACCATCGCAACCGTACTTACCCCAACATCTACTTCCGTTGTACGTTCTTCTACGCTATCCGGAAAATAAGGTGCATTACTACTAGTACTACCATATTCGTAATTGCTTTCTCCATGTAAAAACCAAACCTTATATCCCGGCCTAAATCCATATCTATATAAGTGATTCCAAACAGTATGAACCGCAACACTAATTCTGTTACAGCAATTAGAACATGGACATTTGATATCCTGACCTTTTTTTGCTGCATCTTGGTTTCTGGGTAAATTCATGAACTCGCATATACCTGCAGCGTAAGCGGATGTTAATAAGTTCGAGCCCATATCCATCATTGGCTCGTCCATCCAAGACCGAAAATATGAACTCATCGCTAACAAATTTTTTTGATTTGTAAAATTGTGTTATGAATGAACGAAGAAACGAAGGAACTTATATAAAACGGATTTCCGTCGGAATTCCGTCAGAAATCCGTCACAAAACTCCGACATAACACCCCACCAATCCCATCGGCCACCGCTAACGAATGGTAACCACACAAATTTGCCGACATCGAAAATATCGGATTTCCGTCGGTAGTCCGTCGGAAAGTCGTCAGAATATTACGATAGATTATTTTCCGTCGGAATTCCGTCGTTCGTACCGACGGAATACCGACAGTAGATAAGACCGTCGGTATTCCGTCGAAAAATTTCGACGGAATACCGACGGAGTAGATGTTAGTCGGAAATCCGTCGGAAAATTCCGACAGAAATATTGGCCGTCGGAATTTCCGTCGGAATAGTAGCTGTTTTCTTGTAGTGTACATAAGGTTGCAAAAGAAATGACAGATAACAAAAAAAGATGTGGCAAATTAGTTGTTGTTATGGAGACAAAAAAACGTTCTTTAAGAGTATCTACAAGACTACAACACATGGCCGAGTTACTAAGCCGCCTTTAACCATTTCTCTACTTAATCAATAATTTCTTGTGTAATTACTTAACAAACCCATCAACAATTACTAATTATATCATTGATGCTAGCTTTCTGTATATGTACCTTAAAAGAGTAAACAAGAAAGTAAAAAAAAAATGCAAAGAAGCAAAAGAAATTGTTTAATTCTTCTTCTTGTTCTTGTTCTTGCAAAGAAGCATTCTTCTTCTTGTTCATCGGAAGTAAAGTAATATCGGAGTGGGTATATTGACCAAAAGAAGAAGCAATTTTGCTTAATTGCTTCTTTGCTTTACAATTTTTTTGTGTTCTTACTTGCAAAAAGAGATCAATAGTTTTATCGGAAGGGGATCGGGAAGGAGTTTTATAAAAATTGGTCTTATGGATATTGACCAGAAATATATATATAATATTATGGGTAAAAACAATTTAAGATTAATTTGTTTAAAATAATTTTAAAATAATTAAAATATATCCTTTTTTTGGTCAAATTTTTTAAATAAATCTTAATGGAACAAAGTTATGTATAGAGTTTATTGGGACAATAATTTGTCCTAATTTACAAATTTCCCTAAATAATCTGATTAAGAAGATTTATAATTTAACTAAGCTGAAAGCAAACCAGGTAAGTCGTGGCCTCGTGGGAATTAAATTTCAATTTTGACTATAAAATTAGCTTTCATGTAATTAAATTAGGTGAAATTAACAAGCTAATCCTGATAATTTAACTCCATTTGTGACATGTATTACGTGTAGTTAGAAAAGGTCTTGGATAGAGAGGGAGATGTGTCCTAGATTCCTAGCAAATCCAAGAAAATTCAAACTCAATTATTTTTACAAATTCAAATAATTGAGTTTTATATGTTTTGATCGAGATCTTGTTGGCTATTGTTTTATTGGAAATTTAAGTCTACGTAAGAAAATATTTATTTCTTACTTGTCAATTATCTATAATCTATTACAAATATGTATAGAAAATTAAGCTTACGAGCTATGACAGCTCAAGCTCGACATCGACTTTGTCTCGAAATTATTATAAATTATCTGACTTCAAAGAAAAATATTTGAACTAGAAAAGTCTTTAAAAATATATATCCTACTCGTGAAATTGTGTAATTATAAATGTGTATATATATATATAAAAAAAATATATATATATCTGAATTCGATAGCTGTTTTTAGTTTTTATTGCATCAAAAGAAAAAAAATTGAGTTATGACATCTCAACCTCGACGATATTATTATTGATCGATATTGTTCCTTTGATACAGTCCCTTACAACGAGACTAAATTTAATTTAATTACAACCTGCTTACAAATATTTAAGCTACAACCTGATTAGCACGAAAGGTATGAAGAAAAGTCTGACCAAACAAAATTATTACTCCCTCCGTTTCACAATACTTGTCATTCTAGTCTTATTTTTTTGTTTCAAATTAGTTGTCATTCTCCAATTTCAATGCATATTTATGATCAATTTTTCCAGTTTTATCCTTAACTTTTAGCTCATTAATTACTTTTATCAAACAAAATAGTGTATTAATTAGGGGTAAAACTAAAAATTTAATGGTTTTCTTAATTTGTGTGAAATCCTCTAGAATGACAAGTAATTTGAAACGGAGGGAGTAGTTTTTAGAACCCACTACACTTGAAATTGTGAAATCCATATATATATTTACATGCCTTTTCATCCAAAACTCTCACTAAATTTCGATAATCTACTAACTCAAGAGAAGGTCGATCAACTATCATGGAGGATGACGGTTCGTCGTACAAGAAAAACAACCCACCATCTTACGGGAAACTCGTAACCATCCTTAGCCTCGACGGTGGTGGAGTCAGAGGAATCATCGCTGGAGTGGTTCTTGCTTATCTCGAAAAAGAACTTCAGGTTATATATACACAAACTTCTCTATTTATATGATATATCCATTACTCAGAAAATTTTAGTAGATACACTTATATTCTATGAAATTTTTTGCCTTTTTGGCAGCCGACTAACCGGTTTTCTTCTTTCAAATACTCGTACTAGTAAATATAAAGTTTAGAGATTTTCCAACTTCAATTTTTAAAAAAATTAATTGACAATGAATGAATTAACGAATGTTTTTATATATAGGAACTTGATGGAGAAGATGTGAGGCTAGCTGATTACTTCGATGTGGTAGCCGGAACTAGCACCGGTGGTCTTATAACGGCGATGTTAACCGCACCGAACGCGACCGGTCGACCTCTATACGCGGCCAAAGATATTGTTCCGTTTTATCTTGAACATTCTCCCAAGATATTTCCACAGCCTGCGTAAGAAAATGCCATATATAATTATATATTAATTATATTTATATACCAAATATGATGATGAAATGGAAGTGTCGTTTGCTTCACGATGAATCGATCATAAATTTAGTTTAAAAGATGTATTCATTGTCAAGTCTTTTTTTTATTTTTAGTTTTACATATTAAACTAAAATTATAATAAGATATATGCTCACACTAAAAACATATATATAGTTAAACGTTTTTTTCTTCTGATTTGGATTTACAGTATACTAAAAGGATATATGAAACGATGTAGACAGTACTTATTATTTTTGTTCGTTTGCATTTACTTCTCTATTTCGTTTAACTTCACCAGACACTCAAGTATTCGAATTTATTTTTTGCAGCGGTTTGTTTGCTCTGTTACCTATGCTTCCAAAGCTCATTTCTGGTCCAAAATACGACGGAAAATATCTGAAAAATATACTAAGTAAGTTTCTTGGAGAGACAAGACTTCACCAGACACTTACAAATGTTGTAATACCTACCTTCGACATCAAGAAACTTCAACCAACCATCTTTTCCTCTTACCAGGTAATTTGCTCATAGAGTAATGAAAATCTAAAGTTATTTTTCCTCTTGATGATTCTAACATCACTAGTTTGACTTTTTTGGTGTTTGAAGGTATCGGTTGACCCTAGCTTGGACGTCAAGTTAACAGACATATGCATTGGCACATCGGCTGCTCCTACTTATTTTCCTCCTCATTACTTTTGGAATGAAGATATTATAGGCAAGAACTCAGAGTTTAACCTCGTTGATGGCGGGGTTACTGCTAATAATCCGGTAAACGCAATCCTTTTTAGGGTTTCTTCGATACCGTCAAGAACAAATAAAATACAAGAAAACAAAATTAACTTGTTTTAAAATCATTCCTAACTGGAATGGAACTTAACTTGTTGATTAGACCATTATTGTTTAATTTGTGCTAAGATGTATATTCTCCCAATAGATATAATTTTTTGACGAGATGGAAACATAACTAATTATTCTCTTGTCTGATTCATATTGTTTGGTTTTGTTTATAGACATTAGTGGCTATCACTGCCGTGTCTAAGCAGATTTTGAAGAGCAATCCTGATATGGGTAAGCTCAAGCCGTTAGGCTTCGACAAGTTCCTTGTTATCTCGGTGGGGATGGGGTCTGCGAAAAAGGAAGAGAAGTATAGCGCAAAAAAGGCTGCAAAATGGGGAATGATATCTTGGCTATATGAAGATGGATTTACTCCGATATTAGACATTACCATGGAAGCAAGCCGCGATATGATCCATTTCCACAGCTCTGTTTTGTTTGCAGCCCTAGAGTCTGAAGACAAGTACCTTAGAATCGACGTAATAGCTACACATAAAACAATTAATATATATATATGTTTAAATTTGTTATTGATCTGTTTATTGCATTTGATTTTTGTGTATGAATTCAGGATGATACATTGGAAGGAGATGCAAGCTCTTTGGATTTGGCGACAATACCTAACTTAGAGAATCTTGTGAAGATTGGAGAAAAGATGCTGACAAACAGAGTTGCGAAAATGAATATCGACACTGGTGTATATGAACCTATTCCTGAAAATGTCACCAATGATCAAGAACTCAAGAGGTAATTATTTAACAAGTTTCAAATTTTGTTGATGGGTTTCTTGGATGGTAAGTAAGCTTGATCGTTAATTAGCAGAAAAAAAATTAGAACTTCACATAGGATTGTTTGACCTTATGGTCTGATTACAAAAATGTTTGATATATTAGTTTGTTAATTATGCAGGTTTGCCAAAATTCTATCGGATGAAAGGAAATTAAGGAGAAAGAAAAGCGATACAATGACCAAAGATTCATAAACTAATCATTAAAGACAATAATATGGGAAGATAGACATCTATGAAGATGATCTTATTATTTGTGTGTTTTTCTATTTGTGTGCTTATTTACGGTAACAGAAAAAGGGTGATTTCTTTGAACTGAATATTTTTTATACTCTAAATCTTAATTATCTTTAAAGAGGTGTTGAGAAGAAAGCAAAATTTGATCAGTGTTTAGATTTAAAGAGCTAATCAAGATTTAAAGCAAACCAGACTAAGTCATGCGATTTTTAATTTCCAGTCAAAACAAAGTCGTAAGATTATTATTAATGTAATTTAGAGGACACAACAGAGAAGCTAATCTTGAGTCATCTCCTCCACATATGACAGATCTAGTTAGAACAAGTATGTGATTACATAAATACTTGTTTCTTATTTAAAATTACATATTGCAATATTTCTCGTGACGCTGACAGTAAAATCTTCATAGGCCAATGACAAACTTCACTGTGACTCGGTAGTATGGCACTCACCCACTGGGTAATATTTAAATGATCGACATTGAAGATATCTTCAGTAAAATTTGTGAGGGATTTTGCCAAATTTATCTACAGTAAGAGTTTGATTGATTCTATGATTCTCATAAACATTTTATCAAGCCCCTTCCCTTCCAGATATAAAATATCTATAATCTCGAATTTGATTAGCATTAAGTACGTTCTAAACCTTAGAAATCATAAAAATCAAAATATAGACATCATTAATTATCCATCAAACATCCATGATCTACTAAACTCAAAACCCACTAAAAGACTATTTACTAATCATTATGTTAATGACAAAGATAATCACAAATAAAGACAAAATCATAAAATAAAGTAAAAGATTAAGAAAACTTCTCTTGAAATGGTAAGATGACAAGATCCAAGCAATAATCATCAAAATAGCATTTTACAATTAAAGTGTTAACCAAGCTTTAAAGCAAACCAGACTCCGTTATCAGATTTTAAATTTCCAGTCAAAATAATTATAAAATTAGTATTAATGCAATTTAGGTGACATAATAAAGAATCTAATCTCGAGTCATCCCCACACATGATAGATCTAGTTAGAACAAGTCTGAACAAA
This sequence comes from Arabis hirsuta, assembly GCA_964056655.1. Taxonomy (NCBI): domain Eukaryota; kingdom Viridiplantae; phylum Streptophyta; class Magnoliopsida; order Brassicales; family Brassicaceae; genus Arabis; species Arabis hirsuta. The sequence goes on from OZ053303.1 coordinate 36,674,633, forward strand.
ACTAAAAATACTCGGTAACTTAAGCTTTATTATAAGTTTTGAAATTTTCTTTTGCAGAAGAACTCATTGACTATTTTGGCTACTTGAGTTTTAATTTTTTCTAATGCTTTAACGAATAAAAAATATTTCATTGGCAATTTTTTAAATGCTGTCCATAAAAGTTAATATTTGATTTAAAATTACACTATTTCTCGTAAATTAAAGCTTGTGGCGCCGGGCACCTTCATAATTAAACAAATGACAACACCATTGTGACTCAGTAGGTAGTATGGCAACGGAGTTGACAAGTCCCTCTCCCCTGATGGAATTAAAATAGGCTTTATGCCCAAATAACAGCTAAAAACGACATAGATACTATTAAATTGAAATTTATGAGGGAATTTTTTTTTTTGACACATTTATCCCGTAATCGTCTGCAAATTATATGTTTGTGGATGGGTATGGAAGACACATTTGACACCAATCATAAAACAGTTCCTTACCATTAATTATAACGTTTTAAATTGTTATAAATCAAAAGTTTATTTCTTTGAACGTTTGATGTAGCAAACGGTTGTAAAAAAAACTATCCATAGCAATAAGATACAATTTTTACAAAAGCAAAAGAATTGTCCTCTCGACGAAACTTTATGATTTTCTATTATATATTATCATATCAAACTTTAGATATTACACATATTAAGATAGATATATTTTAGATTATATTAAGATAAAAATATTAACACATATCAACCAGTTTTAGATTAATATTTGTCAGTAAGAAAATATATTTGAGCTACTTGTTTCTAGTTTACTATAATTCTAAAGGAAACATCTAAAGTAAAATCATGGTTAGCACGAAATGTATAAAGAAAAGTCTTACAGAAAAAAATCATCTTTTACAATCTCCCACTCGTTAAGTTGTGCATTTTTATAATATACACACATATTAAGATAGATATATTTTAGATTATATTAAGATAAAAATATTTACACATATCAACCAGTTTTAGATTAATATTTGTCAGTAAGAAAATATATTTGAGCTACTTGTTTCTAGTTTACTATAATTCTAAAGGAAACATCTAAAGTAAAATCATGGTTAGCACGAAATGTATAAAGAAAAGTCTTACAGAAAAAAATCATCTTTTACAATCTCCCACTCGTTAAGTTGTGCATTTTTATAATATACACACATATATATATATATATATAGAAGAAATGATTTCAAAGTATTGCACTGATCTTTCTTCGTCTAAACCAATTTTCCAATTTAAACTTTTTCAGCTCAAGAGAAAAACACGTCATTAATCAAGTATGGTTCAATGGTTGATGACTCGCTTTGTTGGTCGAAATCATCCAGCAAATGCTTTTCAATACGTTTCTAGATTAGCCACTATAAACGGTTTAAGTGACAAAAAAATCCAATTTTTTATAAACCCTCGAGTTAGTCTCGGTTCAAACGCAAGGTTTACTCGACTATCAGAGAAAGAAGAAAAAGAAAATTTCAAAAATGATTCAATTGTCAAGAAAAACAAACCGCCGAAATACGGAGACCTTGTAACCATCCTCAGCCTTGACGGCGGCGGAGTCCGAGGAATCATCGGAGGAGTCATCCTTGCTAATCTTGAAAAACATCTTCAGGTTATATACATTGATTATTTGTTTGCATTTTACTTGACATAATATTTTTCTTGGATAAATTGTTGCCACAATTTATATATATAGAGAAAGTGAGTTTATATAAAATTTTTTTGTGCACATACAAACGCGAACACAAAAATGTTTGAAATAATTGAATCCTATATTTTTATCATACAAAAATACTAGATCTGTACATGACATTAATTTTGTTCAGATAATCTTAGGAGTTATCATGTAAATTTTAAATGCCTGCATGATCTATGTTCTTGGATCTATTCGATTCTTTATAAGATATATATTATTGAACTAATCATCGTGTTAATGAGTTTGATGTGTGAGATGGTTTTAAATTTTAATAGGAGATCGATAATGACAAAAGCATGAGGCTAGCCGATTATTTCGATGTGGTAGCCGGAACTAGCACCGGTGGCCTCATGACGACCATGTTGACTGCACCGAACAAGGACGGCCGGCCGCTTTATGCCGCCGATGAGATTGTTCCGTTTTACTTTAGAGAGGCAGCCAAAATATTTCCACCAGAGTAAAGAAACTCATACTTTTCTAAACAGAAATTCCAAAAGATAAAAAATAATACCATTTTTCATGTTTTGGTTTATATCAAAACAAATTTTATATGAAACATTTAGGAATGCTTCCGAAATAACTTGTAGGAAAGGTTGTACAAAAATGTATGAATGATATAAAATAATGAGACATAAAAAGATATAATTAATTACTTATATATAGTTTTGTACTTAAAGCACAAAGTTGGCATCATATATTTGTTTATATTATGTTTAGAGAAAAAAAATATGAGAATTACTTATTGATATGAGAATAATTCATGTTTGTAACAATACAGAAGCTGGATGATGTCGATTATAAAACTTCTGATGGGTCCAAAGTACAACGGAAAAGATCTACGAACTATATTAGGAAATCTTCTTGGAGAGACAAGACTTCACGACACACTCACAAACGTTGTTATACCTACATTCGACATCAAGGAACTTAAACCTACCATCTTCTCCTCTTACCAGGTTCTTCTCCATTAGAGAGTGAAATCTTTGTTGTTGTGTATTGATCAACCATCAATCTAACAGTTTTTTTTGTTTTCTCTGTATTGAAGGAGTCGGTTAACCCTAGTTTGAACGTCAAGTTATCAGATATATGCATTGGCACATCGGCTGCTCCCACTTACCTTCCCGCTCATTACTTTAGCAATGAAGATAAACAAGGAAACATGACTGAGTTTAACCTCATAGACGGTGGTGTCACTGCTAATGACCCAGTACTAAAACATGATTCATTGACACTCTTTTTGCTCGGAATCAAAATAGACCATCGACTAATATTTCTCTTTGTTTGTTTTTTTGTGTTCGGTTGTTTAATTGTAGACTTTGGCGGCCATGACTGCTGTGTCTAGGCAGGTTGTGAAGAATCATCCTGATATGGATGGGTTCGAGGCGTTAGGTTATGACAAGTTTCTCGTGATATCGGTAGGGACAGGAGCGGCGAAAAAGGACAAGTATAGCGCCATAGAGGCTGCAAAATGGGGAATCGAAAATTGGGCGTACAATTTAAAGTATAATTCAAATCCGATATTAGAAGTTATATTGGAATCAAGCCGGGACATGGTCCAATACCACACCTCTGTTCTGTTTCAAGCCCTAAAGTCGGAGGATAATTACCTCAGAATCGACGTAAGAACTATACTTAAAAAACTGTTATACGCGTGACCAATCATTTTTAATATGTGGAAATGTATCTCAGGTTGATACATTGAAACCAGATGAAGTCTCAATGGATAAAGCGGCGATGTCGAACTTAGAGAATCTAAAGAGTATTGGAGAGAAATTACTCGAAAGCAGTGTCGTTCGTATGAACCTTGACACTGATATATATGAACCTATTCCTCGAAATGTCACCAATGATCAAGAACTGAAGAGGTGATGAAAAGTTTTTCAAATCTATTTGAAGGTTATCTTGAATAGCAATAGTCTCATAGTTTGAATATTTTGTTCATGCAGGTTTGCGAAAATTCTCTCGGATGAAAGAAAAATAAGGAACGAGAGAAGCAAGACTGATTGATAAATGATGATTCATCAAACTGATCATAAGAAATTCAATATCTTGCACCAGATCTTGTGTGTTGCTCTTTACGCGTTTGTTGATTTTTCTTCTTCTGTAATTGTTTTTTTACAATTTGTTGAATAATATATATATAGTTTGAAATATAAAATTTTTAAAATATTGGTCCTAAATATAGAAATACTTAGCTTTAAAAATTTTAAAAAGCAAACTAAGCTCCAAGCAAACCAAATAAGTCATTATTCCGTCGCCGTGAAGCCCAATGGCTAAGAAAAAGCTACCTCCCCAACCCCCCCTCCATCCCTCCCAAATCTCCATCAAATCCCGTCCTGTCTCAGATTCACCCACCAAACTCAAATCACCAAATTTCCCCGTTGATGCCTCGGTCTCTAACCCGATGCAACAATTTCCGGCTCTGGCTGTTACTATGCTAAAGCCTCCATCATCCTCTGGTTAGCGAAACAGAGCAACCTAACCAGCCCCTCTGGTTACAGCTTCTCTTTTGGCCGCTCCGCCGAAGATAGGTTCCTGGAGTGAAATTGTAACGGGTTCGAACAGGAAGATGAAGAAAAAAGGAGAATCTTTCCAGCTCGAATCGGGGGAAAAGTGTGTCACTATCCCAAATACGGTCATTGAGAAAAACCGCCACCGTTGGACTGAGTTTATCATTGCTCAATTCCATGGGAAGCCCCCCTCCCCAGGTGCTCTACACGCTATTACAGATAGTATTTGGAGTAGCAAACTAAGGAACATCACCGTTTCGAAGTTATCCGTTAAAGCTTTCCTTCTACGTATCCCATGTCCTGAGACACGAAAGAGAGTTCTTTCGCAAGGTATGTGACACATTGAAAAACAATCTATGTTTGTGGCTAAGTGGGAACCAGGTCTACAACCAGAGATTTCGGCTCTTACCTCAGCTCCGGTATGGTTAGAATTCCGCCATGTTCCTCCGCAGTTTTATTCAGAAGAAGGTTTAGAGCATATTGCAGGATTGGTGGGAGATCCACTATTTTTGCATCCGAATACAGCTAGCATGACGAACCTGGAAGTGGCTCGGGTCTTCACAATTGTAGACCCATCAAAAGCGTTGCCCGAGGCGGTAAATGTGAGGTTTGAATCAGGTCATGTTCAACGAGTTGAGGTCTCAAGCCTCTGGCTTCCCCCAACCTACGAGTTCTGTAAAGAGGTGGCACATAGCATTAAGCGTTGCCCAACTGCGCCAATCTCCTGTACAACGTGTAACTCTTCGGGCCATGAAACAGAGAAATGCCCAAGAAACAAAAAACCAGGAAAAGTCCAACAGGAATGGGTTGCGATCAATTCAAAGGGAGAGGGAAAGGGGTTGGCTGAATCACCAAAGCAACTCCTTCGACATCAGTCTAGCGGAAAAATTGTGGTCGACATAGGACTCGACAAGCTGAACCAAGACACTGGCTTTGCTCTCCCTACCTTTGATTCCCCAAAGCTTATCCAACCTCAAAGCCCTTTTTCTCCTACGTCTAACCGCAATAGCTCTTCTGAGGAGGATGAGGAAGATAAGACTTCTGACACCACAGAAGAGGAGGATGTTGCCTCTGCGGAAAAGGATTCCTCGGAAGATGAGTCCCCGGAAAAGAACGGAAAACATGTTAGTGAAGACGACTCAGAGGATTCGACAAATTTCACCACTGCGGAATCTAAGAGGAGTAAGAAGAAGAAGCGTCAAGCTGAATTGAAGAGAATTGCGGAGACTAACAACCGCAAGCGTTCACTTAACCGGGGAAAATTCCCCAACCAACTTCATCTTTAATGTTAGACACCTTTTGCTGGAATGTGAGAGGCTTTAATAATTCTGTTCGGCGAAGAAATTTTAGAAAGTGGTTCAAGCTTTCGAAGGCTCTCTTTGGTAGCATTTTTGAGACCCGGGTGAAAGAACATAGGTCAAACAAAATAATTCGTTCCTCCTTTCCGGGGTGGAACGCGGTGTGTAACTATGAATTTGCAGTACTTGGATGAATCTGGGTAGTTTGGGATCCAGCGGTCTCGGTTTCAGTCTTAGCTAAATCGGCTCAAATGATCACTTGTATGGTAAAGCTCCCCCACATTGTTGATGAGATCGTGGTGACATTTGTGTATGCAGTGAATTGCAAGTATGGGCGAAGAACTGTGTGGCGGGATATTGAGAAAATGGCGAATGCTTCCATGGTCAATGATAAACCCTAGATGGTACTTGGAGATTTCAACCAATGCCTGGACCCGATTGATGCATCCACTGGGGGATCTCGCATAACTAGAGGAATGCAGGATATGAGAGATTGTTTTCTCAATGCAAGCCTCTTTGATCTCACTTTCCGGGGAAAGCATTACACTTGGTGGAACAACCAGGTGGAGAATCCAATCGCTAAGAAGATTGATCGCATACTCATAAATGATAAGTGGATTCTAACTTTCCCCTTCTCTTATGGTCACTTTGGAGAGTTGGAATTTTCGGATCATAGTCCAAGCTGTGTAAATTTGGGAACAGAGAATGGAGGGAAGAAAAAGCCATTCAAGTTATCAAATTTCCTAACGCATCATTCGGATTTTATGGCGACAGTGAGATCAACATGGGATCAACTCGGTTTCTATGGAACTTCAATGTTTATTCTTTCACAGAAGTTAAAGTTTATGAAACGATTGATCAAATCTTTCAGCAAGGTTCACTACTCCGACTTGGAAAAGAAAGTCCAGCGAGCCTTAACCCATCTTAAGCTCTGTTAATCTGAACTTATGGATTCTCCTTCATCGGTATTGGCTTTTAGAGAGAAAGAAGCCCACAAAAACTGGATTGAGCTTGCTTTAGCCGAGGAGAGATATTTGTGTCAACGTTCTCGTGTATCTTGGCTTGCGTGCGGTGACTCGAACTCCTCCTTCTTCCACAAGATGGTGGCGGCTAGAATTTCATTCAATCAAATCCATTATCTAATGGACCATTCTGGTAGACGAATTGAGAATGTTGACGAGCTTCACAACCATTGCGTTGGCTTTTTTACTCTCTTGCTTGGGAATGCAGCCGCTAACCTTGACAGGGGAAATAGAGACTTGATCCACTCTTTTGCTAAGTTCAAATGTGATTCCACAATGCAGGAAATGCTTGGAAGGCAGATTACACATGAGGAGATTAAAGCAAGGTTCTTTGATTTGCCGTCAAACAAGACTCCGGGTCCGAATGGATACACAGCAGAGTTCTTTAAGAAGATGTGGCCAGCCATTGGGTTGGAGTTCTCTAATGCAGTATGTGAGTTCTTCATCTCTGGAAAAATCCTATCACAATGGAACAGTACCGCAATCACTCTTGTCCCTAAGAAGCCCAATGCTGATTCTCTTTCTGACTTCCGGCCTATCTCTTGCTGCAATGTCTTATATAAAGTGATCTCCAAGTTACTAGTCCGAAAGCTGGAGCAGATTCTGCCTCATTGGATATCTACATCCCAATCGGCTTTTGTTAAAGGAAGGCTACTAATTGAGAATGTCTTATTGGCGACTGAACTTGTGCAGGGGTTTGGGCAACAACATGTCTCAAAGAGGGGAGTATTGAAAGTTGACTTAAGGAAGGCATTTGATACGGTTGGGTGGGACTATATTTTGGAGGTTCTTATTGCTGCAGAGGTTCCCAATACTTATGTCAACTGGGCAAGGCAGTGTATCACTACTACTACCTTCTCCATTAATGTGAACAGAAGCTTGTGTGGTTATTTTAAGGGTACCAGGGGTTTGCGCCAGGGTGACCCTCTCTCTCCGTCTCTCTTTGTGATTGCAATGGAAGCACTTGCTCGCCTATTGGAGAATAAGTTTGCTGATGGTTCTATTGGTTATCACCCCAAGGCCAAAGAATTGGGCATATCAAGTCTTGCTTTTGCGGATGATCTTATGATCTTCTATGATGGCAAGCCATCGTCACTTTCAAATATTATTGACGTTCTCTCTCAGTTTAAACTATTTTCAGGACTTGAGATGAATACAGAGAAGTCGGCAGTGTATACTGCAGGGCTTGAAGACGTGGAGATGGATGAAACCTCAGCCTTTGGATTTGTCAACGGTACCTTTCCATTCAGATACTTGGGCCTCCCTCTCCTCCATAGGAAGCTTCGCAAAACAGATTACTCACCTCTTACGGACCAGATATCATCCAGGTTTAATGATTGGGCTACAAAGAATCTCTCTTTTGCTGGCAGGTTGCAGCTGATTTCGTCAGTGGTATACAGCCCCCTGAATTTCTGGTTTTCTGCGTTTCTGCTTCCGACAAACTGTCTCAAGGTAATTGAGTAATTATGCAACAGATTTCTGTGGTCTGGTGATATTGGTAAGAAGGGAGGAGTAAAGGTCTCTTGGAAACAAATCTGTCTCCCAAAAATGGAGGGTGGTTTGGGTCTTCGAAACCTAAGAACATGGAACATAACAATGCATCTCCGTCTTATTTGGCTGCTCTTTGATAGGAGAGATTCTCTTTGGGTTGCTTGGATCCACGCCAATAGAATGAGAAATGTAAACTTCTGGAATGCGGTGCCTACTCCTCAACATTCTTGGATATGGAAAGCCCTGCTTACACTGAGGCCAATGGTTAAGCGCTTTATTCGTTGTAAAATTGGTGATGGGGCAACAGCAAGTTACTGGTTTGATCATTGGAACAGGTTATGACCTCTTATGGATGTCATTGGTTACACAGGACCCCAACTAATAGGCATCCAGGAAAGTGCATGCGTTGCGGACGGCTACGAAACTACAAATTGGATCCTTCCTTCATCACGTACAAGGAACCCAAAGCTGGCAGAAATCCGCAATGTCCTTGTTGATACACCTACTCCTCGCCAAGGCTCGGGTCAGGATAGCTACTATTGGTTCATTGAAGGATCCTCTACAACTCAATTCTCAGCTAAAGCAACATGGGAGGTAATCAGACCGGAATCAGAGGTAAAACCGTGGGCTAAAACAGTTTGGTTTAAAGGGTTTATTCCGAAGCATGCATTCACTTTCTGGGTTTCGAACTTAGACCGGCTCCCGGTTATGGCAAGACTTGCAAATTGGGATAACAATATCCAAGATACTTGTTGTGTTTGTCGACGCCAACCGGAAACAAGAGACCATCTGCTCCTTCATTGTGCTTTGAGTGATCGCCTTTGGAGAAACGTACTTTCACGACTTGGAGCACCACAGCAACGGTTTGCAACATGGAACGACCTTATGGAATGGCTTTCAAACAGAGGAATTCATACAAATCAAACACTTAAGAGACTTGCTGCCCAAGCAGTGATCTATCATATATGGATGGAGAGAAACAACAGGCTTCACAACAAAACTTCAACTCCATACGAGTCCATCTTCAAGAAATTGGATCGTAACATCCGAGATTCTATACTTGCTAGGATTAATCGGGTAAACTTCAGGAACTTGCTTTCACTATGGTTCACCTATGAGTAGTTGATCTAAGGGTTATTCGGTTATCCGATTAAATTTCACCGGGGTTCATTTAGACTTTTTTAGTTTTTTTGGGGTCTTTTGAATTCAATGCTTCGCCGAGCAGATTGTAACGAACCTTATTCCAGTTTTGGTATATCAAATTCACCTTTTATCAAAAAAATAAAATAAATAAGTCATTATTTCTGGAAATTAGGTTTTTAATTTAAAAGCTAACTTAGCTCCAAGCAAACCAAATAGGTCAGTATGTAGTCATGATTCGTGACACATAAATTTTCAGTCAACTTAATTATATATAAAAACATTTTTTTATTATTTTAAATCAGGAATTATAAAATTAAGGTTAATTAGATGAAACAGCACAAGAAAACCTTACTTAAAAAAAAATGAAAACAATGTCAAGAAACTAGGTTTGGTGTAAAGAGTTTCTTATTCATTAACATGTGAATACTTAGCGTTATTTAAATATCGAAAAACCTAATTATAAACATGTAAATAACAGAACAGTGCATAACCTATTGTTAGTTGCATATATTTCCCAATATCTTCCCTCTCAAGTTGGAGTATGAAGGTTACAAATACCCAATTTGCGAACAAAATCATCAAACTCTCTTCGCCCAAGCGCCTTTGTGAATATATCAGCCAGTTGGTGCTTAGTAGAAACGTGGATGGTAGAAATAATGCCTCGAACAATCTCATCACGGATAAAATGATAATCAGAACCAACATGTTTTGTTCTTTCGTGAAACTCCGGATTGCGACTCAAGTTAATAGCCGAGAGATTGTCACAATATAAAGGGATCATAGGAGAGAAATCAACACCAAAAGAAGTCAGCAACTCACGTAACCAAATTATTTCACTCACTGTATCTGCCATAGTCCGATATTCCGCTTCCGTAGATGATCGAGAGACCACACTCTGTTTCCGTGTCTTCCAAGAAATAGGTGAGCCACCGAGTTGGATAAACCACCCAGTAAGTGAACAATGAGACAAAAGACATGCCGCCTAGTCTGCATCGCACCATGCGAGCAACTTTAAGTCAGAATCAGCCCGTAAAAAAATCCTTTGACCCGGAATCATCTTTATATACCGAACAACCCGGACCGCTGCTTTCCAATGATTAATCTTTAGATCGTGCATAAATTGAGAAAGAATATGGATTGAATAGGCAAGGTCCGGGCATGTCACAACCAAATAGATGAGACAACCCACCAAGCGTCTATAACGAGTCGGACCCACCATTGAGACACATGTGGGTCGGGCGAGTGTATGATTTTGCTATATTAGATGAGACACAGGCTTAGCACCTAACAAACCTGTCTCAGTAATGATATCCATAGTGTACTTCCGCTAACATAAATACATACCAGAAGGACCTCTTGCAACTTCGATGCCCAAAAAATACTTCACAATGCCAAGGTCTTTCATTTTAGAACATGAGCTCAAATATTGTTTAAAATTGTTGATCACGTTAGGAGAACTACCAGATATAATGAGATCATCCACATAGACTAGAACATGAAGTCGGATATCACCATCAACAAATGTAAACAAAGAGTAGTCATTCTCATCTTGTGTAAACCCGTAATCTTGTAGGGACTTGTTTAGCTTAGCAAACCACCAGCGATGAGCCTGTTTTAAACTGTAAAGAGACACATGTAGACCCATTAATCCGGCCAAGAATCGAGTTGATTTTGAGTTGGAAGCCTATGAATCTTAACAAACAACAAAAACCTAATTTTGAGATTATCTTCTCAATGAATTAACAGATGTCTTTATAGAAAGTCTGGATAGTGAATCGAGAGGGGAGATGTGTCGTATCGTATATCCAAAAAAATAATCAAAACTCAGTTTCTAATTCAGTTTTGAACTTTTGGATATGTAGAATATTCATTTGTTGGCTGTTTCTTCAATGCAAAGTCCACAAAAGAAAATATTAGAATCTAAATATAAAATTATCAATTGCAAATATTTGTCATAAACTAAGCTTAAGACGGCTCAAGTTCGACGACATTGATATTGTTCCTTACTAAATATTATATTATTCCGAAGAAAAATATGTTAACTGAAACGATCTGACTCAAAAATTTAAAATTTTTCCCTTCAGATTATTATCATCACAGATAATAATTTTCAATTGGTCAAATAACACAAGTGACGCGGAAAACGATAATAATCAACAACAATTTTCAATTCAATAAATCCAATACTTTATTAAATTACTAAGCCGTTCAATTCAATAAATCAATAACCAATCAAACCAATTCACCCAACATCAATAACAACTCCATAATCTACTAGCAACCTAGCAATTCTAACGATACAGCCACTCAGACGAGACACTAGATTATCTCCTCTTCCAGGCCATGATTCCACGATCACATTTTCTCTTTACCTGCAACACATGGAAAAAGACTTGCATGAGTATTATCACAAATACTCAGCGATGCGGTCATCCCATCTACAAGTTATACACACAGGCATAAGCAATAGATACAATACCAGGATGAACAGACAACAAGCATACACGAAACAATCAACCCGAACCAGTACAGAAGCACTGTGTTGATCGACACAACCACTAGGTGTTGATCGACAGACTGCACTATGTCGATCGACACACCACCATGGTGTCGATCGATATGATGCCCCGTGTCGATCGACACGAGCAAGTGTGTCGATCGACACGACATCGCAAATGCAGGAAACAAGCCTATCCTCTCATGGCTCGAATCCCCAACGCGAATGTCGATCTCCTGCACGAATCCAAGCAACAAGCACACAAAACAAATCCAAACAACCACAACAATCGTATTCCATCTAATCTTTTACCCATATAAACCTACAGTCACGCACTCACCTCGATTGGGAGAGAAAAAGAGGAAGAACACGAAGAACGAGCGAAGAACTCGATGAACAGCCACGAACCAGCCTCTGATTTCGCCCTCCCAGACCCGAAATCAACACAGCAAGGATCCCTTCTCGTTCTCACAACCTCACAAGATCAATCCTCCTCAAGAACACTCAAATTCTCTCTCAATCTCTCTGATTTCTGATTTTTCACTCAACCCTTCTGATTTTTGGCCAAAAAGGGAGACAACACGCGTCTGATCCCTTATATACCCGAGCCCTAGGGTTCCCTAACCGATCGCCAAACTGCGCGATTGATATAATGCGTTTTTGGCGCATTCTAACATTTTGTTTTGTAGGTTTTATCGAGTCTTTCGTTCTCTTTCGAGTATTTCTAGGTACAAAAGTGGCTAGAAATAAAGATTGGACTTTGCAAATAGATTTGGCGAAAAAGAAGGAAAATGGGATCTTTTTGGAGATTCTGCCCAGAAGGAGCACTTGCGCCGAAGTGGGGTGCTCCCGCTCCTCAAAAGATCCAATTATGGAAATATTCATTAAACCTAATTTGGAAGCCCTAATCTTTTCCCAGCTGGCCAAGGCTTATAAAATGAGAGATTTTTGCCCCTTTTGAGGAAGGTAGCCACGCAGCAGCAGAGATACGACAGTACAAAAACACGAGTGAGAGAGAGAGATTCGAGACTTGTTTTTAGAGTTTGTAAGCTTGAGGATTGCCTTCCACGTTTCTTTGTTGAAGTTTTCTTAAACCCTAATTCTCTTTACTTTGATTTAATGAAGTTTATGTTCTCTTTTGCTGTTGTTGTTTGCTTGAATATGTGTGAGTAGTCATCTTGTTAGGTTGAGGGTTTCGATGGGGTTAGAGAATCATAACTAAGCATAGATAGGTTTTGAAACATCACTTGATATCTCCATCTAATGTCGATCATATTGCCTAGACTAGATTGATCACCTAGCCTCTGATTTTAGGTTGAATTTACTCATCAAAAGTGTTGTAAGTTGTTGGGATTGACTTAGATGAGCGAGTTGTCCTTAGCCAACGAAAGTTGAAGTTAAGGCAACTCGTGAACAAATCAACCCTAATCGTTTAATGCTCTTCATTCTTTGTAACCTCAAACGACAGTTTAGGGTGTTAGATTGATTGTTGAAGTTGTTGATGCCACGACAGTGGGTCCTCTTGAATCTATGGTTGAGTTCTAGATTGGTTCATAACTTGATAACCTGAATAATTGCTTGGTTTTGATGTCATAATCCCTGAGATATATTCCTTGATCTAACGCCTTTCCACTTATTGTTTGCACCGAATTTTACTTTTATTGCTTTGATAAACCGTGACATTTAAATATCTTTTAATCACTTAGCTGAAATTAGATTCCATAGAGTTAGAGTGTATTGCTGGTCCCTTAACGAACCTCACTATTCTGCATTCGAATTAGTGAACCTAGGTTTAATCATCTAAAAACTGTAAAAGAACTTTCATCAGCGATCAAGAACTGAACCTGTCGGTTCAATTTAACTCTGTCGATTCAATTTAACCCCGTATCGATCGACATGTCTCACTGTGTCGATCGACACAACGTCCTCAAAACCCGACTTCTCACAAGTCAAAACACCCGTGTCGATCGTCATGAAGCGTCGTGTTGATCGACACACCCAACCAAAATCCACTTTTTGGTTCAGGGACGTTACATTATTAGCACGGAATTTATGAAGAAAAGTCTGACGAGAAAAAATATTATTTAGAATCCTCGACACGTGAAATTATGTATATATATACAACTATACAAGAAAAGAACTATTCCATTTGTGATCTTCTAACGGAAAAGAAGATTGATCAACCATAATGGAAGATGACTCTTCGTACAAGAAAAACAATCCACCATCGTGCGGAACACTCGTAACCATCCTCAGCCTCAACGGCGGCGAGGAATCATCGCTGAAGTCATCCTTGCTTATCTACTTCAGGTTTATACATATATATATATATGATATATTTGTTACGCAAAGATTGTAGTAAATCAAAAAGATTAATATTGCATTAGAACATCTCCATTGGTGAAATACCCTTAGAATATTTCGCCAATATAATACTAATATTTTTACTATATTTTATGTTGAAAGACTCTCTATTTAATATCACATTCATTAGCTAAATACCATATGAATATCTCATTAATAATATTTTACATATTTTAATTTAATAAAATATTAATAAAAAAATTCATTAATATTTTAAACATATCATATTACATTTTAAAATATAATTTTTAGTTTTAAAAATCTCGGTTTTTATTAATTGTTATAACATTGTATTAACTAAAACAATATTAATTTTATATATTATATTAGTTTTATGTAAAATCAACTAAAATAATATTAAATATAAAGTAGAATTTTAATTTTAAAATTTTCTTATAAAATAACAGTTTATAAAATAATATTAATTTAGTATTTTGTAATAATCTTAAATAATTATTTAAATAATCTAAAATAATATAAATTAAACATTTTCATTTTTTATAAATTTAAAATAAAATTATCTTCATATCAAGCTTTATTATGCATAAAAATAACAACATATAAACTATTTAATTAACATTCTAAACTGTAAAGAATATGATTTATCAAACAAAATGAACACCAATTATGAAAGAGCAATTACATAAATGTCACTTTTTGTGTGCATATTTGCAAGAATGCCATTTAGGGATGTTCATTTGCAAAAATGCCACTAATTATAGATTTATAAATCCTATATCTTAAAATTATAAACCCTAAAAAATATTTTGACCCCTAAACCCCCTTAAACCCTCAAAACTAAACCCTAATAGAACATAATTAACCCAAACATAAATAATATAAAAAAAAAATTTCAAAAAGTGGTATTTTTGCAAAGATTTCAAAAGTGTGGCATTTTTGTAAAGTGGCATTTGAAAAGTGGCATTTTTTGAAATTTCTCGTGTTATGTAAGTATGAAATGACAAATGTCAATCTTTTGAGGAGAGGTTGAGTTTCTTATAGGTATCTCAAATGAGATAATCTCTCATGAGTATATGTAGACAAATTTTATTAAAAAATAATATCTATTTTAGTTTTGATTTTTTTTTTAATAGGGTATATCATAAAAATTATAATATATCTGTTCTTTTTCCTTTTGTTAATTAACAGTTGCCATATAAATATGACATTGCAGAGGCTTGTTTGCTCGGTTACCTAAGCTTCCAAAGCTCTTGTTTGGTCCAAAATACAACGGAAAATATCTAAGAAATCTACTAAGTAAGCTTCTTGGAGAGACAAGACTTCACCAGACACTAACAAATGTTGTAATACCTACCTTCGACATCAAGAAACTTCAACCCACCATCTTCTCCTCTTACCAGGTAACTTGCTCATAGAGTAATGAAAATCTAAAGTTATTTTTCCTCTTGATGATTCTAACATCACTAGTTTGACTTTTTTGTGGTGTTTGAAGGTATCGGTTGACCCTAGCTTGGACGTCAAGTTAACAGACATATGCATTGGCACATCGGCTGCTCCTACTTTCTTTCCTCCTCATTACTTTTCCAATGAAGATAGTCAAGGCAAGAAGGCTGAGTTTCACCTCGTTGATGGTGGGGTTACTGCTAATAATCCGGTATAAACACATTCCTCTTAGCATTTCCTAAATAATCTGATTAAGAAAATTTATAATTTAACTAAGCGAAAAGCAAACCAGGTAAGTCGTGGCCTCGCGGGAATTAAATTTCAATTTTGACTATAAAATTAGTTTTCATGTAATTAAATGGAGGTGAAATTAACAAGCTAATCCTGAGATTCAACTCCATTTGTGACATGTATTTACGTGTAGTTAGAAAAGGTCTTGGATAGAGAGGGAGATGTGTCCTAGACTACTCCTAACAAATCCAAGAAATTCAAACTCAATTATTTTTAGAAATTCAAATAATTGAGTTTTATATGTTTTGATCGAGATCTAGTTGGCTATTCTTTTATTGGAAAGTCTACGCAAGAAAATATTTATTTCTTATTATTATTGATCGATATTGTTCCTTTGATACAGTCCCTTACAACGAGACTAAATTAAATTTAATTACAACCTGATTACAAATATTTAAGCTACAACCTGATTAGCACGAAAGGTATGAAGAAAAGTCTGACCAAATAAAAAAATTTTTTTTTTAGAACCCACTACACTTGAAATTGTGAAATTCATATATATATTTACATTGACCTTTTCATCCAAAACTCTCACTAAATTTCGATAATCTTCTAACTCAAGAGAAGGTCGATCAACTATCTTGGAGGATGACGGTTCGTCGTACAAGAAAAACAACCCACCATCTTACGGGAAACTCGTAACCATCCTTAGCCTCGACGGTGGTGGAGTCAGAGGAATCATCGCCGGAGTGGTTCTTGCTTATCTCGAAAAAGAACTTCAGGTTATATATACACAAACTTCTCTATTTATATGATACATCCATTACTCAGCAAATTTGAGTAGATACACTTATATTCTATGAATTTTTTTGCCTTTTTGGTAGCCGACTAACCAGTTTTCTTCTTTCAAATACTCGTACTAGTTAATGTAAAGTTTATAGATTTTCCAACTTCAATTTTAAAAAAAATTATGAATGAATTAACGAATGTTTTTATATATAGGAACTTGACGGAGAAGACGTGAGGCTAGCTGATTACTTCGATGTGGTAGCCGGAACTAGCACCGGTGGTCTCATAACGGCGATGTTAACCGCACCGAACGCGACCGGTCGACCTTTATACGCAGCCAAAGACATTGTTCCGTTTTTCCTTGAACATTCTCCTAAGATATTTCCACAGCCTGCGTAAGAAAATGCCATATATAATTAGATCTTGATTGTATTTAGATATCAAATACGATGATGGAATGGAAGTGTGGTTTGCTTCACGATGAATTGATCATAAGTTTAGTTTAAAAGATGCATTCGTTGTCAAGTCGTTTTTTTTGTTTAAACAATTTCTACATATTAAACTAAAAAAAATTATAATAAGATATATGCTCACACTAAAAACATATATATAGTTAAACGTTTTTTTCTTCTGATGTGGATTTACAGTTTACTAAAAGGATATTTGAAACGATGTAGACAGTACTTATAGTTAAAAATAATATTTATTTTTGTTCGTTTGCATTTACTTCTCTATTTCGTTTAACCTATATTTGTTGTCACATGAAAGATAAAATAAAATAATACTCAGTCAAACCAATAAAAGATGAACGTTTTTGTCTTTGTAGAATATATGTTTTCGACATGATATAGATTTTTCTAATTGAATAATGAGAAAGTAGTCGTATATATACACTTAATTCCACTTGGCAATTTAAAAATGACATTCTTGTGAAAAATGCAGAGGCGTGCTTGCTTTGTTTCCAAAGCAAGCAAAGTTATTGTTTGGTCCAAAATACAGCGGAAATTATCTGCGAAAGTTACTAAGTGATATTCTTGGAGAGAAAAAACTTCACCAGACACTCACAAACGTTGTAATACCTACCTTCGACATCAAGAAATTTCAACCAACCATCTTCTCCTCTTACCAGGTTCCTCTCTTTCTCTATTCTTAAGTTTTAAGTCCTAACACAACACATACCAAATTTTCAAGTTGCCATCTCTCTTGATCAATCTAACAGTGATATATATATATATATATTTTTGTAACATGTGTTGTATGAAGAGTTTGGTTGACCCTAGCTTGGACGTCAAGTTATCAGACATATGCATTGGTACATCGGCTGCTCCTACTTTCTTTCCACCTCATTTATTTTCCAACGAAGATAGTCAAGGCAAGACATCTGAGTTTCACCTCGTTGATGGCGGGGTTACTGCTAATAACCCGGTAAACGCAATAATTTTTACGGTTTCTTCGATACCGTCAAGAACAAATAAAATACAAGAAAACAAGAAAAAACTGTTTGTTACGGTTTCTTCGATACCGTCAATCCAACTTCTCACAATAAGATGATATTATCTGCTTTGGACCAAGTGGCCAAGGCCTCACGGATTTGTTTTAAACTCATTCCTAATTGGAGTGGAACTTAACTTGTTGATTAGACCATTATTGTTTAATTTGTGCTAAGATGTATATTCTCCCAATAGATATAATTTTTTGACGAAATGGAAACATAACTAATTATTCTCTTGTCTGATTCATATTGTTTGGTTTTGTTTATAGACATTAGTAGCTATGACTGCCGTGTCTAAGCAGATTTCGAAGAGCAATCCTGATATGGGTAAGCTCAAGCCGTTAGGCTTCGACAAGTTCCTTGTTATCTCGGTGGGGATGGGGTCTAAGAAAAAGGAAGGGAAGTATAGCGCAAAAAAGGTTGCAAAATGGGGAATCATATCTTGGCTATATGAAGATGGATCTACTCCGCTATTTGATATTACCATGGAAGCAAGCAGCGATATGATCCATTTCCACAGCTCTGTTTTGTTTGCAGCCCTACAGTCTGAAGACAAGTACCTTAGAATCGACGTAATAGCTATACATAAAACAATTAATATATATATGTTTAAATATGTTATTGATCTATTTATTGTATTTGAATTTTGTTTATGAATTCAGGATGATACATTGGAAGGAGATGCAAGGTCTTTTGATTTGGCGACCAAACCTAACTTAGAGAATATTGTGAAGAGTGGAGAAAAGATGCTGACAAACAGAGTTGCGAAAATGAATATCGCCACTGGTGTATATGAACAAATTCCTGAAAATGTCACCAATGATCAAGAACTCAAGAGGTAATTATTTAACAAGTTTCAAATTTTGTTGATGGGTTTTGTGTTGGGAGGGAGGGGGGTGAGGGGGGTGGAGTTGATCGTTAATTAGCAGAAAAAATTTAGAACTTCACATAGGATTGTTTGACCTTATGGTCTGATTACAAAAATGTTTGATATTAGTTTGTTAATTATGCAGGTTTGCCAAAATTCTATCGGATGAAAGGAAATTAAGGAGAAAGTAATGTCAATGATACAGCTGGATACTCCTTCAATTCTCAATATTTGATTGATACGTGATTGCTCTGTTTATAGCAACTTCCTGTTTTACATTAATCTAGAACCTTCTGTGTATTTGTATAAATGCTTTGTATCATTTCTCAATGAATAATAACACACATCTTCTACATGGTATCAGAACTTGTTTCGATACCCTAATTTTTTTTTTTTTTTCCAGCCGCCCCCTCTCTTCCTTCTCCTCTCTTCTTTCGATATCCATGGCTGCTACTGCAGAAGTTGTTGACACAACCCAATCCTTACTCAATGTGAACATGTCTAATGTCACAAAACTCAACTCAAGCAATTATCTCATGTGGAGTATTCAAGTACATGCTCTACTTGATGGATACGATTTGGCTGGATATCTTGATGGATCCACGCCTATGCCTGCTGCTACAATCATCAACAATGGAGTCGCTGCCCCAAACCCAGCTCTCAAAACGTGGAAACGACAGGATAAACTGATCTTCAGTGGAATCCTTGGCACCATCACTCAAAACATACAACCATTGGTCTCCATGGCAACCACAACAGCTGCAATATGGAAGACTCTTGCTGTGACATATGTGACCCCAAGCAGAGGCCACATCCTGCAACTAAAGCTTAAACTCAAAAACTGGTGCAAAGGAGAGAAAACAATTGATGCGTACATTCAAGGATTCACGACTCGGTTTGATCAACTCGCTCGGTTCGGGAAACCAGTGGAGCTTGAAGATCAGATTGACTATATCTTGGGAGGCTTACTTGCTGAATACAAATCTATTGTGGATCAGATCGAGGGTCGTGACACAACTCCATCCGTCACGACAGTCCATGAAAAGCTCCTGTCAAAAGAAGCTATGCTCATCTCTACCTCTTCCGTCATGACCGCCACGCCTATCTCAGCCAACGTTGCCAATACCAAACCACGACAGTTTCAAGGAAAGCAATATAATCAAAACTCGCGTCCTGCTGCAAATTGGAATCGGAATCCACAACATCATCAACCAAACAATTTCTCGACGACCAACACGCAACCATCCAGAGGTTATCAAGGGCGTTGTCAACTGTGTGGAGTCCAAGGTCACAGTGCCAAGAGGTACCCCCATCTTCACGGACAACAATCACCCATCTCCAATAGCCTGGTCCCTTCACCACTCAAGCCATGGCAACCTCGTGCCAACCTTGCCATCGGCTCTGCAAGTCCAGGCGACTCTTGGTTATTGGACAGTGGGGCAACTCACCATCTCACCAATGATCTCAACAACTTCTCCCATCACCAACCATACAAGGGCGATGATGCTGTCCTCATCGGTGACGGCTCCGGTCTTTCCATAACGCACACTGGTTCATTATCTCTTCCCACACCCTCTCACAACTTAACTCTAAACAATGTCCTTTGTGTTCCCAATATTCATAAAAACCTCGTATCGGTGTATCGACTATGCAATACTAACAAAGTCTCTGTCGAATTTTTCCCTGCTCATTTTCAGGTGAAGGATTTGAGCTCGGGGGTCCCATTAATCCAAGGCAAGACTAGAGATGACATGTACGAGTGGCCAGCTTCCCCCACAACCCTTCGTTCATTTTTTGCATCCTCTTCACCCAAAATCACCCTCGATGATTGGCACAATCACCTTGGTCATCCCTCATCCACCATTCTCCGCAAAGTTGTTTCAAATTTCTCTCTTCCTTGTTCGCAATCTGTAACACTAAACTCTTTATGTTCAGATTGCTCCATCAATAAATCACACAAACTTCCTTTTTCCCAGTCGTCAATTGTCTCCACTCGCCCTCTTGAATACATCTTCTCAGATGTTTGGACTTCTCCAATCATCTCCATTGATAATTTCAAATACTACCTTGTGCTCATTGACCACTTCACCAGATATACATGGCTATTTCCTCTCAAAACAAAGGCTCAAGTCAAGGAGACATTTATACCATTCAAAGCGCTTGTTGAGAATCGCTTCAATACAAGAATCGGCACTCTCTACTCCGACAACGGTGGCGAATTCATTGCTCTACGCCCCTTCCTATCCACGTCGGGGATCTCTCACCTCACGTCTCCTCCTCATACGCCAGAGCACAATAGCATTTCAGAGAGAAAACATCGTCATGTTGTAGAAACGGGTCTCACTCTTCTCACCCACGCTGCTATGCTGAAGTCCTATTGGCCATATGCGTTCAACACGGCTGTCTACCTAATCAATCAATTGCCCACGCCAATCCTCAATATGGAATCACCATACAAGAAGCTCTTCGGCGCTGATCCTAATTACTCGAAGCTGCGTGTATATGGCTGTCTTTGTTTTCCCTGGTTAAAACCTTACAACAATCACAAGCTTGAAGATAGATCAACACCGTGTGTGTTCCTTGGGTATTCTCCAACCCAGAGTGCGTATTTCTGTCTCCAACCGAGCGCAGGGAGGATTTATGCATCTCGCCATGTGAAGTTCGATGAACACATCTTCCCTTTTCACAAAACCATCTCTTCACCCTCTCATGAGTCCTCTCCTCCGTCGAATCCCAACCCTTCTGTCACGCTTGTGCCCGTACCTGCGCCACTCGTACTGCCACTGCCTGGACCACCGAGCTCGGACCCTCACCCGACAACGACGCAGGAATCGACATCTCCACCTCCGTCGAATGACAGAGACGATAGTCAATCCACCGATAACTTACAGCCCAATCTCTCCCCTTCCCTAGAAGCCCAAACATCCCCAAGCCCAATAGAGCCCATTATAACAACTACTACAAACATTAATCCACCAAACCCAGAAGCCCAATCCGTTAACCCAAAAACCCAACCCATGAACCCAGAAACCCAACCTGCAAACCCAAGAACTACCAATCAAAATCAGACTCGATCTAAAAGACAAAAACCTTCATCCTCTCAACCAGCCACCGCAACCACCGATTCGACCAACCTCCACTCTATGCAAACTCGCCGAAAGAACCACATAGTGAAACCCAATACCAAATACAACCTCTCCGCCGCCTTATCAACCCATATCCCACCGGAACCACGGACAGTGAACCAAGAATTAAAAGATGAAAAATGGCGAGGCGCCATGTCTCTCAAAATCGATGCTTTTGCCGTCAATCAGACATTTGATCTTGTTCCACGCCAGCCACACTACAATGTTGTTGGTTGTAAGTGGCTATTCAAGAACAAATTCTCACCGTTTGGCTATCTTGACAGGTGCAAAGCGAGGCTGGTTGCCAAAGGCTATAAGCAGGAATTTGGTCTCGACTACACGGATACCTTCAGTCCGGTGATAAAGTCCACCACAATTCGCCTAGTCCTTGACATTGTGGTCACAAGAGCCTGGCCAATTCAGCAACTAGATGTCAATAACGCCTTCCTCCAAGGAACATTGACTGATGAAGTTTATATGGAGCAACCACCGGGATTCATTGACTCTGATCATCCAGACTATGTTTGTCGTCTCCATAAAGCTGTCTACGGCTTGAAGCAAGCTCCGCGAGCCTGGTATATAGAGCTCCGAACGTTTCTCCTCACCCTTGGATTCAAAAATTCAATGGCGGACACATCCCTGTTTGTTCTTCAACAAGGCAAAGAATTCACATACCTCCTCGTCTATGTCGACGACATACTGGTTACTGGAAGTAGTAACAAAGGAATTCAACATATTCTGACTCTTCTCGCTGATCGCTTCTCAGTAAAAGATGCAGAAGACCTGAATTACTTCCTCGGAATAGAAGTACATCGAACTTCCAGTGGCCTTCATCTATCACAGAGGAAATATATTCTAGATATGTTGGAACGATACAATATGATAAATGCCAAACCAGTCAGCACACCAATGGCCTCATCTCCGAAACTTACTCTCCATTCTGGTATGACTCTCTCTGACCCAACACAATACCGAAAACTTGTTGGAAGCCTTCAATACTTAGCTTTCACAAGACTCGATATTGCGTATGCTGTGAATCGCTTATCACAGTTTATGCATAGACCTACAGAAGAGCATTGGCAGGCAGGAAAACGCATTCTCCGCTACTTGGCCGGAACCACAACTCACGGTATATTTTTCTCAGCCAAGAACTCGCTAAGCTTACATGCGTACTCCGATGCAGATTGGGCAGGAGACTCGGACGATTATGTCTCCACCAACTCCTATATTGTCTATCTTGGCCGCAATCCAGTTTCTTGGTCAGCAAAGAAACAAAAAGGGGTTTCGAGATCCTCCACAGAAGCCGAGTACAGAGCAGTCGCCAATGCCACGTCTGAAATTATTTGGATTTGCAATATTCTCACTGAACTTGGTGTCACCTTGACCCAGCGTCCGGTAATATATTGTGACAATGTTGGAGCTACATTCTTATGTGCAAATCCGGTGTTCCACTCGAGAATGAAGCATATAGCTCTTGACTATCATTTCGTTCGTGGTCACATCCAACAAGGTGCGTTATGAGTCTCATATGTCTCCTCGACAGACCAGCTCGCGGATGCACTTACCAAACCTCTCAATCGCGCCAGATTCCTTGAACTACGAAGCAAGATTGGAGTGACAACAGCCCCTCCATCTTGAGGGAGGATGTCAATGATACAGCTGGATACTCCTTCAATTCTCAATATTTGATTGATACGTGATTGCTCTGTTTATAGCAACTTCCTGTTTTACATTAATCTAGAACCTTCTGTGTATTTGTATAAATGCTTTGTATCATTTCTCAATGAATAATAACACACATCTTCTACATGGTATCAGAGCAATCACGTATCAATGAAATATTGAGAATTGAAGGAGTATCCAGCTGTATCATTGACAAGTAAAACGATACAATTGACAATCTAAAGACTCACTCTGTATCTCTCATTTTCTACTACAGAAAACTACTTCAAGGTTTATGCCTTTTAAGTTTTCTAACACTCTTTTCTCCTCACTGATCTTTGTGATGAAAATATGATAGTCCTTTATCCGGTTTCAAGAATAAAACCTAGAATCACTAATCAATGTAGAATAGTAAAGGTTCGTTAAAGGACCAGCAATACGCTCTAATTCTATGGATTACAAATCTCAGCTAAGCAATTCAAATTGGGTTTGAATGTCACGATAATTAAAGCAAAACAAAAGATAAAATCGGTTGTAAACAATAATGGAAAGGCGTTAGGTTAGTGGTAATTCTCAGGGATTCTAATATCAGGAACCAAGCAATTATTCAGGTATGCGATTATGACCAAGTCTCGAACTCAACCATAAATATAAGGAGATCCACTTTCGTGGCATCTACAACTTTAACAATCAATCTAACACCCTAACTGTCGTTGAGGTTATAAAGATCATCAAGCATTAGGCGATTAGGGTTGATGTGTTCACGAGTTGCCCTAACTTCAACTTTCGTTGGCTAAGGATCAAATCGCCCACCTAAATCAATTCCAGCAATTTACAAACTTTTGATAAGTAAATTCAACCTAAGATCAAAGGCTAGGTGATCAATCTAACCTAGGCAGTATGATCGACAATAGGTGGAGACTATCGAATGATTATTTAAAACCTATCTATGCTTAGTTCATGAGATCTAATCCCATCGAAAACCCTTAACCTAACAAGTGAATTACTCGCTCATGTTCACGCAAACAACACCAGCAAAATAAAATAGAAACTTCATTCAATCAATATAGAAAAGAGTAGGGTTTGAGAAAACTTCAACAAGTATGTGGAAGACAAATCTCCAAGCTTACAAACTCTCTCAAAACAAGTATCGAATCTTTCTCACTCTCTCTCGTTGTGTGCTTGCTGGTTGCTGTGTTTCGTGGTGCGTGCCCTTGAAAAATCCAGAGAAGAACCTATTTAAAGGCCCACGGCGGCTGGCCCAAAGATAGGGTTGCAAAATTAGGGTTTACAAAAAGCCCATAAGTGAATCAGCTGGGAGCAGGTGCTCCCTCTTCTGTACTAGGTGCTCCTTTCGTCTAGAATATTCCAAAAAGGGTCCAACTTCATTCTTTTCTGGCCAAATCCGATTGCAAGCTCCAGTCCTTGCTTCCAGCCACTTTTGTACCTAGAATGACTCGAAAGAGAGTGAAAGACTCGATAAAAACCTACAAAACAAGGGTTAGAATGCGCCAAAAACACATTATATCACTTTGCCAATTTCCTTGTGTTGTCTCTCTCTCCTAAAATTCCACTTCCGTTTATAGCTGAAACGGATAAGATCTTGTGCATAACTCCAAACGTCAATCACGCTTTCAATCACGTTTACGTTTCTAGACAAACAAAGCTTTTTCTGATGAGACAAACAAATGAGTACAAGATGTACAACTGCTTTATTGCAGAGAGTAGTGCCTCCTCCATTGTGGTCCCAAAAGCAGAACTAACTCAAGTTTAGAACACTCCAACTGTAGTTAGTAGTTGAGTTGACCTTAATTGTCTGTTATTTGTTTTTAGCTTGTTCATCAAGTTATCTCCTTTTACAAATCTCCACCTGATAAAATGATGAACAAGTAACACCTGCACATATTTTAGAGAGAGAGAGTACCTTGATCTAGTATCTTGGATTACAGCCTCAGATTTCCTGAGTTTTATTACTAAGACTTGACTTGAAGCAAGTTCAATGCAGCTTGGAACTTGCTCACAGCCAAAACCTTAGTGAATATATCCGCTGGATTATTCTCAGTTGATATTTTCAACACCTCCACATCACCATTTGCAATAGTATCTCTGATGTAGTGGTACTTCACATCAATGTGCTTGGTTCTCTCATGATGCACATTGTTCTCAGAAAGTGCAATGGCAATTTGTGAATCGCAGAAGATTTCCACACTCTGTCTATCTATATATATATATATATAGGAGCTAGATGGAGAAGACGTTAGGCTAGTTGATTATTTCGATGTGGTAGCCGGAACTAGTATCGGTGGTCTCATGACCACCATGTTAACTGTACCGGACGAGACTGGTCGACCTCTTTTCGCGGCCAAGGACTTTGTTCCTTTTTATCTTGAACATTCTTCCAAGATATTTCCACAGCCCAAGTAATAAATTCATGAGAATATATATAGTGTTTAATATTGTGATCCAAAAAAAAATATATATATATAGTGATTAATACTGTTTTTGGGGGTCAATGAAAGATTAATACTGTTTTTATCCTTTGTAGTTCAAGACTTCAAGTGGGCATTAGAACATCTCCACTCACCAATATATAGTACTAAAATTTTTACTATATTTTAAGTTGAGATATTCTCTATTTAATATCACCTCCATTAATTAGATACCCTATAAGTATTTCATAAATAACATTTTAAATATTTTTTAGTTTAATAACATATTAATGAAAATTTCATTAATATTTTAAACATGTCATATTATATTTTAAAATATGATTTTTAGTTTTAAAAATCCCGGTTTTTATCAATTATTAAAACATTGGGTTAAATAAAACAATATTAATTTTATATTTTGTATTAGTTTTATGTAAAATCAATTAAAATAATATTAAATATTTTAAAATAGAATTTTAATTTTAAAATTTTCTTCTAAAATAACAGTTTATACAACAGTCTTAATTTAATATTTTGTAATAATCTTAAATAATATCAATTCATAATAATGTTAATACATAATTTATATTTATGCATAATAGAAGTTGATATGAAGATAATTTTATTTTAAGATTTATAAAAAATAGAACCAATTATGAAATGACAAATGTCAATCTTTTGAGGAGAAATTGAGTCTCTCATAATTATCTCAAATGAGATACTCTCTCATGGGTATATAGACAAAAAAATAATATTTATTTTAGTTTTGATTTTTTTTTTAAAATAGGGTATATCATAAAAATTATAATATATCTGTTCTTTTTCCTTTTGTTAATTAACAGTTGCCATATAAATATGACATTGCAGAGGCTTGTTTGCTCGGTTACCTAAGCTTCCAAAGCTCTTGTTTGGTCCAAAATACAACGGGAAATATCTAAGAAATCTACGAAGTAAGCTTCTTGGAGAGACAAAACTTCATCAGACACTAACAAACGTTGTAATACCACCTTCGACATCAAGAAAATCCAACCCACCATCTTCTCCTCTTACAAGGTTCTTCCCCATCATAGACTAAAATTTGAAGTTATTGTTTCATCTCTCTTGATCAATCTAACAGTGATATTTTTTTGTAACGTGTTGTTGAAGATATCGGTTGACCCTAGCTTGGACGTCAAGTTATCGGACATATGTATTGGCACATCGGCTGCTCCTACTTTCTTTCCTCCTCATTACTTTTCCAATGAAGATAGTCAAGGCAAGAAGTCTGAGTTTCACCTCGTTGATGGTGGGGTTACTGCTAATAATCCGGTATAAACACATTCCTCTTAGCATTTCTTAGATACTATCAATACAGATAAGAATACAAAAAAATCGACCAACATCATTTAGTTTCACATGTTTAACTTTAAAAATTTATAGAAATGTAGATAGGTATAGGTGTTAAGACATACATATATTCTCTCCATAGATATTCTTTTTGGAGTCGAAAATCGAGCATAACTAACTCTCTTGTTATATACTTGATGATGTTTGGCTTTGTTATAGACTCTGGTGGCCATGACTGCTGTGTCTAAGCAGATTGTGAAGAACAATCCTGACATGGGTAAGCTAAAGCCGCTAGGTTACGACAAGTTCCTCGTTATATCGGTAGGAACAGGGTCTGCAAAGTATGAGGAGAAGTACAATGCAAAAAAAGCTGCAAAATGGGAAATCATATCTTGGGTATATGAACATGGATCTACTCCAATAATAGACATTATCATGGAATCAAGCAGCGACATGATCCATTTCCACAGTTCTGTTCTGTTCAAAGCTCTACAATCCGAAGACAAGTACCTTAGAATCGACGTAAGGGCTATAACTAAACATATATATGTCAGAAAAAATTGTGATTGTTCGTTTGATTTACGAGCTTTTATGTGTGAAAATCGATGGCAGGATGGTACACTGGAAGGAGATGCAAGCTCACTGGATATAGCGACAAAGCCTAACTTAGAGAATCTTGTCAAGGTTGGAGAGAAGATGCTGACAAACAGAGTCGTGCAAATGAACATCGACACTGGT
Organism: Arabis hirsuta; assembly: GCA_964056655.1. Lineage (NCBI taxonomy): Eukaryota > Viridiplantae > Streptophyta > Magnoliopsida > Brassicales > Brassicaceae > Arabis > Arabis hirsuta. Next base: position 36,702,729 of record OZ053303.1, read on the forward strand.
GTATATGAACCAATTCCTGAAAATGTCACCAATGATCAAGAACTCAGAAGGTGATTAATACTTTAATTATAAATTTTAAATTTTGTTGATGGGTTCCTGGATGGCAAGTAATTTGATTGTTTGATATTTGTTAATGCAGGTTTGCGAAAATTCTCTCGAATGAAAGAAAAATAAGGAACGAGAGAAGCAAGACAATGATTGATGAATGATGGATTCATCAAACTGATCATTAAAAAAATCAATAATATAAAGGAATAACAGATCGATGATATAAACCCGTGTATTTAATTGTGTGAAAAGATTATGTGTTGTTCTTTACGCCTTTGTTGATTTTTCTTCTTCTGTGAATACTTTTACAGTTTGTTTAATAAAATATGTAGTTTGAAATAAAATATATTAAAAATATTAGGTCTAATGTATAGAAATAATTGAAAAAGCAAACTAAGCTCCAAGCAAACCAAATATAGGTCACTAGTCATAATTCGTGACATCTAAATTTTCAGTATAATTAAATATATATACTTTAAAATAAATAACACTTATAAAATTCAAGGTGAATTTGATTAAACAGTAGAAGAAAAACTTCCTAAAAAAAAGGGAAAACAACAAAAGGTAATTTTTGAGATCATCTTCTCATTTAATTGACAGTTGTCGTTAGAAAAAATCTGGATAGTAGTGGATCGAGTGTGGAGATATGCAGAATTCATTCGTTTTTTTAATTCAGTTTTTTTAACTTGTGGGGATATGCAGATCTCATTTCGTTGCCTGTTTCTTTAATTAATGCAAAGTCCACGAAATAAAATATTAAATCTTAATTTTTAAAATTATCTATTGCAATTATTTCTCGTAAACAAAGGCTTATGACAGCTGTACCCTTAGTATAATTGATCTTATTCCAAAGATAAATATGTTAACTACAATCCTGATTAGCACGAAATGTATTTATGAAGAAAAGTCTGACCAGAAAAAAATATTATTTAGAATACTCGACACGTGAAATTATGCATATATATATAACACATACAAGAAAACACGACATTGTATCTCAGCGACCTTTACATCAAAATATTTTCACAATATTCATTAGTAATCTTCTAACCGGAAAGAAGATCTATCAACCATAATGGAAAACGAGTCGTCGTGCAAGAAAAACAATCCGCCATCATGCGGAACACTCGTAACCATCCTCAGCCTCGACGGTGGCGGAATCCGAGGAATCATTGGCGGAGTCATCCTTGCTTATCTTGAAAAACAACTTCAGGTTTTTATATACACATATATTGTATATATATGATATATCCATTGTGCCAAAAATGTTGTAAATAGCAAATTATTAAACTCTTATATAGTACCTTTTTCATAGAAGTTAGGTGCGTTCATCGCGACTTTTTATTTTGATTAGGAGGTTTTGGGTAGAAACTACGTATTTTTCAGATTGAATTAATATTTGATCATTTACAAGATAGTTATTCAACTGATTATTTTCTGGTATTTTTTTTGTACTAATTCATATTTTTACCGTGCTTAATTTTGTCGGTATATCTATAGGAGCTCGATGGAGAAGACGTTAGACTAGCTGACTATTTTGATGTGGTAGCTGGAACTAGTACCGGTGGTCTCATGACCGCCATGTTAACCGTACCGGACGAGACCGGTCGACCTCATTTTGCGGCCAAAGACATTGTTCCTTTTTATCTTGAACATTCTCCCAAGATATTTTCGCAGCCAGAGTAAGAAAATAATATATATATATATGTAGCGTTATGTACATTTTTTTTTTTAAAAAAAGAGTAGCGTCATAAAATAAATACTAATTAAAAACTTACAATAATTGGATCTTGATTGGTGTTCTTAAAATGCAGAGGTTTGTTTGCTTTTTTTTTTTTTTTTTTTGCAGAGGTTTGTTTGCTCTGTTACCTAAGCTTCCAAAGCTCCTTTCTGGTCCAAAATACGACGGAAAATATCTGAAAAATCTACTAAGTAAGTTTCTTGGAGAGACAAGACTTCACCAGACACTAACAAATGTTGTAATACCTACCTTCGACATCAAGAAACTTCAACCCACCATCTTCTCCTCTTACCAGGTAATTTGCTCATAGAGTAATGAAAATCTAAAGTTATTTTTCCTCTTGATGATTCTAACATCACTAGTTTGACTTTTTTGTGGTGTTTGAAGGTATCGGTTGACCCTAGCTTGGACGTCAAGTTAACAGACATATGCATTGGCACATCGGCTGCTCCTACTTTCTTTCCTCCTCATTACTTTTCCAATGAAGATAGTCAAGGCAAGAAGTCTGAGTTTCACCTCGTTGATGGTGGGATCACTGCTAGTAACCCGGTATAAACACAATCCTCTTAGTTTTTCTTAGATGTTGTCAATATAGAAGAGAATATACAACAACAAAATTCGACCAACATTTCTTCACTTAATTTAGCAGGTTGAACATTACAAATTTATAGAAAATTTAGATTGCTTGGTGTTAAGACATATATTCTCTCCATAGATATTCTTTATGGCGAAAATCGAGCAGAACTAATTCTCGTATATGCTTTATTCTGTTTGGTTTTGTTATATATAGACTCTGGTGGCCATCACTGCTGTATCTAAGCAGATTTTGAAGAAAAATCCTGACATGGGTAAGCTCAAGCCGTTAGGTTACGACAAGTTCCTTGTTATATCGGTAGGAACAGGTTCTGCAAAAAAAGCGGCAAAGTACAGCGCAAAAAAAGCTGCAAAATGGGGAATCATATCTTGGTTATATGACGATGGATCTACTCCGATATTAGACATTACCATGGAATCAAGCCGCGACATGATCCATTTCCACAGCTCTGTTCTGTTCAAAGCTTTACAATCCGAAGACAAGTACCTTAGAATCGACGTAAGAGCTATGGATAAACACATATATGTCCATATTTTTGTGATTGATCGTTTGATTTACGAGATTTTTATGTGTGAAAATCGATTGCAGGATGATACATTGGAAGGAGATGCAACCTCTATGGATCTGGCGACAAAACCTAACTTAGAGAATCTTGTGAAGATTGGAGAGAAGATGCTGAAAAACAGAGTCATGCAAATGAACATCGACTCTGGTGTATATGAACCAATTCCTGAAAATATCACCAATGATCAAGAACTCAAAAGGTGATTAATACTTTATTTAAAATTTCAAATTTTGTTATTGTGTTTCTTGATTTGCAAGTAATCTCATTTTTTGGTATTTGTTAATGCAGGTTTGCAAAAATTCTATCGGATGAAAGGAAATTAAGGAAACAGAAAAGCGACACAATGATTAAAGATTCATCAAACTAAGCATTAAAGACAATAAACTATGTGTGTTTCGCTCGGCGATCTCTCTTGACGCTTTGTTGATTTTTTATTTATTTGTGTGCTTATTTTACGGTAACAGAAAAAGGTGATTGCTCTAATGTATGTTATTCTCTAAATTATCTTTAAAGATCTGTTGAGAAGAAAACAAGTTTTTTTTTGTTGAAAAGTATTCTGTTGGAATGCAAAAAAGTATTACAAGGCTATGATTTTGAATATTATACAGTTTGGACTAGTAGTTTAGGATAAAAGGAGATTAAGTGTACACTGAATCTATTTATGAGGAAACATAAGTGAAAAAAGGTTGAACGAAGAGTAATTGAAATCAAGCTCAGTATAATGATCTTCTACATCCACGGTTTCCGCGACCACCAACATTGATCCATTGCATTCTTTTAGTCTTTTGAAAAAACAAAGGTTGGTCAAATTTAAAAGCAAACCAGACTAGGTCATGAGATTTTAAATTTCCGGTCAAAATAATCATAAAATTACTATTAAAGTAATTTAGAGATTTAGAGCACACAACACAGAAGCTAATTTTGAGTCATCTGACAGATCTAGTTAGAACGGCAGAAGAAATTCTTGCTAAAAAAATGAGTTTTGAATATTAGCTTGATGTAACAGCAGAAGAAAATGAATTGACAGGCGTCTTTAGAACAAGTCTGGGTAGGGGATTGAGAGGGGAGATGTGTCGTAGCAAATCCAAAAAATCCAAACTCAGTTATAAACATTTGGATGTATATACAAACTCGTTGCATGTTTCTTTAATGCAAAGTTCACGAAATTGACAGCTCAAGCTCGACGACATTGATATTGTTCCTTATTATAAGCTATAAATCTTAATATTCAAGAGAAAAATATATGAACTGCAATCTGTTTACAATTTTTGACACGTACAATTTATGCATTTATGTATATATATATACTTACATGCAAAGAAAGTTAATCGCATCAATTCCATCGATCTTTCCGTCCAAAATTTTCACCAAATTTCGATTTATAATCTTCTAGGTCAAGAGAAGATCGACCAACTATCATGGAGAACGACTCGTCGTTTAAGAAACATAAACCGCCATCATTCGGAAATCTTGTAACCATTCTCTGCCTCGACGGCGGTGGAATCAGAGGAATCATCGCCGGAGTGGTCCTTGATTATCTTGAAAAACAACTTCAGGTTATACACATACATCTCTATATATATATGATATATCCGTTACTCGAGAACTTATTAGAGCGCAATTTTTTTTTTATAACTTCGAAATTCGGTTCTACATTAATTTTCATGGATTCGGAGTCATATTTTAGTCTATTTCATTGAAAATACATCTCTTTCCCAAAAATATTAAATTAGAGAGACACATTAAAACTATACTTTATGTTCAAATTAACGACTAGCCTACTACACTCAATTGATGTATATACGGCAATTTACTTTACATCGACTAACCGTTTTTTCTTCTTTTAAATACTCTTACTAGTTACTATAATGTTTTACAGATTTTCAACTTCAAATTTTCTTTTTAAAATTAACTGATAATGAATGAATTAACCAATGTTTTTATACATAGGAACTTGATGGAGAACACGTGAGGTTAGCTGATTACTTTGACGTGATAGCCGGAACTAGCACCGGTGGTCTCATGACGGCTATGTTATCCATACCGGACGAGACCGGACGGCCTACTTTCGCGGCCAAAGACATTGTTCCGTTTTACCTTGAACATGCTCCCAAGATATTTCCGCAACCCGGGTAAGGATATAATATAAAGAATATAGATAAGGAAATAATATAAAGAATATAGAGAAAATCTTCAAAACACCACAATTTCAAGTTTTGTTTATAAAAAACCACCATTAATTTAATTATCTAAAAATACCACCCAAAGGTTTGGTTTTCCAAAAATATCACAAACATAAAATTGATTTGTAAACAAAAATTTAAAATATGACATTTTTGATAATTGCCCAAATATATACATTAATTAGAAACGACAGTTATTATTAGATACTTCAACGTAAACGTAAAAAACAAAAACAATAATAAGACTCTACCTCTATGAAAATAAAGTTACTTTTATTTTTAATTTTTTTAAAGAAACATATTCCTCAATAAAGGCATGCAATGCCACGTAAATGCTGGCAAAACAACCAAATAGAATAAGAAATGTTTTTGACTTTGTAGAAGTTAGAACAAGCGTTTAGCAAAAAAAAAAAGTTAGAACAAGTGGAATATATGTTATGTCGTCCCATACGACTTTAATTTGGACATTTTAAGTTATTTATTTTACATTTTTCTAATGCAGATTCTGGTCTTCTTGGAGACCAAAGATAGCTCAGCTTCTGTCTGGTCCAAAATACGACGGAAAATATCTACGGAATCTAATAACTAAGCTTACTGGAGAGGCAAGACTTCACGACACACTAACTAACGTTGTTATACCTACTTTCGACATCAAGAAATTTCAACCCACCATCTTCTCCTCTTACCAGGTAATTTCCTTTCCATATCTCTCTTCTTAACACAAAACATAAACTAAAACCTACGTATTGCACTCTTTATAAATCTATCAGTAATCGATAACTTTCTTTGTACCGTGTTTTTGAAGACATTTGTTGAGCCTAGCTTGGATGTCAAGTTATCAGACATATGCATTGGCACATCGGCTGCTCCTACTTACTTTCCTCCTCATTACTTTCTGAATGAAGATATTCTAGGCAAGAAGTCAGAGTTTAACCTCATTGATGGTGGGGTTACTGCTAATAACCCGGTAAAACGCAACTCTCTTACCATTTTTGTTGTTGTGAATTCGAAACAGAAGTAAATTCTTGTCTGTTTTATTGTGTTTGGTTTTGCTATAGACTATGGTGGCCATGACCGCTGTGTCTAGGCAGATTGTGAAGCAAAATCCTGATATGGGTGAGCTCAAGCCATTAGGTTACAACAAGTTTCTCATTATATCGGTAGGAACAGGGTCTGCGAGAAAGGAGGAGAAGTACAACGCAAGAAAGGCTGCGAAATGGGGAATCTTATCTTGGGTGTATAACGATGGATCTACTCCGATAATAGACATTACTATGGAATCAAGCTCCGACATAGTCCATTTCCACAACTCTGTTATGTTCGAATCCTTACAATCCGAGGACAAGTATCTCAGGATCGACGTAAGAGTCATACATAAACATAATTCAAACCAAAATCATATTTTATATATTTATGAAGCTGACTGCAGGATGATACATTGCAAGGAGATGCAACCTCTATGGATCTGGCGACAAAGCCTAACTTAGAAAATCTTGTGAGGATTGGAGAGAAGATGCTGAAAAACAGAGTCATGCATATGAATATCAACACTGGTCTATATGAACCTGTTCCTGAGAATGTCACCAACGATCAAGAACTCAAGAGGTGATTTAAAACTTTTAGAAGTTTCAAATTTTGTTGATGAGTTTCTTGTATTGCAAGTAATCTCATTGTTTGATTATTGGTTAATATGCAGGTTCGCGAAAATTCTCTCGGAGGAAAGGAAGTTGAGAAGCAAAACAACGAATAAAGATTCATCAAACTGATCACCAGAGAGGAAATACAGCTCGATGATCGTTCGTGTTTTTGTGTTTAGTTGTATGAAATAATTTACTGTTCAAGATTATCGCAATTTAGTTTAAAGTTGATGAATCTTGAGTTTGTGTATGGGTTGTGTTTTGAATTCGGCTTAAACAAGAGAAGAATAAATTTTGTCGAATACTTTAATTTTGTCTAGGGTTTTTAAAATTATTTTTTTCATTAATTATGTGAATGGATAATTATAAACTTTAAACCCATATTTTTATGTAAGCTTCAAAATCAGATGCCAATAGGACTAAATATTTTAAAAATATTCTATTTCTGTGATACCATATGGTTTTCCAGACACTTTTCGAGTACATACCCACAGTTAAATCATTCGGTAAAATGAAGCACCAAAGAGGACAACTTTATAATTAAACAAGTTTTATATAAAAAAATAAAAATTATGATTAAACAATTGTAACTTCTTAAGAGGATGTTTAGTTTTACAAGCACTTGACCCCTTCAAGACACGTGGACAAAAATAAACGTTCACAAGAAAACTCATATATGCATGTTACACGCCAAAGAGTATCAATAATATATATCATTTATATAAGTAGGTAACTAAATACAAAATTGTAAAGGGTCAAGCAAAGGAAACATATAAAATGGTATGAAAGGGTAAAGATAATCTTGGATGATCAAGTTTGATATATATAATCTTGCAAACGTGGAACATGGATACATTTTTGTACTACCTGTCACAGCATGGACAGAAAATAAATAATGAAAATGGATATATTTCCCAAATCTAAAAGTTGGTGAAACTTCCACATAATCAAGAAAAAAAATAGAAGATAATCATATTTTCAAGTATATATATAGCAAACAAAAAATATATATATATTTTCAAGTATATATATATATATAAACAAAGCCGGCATCACCAGATCAAGAACTCCATATATAATATATATTGTTGAACAATATGCATTACTTTGATTTCATAAACATATACTACTTTGATTTTTCTTTTCAACCTGACATTCTAAGTCAAATGAATTAAAATATCGATTAACTACAGTTACAGGCTTCGATTATATATGATAAAAAGCATTATCCAAAATGAAAACATAATGCTTAGAGAGGAATCGTAAGAATCTTATGACACATGACTTTAGATAGCCAAGTGCAAGAGATTTATTATTATATGTAAATATACCAATAAACTTTTAATTGTATTCCATTTGTAAGATTTGTTGAATTTTAAGAGGATAAAAAAATCTTCCGAAATTAAAATTCACGTTTACATGCATCTCGATCTCACAGGTCTCAATATGATTCTGGTTTGACCTTATGACTACATTTTGGGGCTTGTTAAGATTTTGCATAAAACTGAGTGGAATACACAGAGAATTTCAACACTAAAAGGTTGAGGTTATTAGTAAAACGATTGTAGTCTTTGTAGACTAACCGTAACCCTCCAAATCCATAATTTAGGCCACATTTATTTCTTCGAGTGACGGTTACATTTCCTTAGAAGTATGGTTCTCGTTGTCTCTATTCGTTAATATCTTTATTGGACAATCTCATTCTTTTTTGCAACGAAGCTCCCCAATTCTGCGATTTCAATTCTATTAGTAAAATATCTCATGTAACTATTTTTCAAAACCAGCTGAGCATTGAGGAATAACCAGGGACGGAGGCACTTGCATGGAAGGGGGTCATGTGACCCCTACTAATTTTAAAAAAAAAAAAACCCATTATATATTTTCAATTTAACGATAATGACCCTGTTCAAATTTAATTTTTGACCCCCATAATCCAACCCCTAAAGAAAATCAATCTAAATTCATAAAATAAACAAACTCAATATACTAAAAATTGGGTTGACATTTAAATTTAAACTCAAGTTTAGTGTAATTTTTCATAATTTACATAGGGTTAGTTAAAAAAATGATCTAATTTAAAATTCTACAAAGAAAAATTTACATTATTTTTTGTTATAACAATATTTTTGAATCGCTAAACAAAAAACAAAAATCTAAGATATTAATTTTTTTTAATTTGAGAAGGTAATAAATGAAACATGTGAATTAAATGTTTTAACCTATGAATGAATGTTATATTCATTTTTTGAATTTTTATCTACTGTTCGCAGGGTCGGCCCTGAGAATTTAAGAGCCACAATCAAAAAAAAATTGAGCCGATAATAATTGATGTTTCGAAAGGAAAAAAAAAAATAAACCAAATGTTGAAAGGACTACTCAAACCCTCCACCTCTTCTTAATTCCATGTAATCCATGAACCTATTGAACTAAAAAGAATTTTATGCATATTTATGGGCTGATAATATATAAACAAAACATCAAAAAATTTAGGCCGCAAGCATGGGCCTAGCCTGCTTGCCCTTAGAGTCGGCCCTGACTGTTCGTAAAATACGGTTTTAATATATATTTTTTGACTCCGGTTAAAAAGTATTTTGGTTCCGCCCCCGGGAATAAGAAAATCCCACAAAAGACGAAAATGTTCAAAAATAGTAGTATTATATCCTCAACTACTTTTTATATATAAATATTGAAATATATATATATACGTTCAGGTAACTTTTGCTCCTCATTTGTGTGCATGTATGTCTATTGTTTTTAATGGAAAAAACAGTTGTCATCTAGACTTTTTCAATATAGAAGTATGTGCTGTAACATGACATGCAATAGAGTAAACCATAAGTGTAAGGAGCGTGACAGTGATGGTCATGACATCCAAATCAAGAAACCTCCCTATTAGAACATGATTATAGATAATAAATATGTTTGGGTAATATATGAATTTTATAATATTATTTGTATTAGAATTGATGAAAAGAGAGATAAAGAAAAAGATATAAATTTACTATAAATATAAATCCTATATTTAGAACCTCAATCATATATTTAGAATCTCAATCTAATATTTAATTCATAAAAACTCATCATATCTACCCATATTTACTATTGGTAATCATGCTCTTAGATTCACCCAAAAAAAATCCAACACTAAAGTGATGTATGTGTTTATGTACATACATAACTCAACATATACATCTTTTTCTATATATATGGGTTTGTGTTTATACGTAACGGTAGTTCTAAGGGTTTTATCACATTTATTACCATCTCTATCCATCACTAACCGAAAGACATATAATAGTAACTTTTGTTTGAGATTATTACAAAAGAGAGGAGAATTTTCTTAAAGCATGGATTCGGTGAGAAGATCAAATAGCTGTTGTCTTCCTCCTTCGTACGGACAACTTGTGACAATCCTTAGCATCGATGGTGGTGGAGTCCGTGGGATCATTCCCGGTACCATCTTGGCTTATCTGGAATCGCAACTCCAGGTATATATATATATATATATATATATATATATATATATATCTACTACTTTAATCCTAATATAAATATTGGTAGGATCGTTACAAATTATATGGAGGTTTTGTATAAAATTCATATCAAAATGTAAAATTTGTAGTCTTTAGAAAAAAGAATCTATTGGTATATGTCAAAAAATTCGTTTTTAAATAGCTAATAGTGATTCTAGTTCATGTACATTAATTCAGAAAGTTTAATGGAATTTATCTTTTTGAGTCCAAAAATCTTGTTTGTGTGTAAAAGATTTTTCTTTTGTTTTGTTAAGAACAAAAGTTAACTATAGAGGAATGTTTGACCTTTTGGTGTATAAACAGGAAAATTTAATGTAAATTTTTATAAATGACTATGATACAGGAATTGGATGGTGAAGAGGCAAGGCTTGTGGATTATTTTGATGTCATCTCTGGAACGAGCACCGGAGGTTTGATAGCGGCGATGTTGACCGCAGAGGACAAAGGCAGTGACCACAGTCGCAGACGCAACCGCCCTTTGTTTGCGGCCAAAGAAATCGTCCCTTTTTATCTCAACCATTGTCCTAAAATCTTCCCACAACCGCGGTATGCGCGTATTAAGCATTTTGCGTTTAATCTGATTCAAAGTCGAGTAATTCGGATTATTTAAAAGGTCGGTTTTTCGGATAATGTTTCAATCTGCAGAGGAATATGTGGTTGGGCTGATATCATAGTAAGACTTGTACGAGGACCAAAATACAACGGGAAATACCTTCATGACCTAATCGAAGGTATCTTGGGCGACACAAAATTAGATGAATCTTTGACAAACGTTGTCATACCTTGCTTCGACATCAAGAAACTCCAACCAGTTATCTTCTCTACTTACCAGGTAAAAACATCAATCCGTCTGCATATATATATGTTCTCAAAACCGCAAGTATTGATACAATGTCGACATATATATGTAGGCAGTGAATAATCAAGTTATGGACGCGAAACTATCGGATATATGCATAAGCACATCAGCCGCGCCAACTTATTTCCCGGCTCATCGATTCACCAATGAAGACCATGAAAGAAATAAACATGAGTTCAACCTCATTGACGGTGGCATTGCTGCCAATAACCCGGTAAATTCAAAACCCTAATTCGATGATCATGGATATATCGGTCATGTGATGTTTTTCTTTCTTTCTTTTGTAGACGATATGCGCGATTGCGGAAGTGACAAAGCAGATAATGAAGAAGAATCCAGCAATGGGAGACATAAGCCCATTGGACTACACAAGGTTTGTTGTGATATCTCTTGGGACTGGTTCGATAAGGAATCAAGAAAAGTATAATGCGGAAATGGCGTCGAAATGGGGATTGTTGTGTTGGATTTTCGATAATGGTTCAACTCCAATTCTTGATTGTTTCAATGAAGCAATTCACGACATGGTTGATTATCAAAGTTCGGTCGTTTTTCAAGCTCTTCGTTCCGAGAAGAATTATTTACGTATCGATGTAAGTTTCTTCCTTGTTTCTTCATTAAATTAGGGTTTTATACTTTGAATTTTCAAAGTTCATTTTGTCACGTAAGAAGAAGTTACCTACTAAAATTTTTGGTTTTACAAACTAATTTGAATTGTTCAAAATTCAAACCTTCTTGGTTATATGATAAGTTAAATGCTAAGGAATGGTTTCTTGTAAAGATCGGTCTAAATGGTATTTACTTCTACGAAACACTAATCAAATAACAATAGAATATTATTTTCAGTAAGGGTCAAATTTTATTGGCTCAAAATATCAATAATTTTAGTAAAATTTCTAGCTTACTATTTTTATTATTATTATTTTTAGGACGATACGTTAAAAGGTGACTTAGGTTCAACGGATTTATCGACACAAGAGAACATGGAAGGTCTTGTCGAAGTTGGTGAAGCTTTATTAAAGAAAAGAGTTTCTCGTGTCAATCTCGAAACTGGCCATTACGAACCCATCTCTGATCATGTAACCAATGAAGAAGCTCTCAAAAGGTTTAATAAAATTTCTTTTGTTTTAACAAAAATAATTAAGAAATTATAATAGTGACTCTAATCTTTAACAAAAAAAACTGTTAATTTACTTGCAGGTTTGCAAAAGTTCTTTCAGATGAAAGGAGACTCAGAGAATCAAGATCTCCATAACTCAAGATTTGATTTACCAATAAATATGTAAAACTCGATTGTTTGTATCTATTTGTGTGACTACAGATTAACTTTGCTTTTGTGATCAAAAGAATATTTTGAATATGAATATGTATCAATACCTTTTGGCTTTGGGTTCTATTCCAATAAAGATCAAGTTGAGACAAATTTGGGAATCATTTTTAACAGGTGGTTAGTATCTCAGCTCCATCTTTGGTTATAAGAATCGTATGCTCGAATTGCGCAGAGAGGCTTGCGTCTTCCGTTACCACGGTCCAATTATCGTCCCACATTACCGGGTTTCTGCTTCCTATGGTAAGCATCGGTTCTATGGTGAAGGTTTGATTCAAGACCATATGTCCAGCTTCATTGTTCCCTGTGAAGAACAAGAAGAAATTCAGAGACCATTCGAATGGCGACAAGGCAAATCCAATATCTGAGTTTAGGACAAAACTTACTGCAGTGTAGAACAACTGGATCAGCATGGAAGACACGTCCAACACCGTGGCCTACAAATTGTTGAACCACTCCATATTTATGTTTATCTGCATGATCACTTCATAAAGATTTGATTTTTCAATATGTTGTAGATGTGAAACCCTTGAATAAAAGACTAATTGCTCGGAGAAATCAGTCTCTTACTGAATGATTTTGCCGATTTTCTTGTACTCAACTCCTGGTCCACATATCGATATCGCTTTGTCTAGACACTCTTTTGTCACCTAGACCACATTCCAAGTATTAAAGATCACTGAACCAAAACAGAAACCGGACTTTTTCTAGAACTGATTAGGCGCAACATTATACCTGGACTAGCTTTTTAGCTTCCTCGTCGACATTTCCACAGAAGAAAGTTGCTGAAGTATCACCGTGATAACCCTGCAAAATTCGACATAAGCATCCAAAGTATAGAGTAAACCCAATTTATTTGACTAGTGAAGGATCAGGAAATTACGCAAAAGAGTAGAACTTACGTTCAAATAAACTGTGACATCAATGTTGATTATATCTCCATCCTGCAAAAAGGAGAGCGCACAAATTTAGTCTTCGCGAGTAAAAGACACGGAAAAACTCTGTTTTTCTCCCTATGAAAACTTATAAAACATACACACACACCTCAAGTGGTCGTGAATCTGGAATTCCATGGCAAATGCATTCATTCACAGATGTGCAAACACTTTTCGGGAAACTTCCATAACCAAGAGGCGAAGGATAAGCTCCATTCTCGATAATCATATTGTGGACCGCTTCATCGATTTCATCAGTCGTTACTCCTGGCTGCCAAATAGAACAAAACAAATAATGAGTGGTAGAGATTACAAGAAAACAACTTCAAATTCGAAAGAAAAGTATTAACACTTTCCTTACCTTAACCAAAGTACCAGCGTATTCCCGAACCATAGCTGCAAGTCTCCCTGAGGCTCTCATCCTCTCTATACCTTTCTTGTCATGAATTTCAAGCCCACTAGAGATACCGGGAACTTTACGAGAATCCACATAAGGAGGTTTCGTTATATGGTCCGGTACAGGACGACGAGGAGATACATTTCCCGGTCTCAAACGTTTTCTCTTGCCATCAATAACTTGATCAACATTTCTTTAACCAGCAACAAGAAAGTTAAAACAGAGTCCACATAGATAACTAGTAAACATCATTGATAATTACCTTCTATTAAACAAAAGATTGGTTAATCCAGAGAATGTTCTTGATAATTGCATTGAAACATGTCTTCTTCCTGTAAAAGATTAAACCCAAAAATCGATTTAACACTAAAATCTACGGCTCATGATTCAATCTTCTCTACTTTTTTCATGGGTTTGCCAAAAAACTAACAGAGGAATCAAAATAACAATCTGGGCAATCGAAAGTCTTAATCTTTTTTCAAGTAAAGTACTATCATCAATGAAACTAGTAGTAGAAGAAGTACAGTATGAGAAGAGAAAGAGAGAAACCTGAATCGAAGCGAAAGAGATGAAGAAGTGGTTGGGTTGATCGGAAAGAGTTGCTATCACCGAGAAAGGAAGAGAAGATTCTTGGTTGCAGAGATTTCGCCGTCGCCATTTGTGGCTTTTTTTTTTTTTTTCACGGCGAGCTTTGGTTTATTTTATCTGATTCGCCGTCGACCACTAATTTCAATTTTAATTTTTGACTTCAAAACAAAAAATAAATAAAGTAGAAACTGAAAAAAGCCCAATTTCATAGTCGTGGGCTTTTAATGGGTCTTAATCATTAATGGAAGAAAAATATCACCGACCAAACGAAATAAGAACACAATATAAACGTAAAACAAAGTCATTACAAAAGTGATTCTCTTTCGTGTTAAGCTCTAAAGAAGAAACTAAAGACTAGGGCTTCATAAATCCGCCATGGAAAATCTGGAGAAGCAGTTCACGGAGGTTCTCTCAATCACAAAATCTTCCAACTCGGTAATCAAAACCCAATCACAGTTTATCAAAAAGTCTATAGTTAGATTTTGTTGTGTGTCCAAATTGAGGTCAACCATATATTATATTATATATACTTGTACTTCAAGATTTTACTAAGCACGGTTTTTGTTTTTCACCTTCAAAGAAGTTAATGTTGAGCTATAAGAATTTTCCTAATTATTGTTTTGGTTTTTGGTTAGGTGGATACAATGATAATCCAAACTATTGGTTTACTTGATGATCGTGACAAAGAGCTGGAAAAGTATGCGAAGAGGGTTAGATTCTGGTATGGATGTCACTTTCCCGAGCTTGATAAGATCATCAAAGACAATATCCTATATGTCAAATCTGTTAAATTGATGGGAAACCGGATTAATGCTGCAAAACTAGACTTCTCTGAGGTAAATCTTTTGTTATTGTCAAGTTTCCAAAGAGTATATATATGTACTTATACTTGTGATTAATGATGATATATACTTGTGGTTTCGGTTGGAATGCAGATATTAGCGGATAAAGTTGAGGCGAAATTGAAGAAAGTGGCTTTGATGTCTAAGGGAAAAGAAGCCAGTGACCTCGAGTTAATGCGTATCCAGGAACTATGTGACGAGGTTCTTTCGCTTGCTGAGTACATAGCTCAGCTTTACTATAAACTGAAAAGTGGAATGAACAATGTTGCTCCCAATCTGACTGCCTTAGTTGGGGAGTTAGTTGGTGCTCGTATGATTTCTCGCAGAGGTAGTTTACAGAACCTCGCCAAGCTACCTGGGAGTACTATTCAGATTCTCGGAGCCGAAAAAACTCTCTTTAGAGCACTCAAAAATTAGCTTTACACCCAAGTATGGTTTCATTTACCACGCACCTCTGGTTCATCAAGCAAAACCAAAGCACAAGGGAAAGATCGCGCGGTCATTAGCTTCTAAAGCCGCTCTTGCCATTAGGTGTGATGCTCTTGGTGATGGGCAAAATAACACTATGGGACTTGTAAACCGTGCTAAGCTTGAAGCGAGGTTGAGAAATCTTGAAGCAAGAGATTTAGCTAAACGTAAAGCTAAAAGAGATTTAGCTAAATCCAAAGCTCAACCTAAGTGTGAGACGGTTGATGATCAATTGGTGGAATGCCCCCTTGGAGGAGATGAATAAGAGACAATTCCGACGATGATTTTTACGCGTTCTTGAATCTTTCCAAGTCTTGAAAAGCCATTTTTGGTTTTCTCTTTTAAACTTGGAGGGGAAAATATTTGATTCCTCTGTTTTTTCGATCAATCTTTCTTTGGTTTTTTTTTTTCTTTTCAAAAATCATCTGTTTTGCTTTTTTGGTTTTTATTTTATTTCGGCTGTTGAAAAAAGAGAAACATAAACAAAATCCAAACAGGAGTTTGAGAAAGGGTCAATTAGTTGGATAACCAAAAAAATATATATATATATCTTAAAATCTAACAAAAAGCCCTAAATTTAATAACCACATAAGAGATATTTGGTTATATTTTGAAATATATATATATATTTTTAGGTTATTTAGCCAATTAACCCTTTGAGAAAGAACATGAACATGTAAACAAAAGCCGAAACAGGAGTTTGAATTAAATCCCTATATAAAGAAGAAAGATTGAAGTACTTTATATTCTCTGTTAACTAAACATCAAGAAAAGCAAAAAAAATCAAGATGTCAAATTCCGGGGAAAGAACCAACGAAGAAGAGATTGAAGCTTTCTTCTTCTTCTTCTTCTTCTTCTCCATTGTCATTGATTCTACCTCAAAGGGTTTCATAGTACGTTGATCATTGTTGTTGTTGTTACTAATCGTTAAATGTTGAACCTCTTGAGTGGAGTTGATGCTACTCAACATCTGATCCTTTTTCATGAGTGAACTTCTTCTTCCTTTTTTACACCTTCTGCCCCAAGAAATTAAAAACAGATATACACAAAGGACAAAAAACCCTAAATATAAAAGCAGGTACCAACTGATCCTTAGGTTAGACCTCTTCAATGCAAGGCCTTTCCTCTGTGTCACTCATCTCTTCATCGATGTTGTAATTTCTTGTCGCTAAAAGAAGTCGCAGCGATTGAGCGCCGAACAGGGCCGCAATCTCCGGAACTCATGGAAGCGGTTCGATTCAAGCCTTGTTTCTCTAACCAATACGTTATTAGTACCTTAACCAAATGCCTGAACCTTCTCCTGGAAGAAGGAAGCTTTGATACGATCCGTACAGTTCCCATCATTCTGCATTAACACACAAGTTTAAGACAGAATCAGAGAAGCCATAAAGGTTAATCTTTTCTATGTCCAAAAGTTTTAAATCTTTACCTTCTGCTAATTCCTGGATTTGAGCAGCTCGAAGGTTTTCTTGAGGCGTGTAACTGCGATTATTCCAAGCGTCCATTCTTTTTTCATGGTTATATCTACTCAACTACATATCTTCAATCTTCAAAATTTGTAATAGTCGTTTTCAATTTACGTTAACTGGATTTCGTGGTTAACAGAGACCGGACTAGAACATTGTAGATAGGATACTTGACCTTGATCTTGGACAACCCCCACCGGTTTCTCCAGCCAATGAAATATTCTTGAAGCTCTTCCAAACCTTTCACTTCCTTCCAATCCAACTTAACTAGGTCACACCACAATATTCTTCCTTGAGTACCACGACAGTATACCTCTTGTCCAATGAAACACCAATCGTTTCTACATCCCGGCTTGGAATCTATATTCAAAGGCCATATACTTCCATCAGGCAAGAAAATGAAGGTTTGATCCTTCTCATTCACAAAATATATCCCCTTCCCATCTATCACCGCATCCAAAATAATCATCTTCCCACTAGTGTCAACTATAAAAAAACTCTCCCAAGTTTGAGTATTTGGATCGAAAACCTCGTATACTGAACAGCCTCCTCCAAACGCGTATATCTTCCCATCTATGAGGCTAGCCAATGGAAAAGTACGAGGCATCTTCATGGACTGGACTTGACTCCATGTGTGAGAGAAACAATCGAGGAACCAAACATCACAAGTAGGTTTCCCCTTTTTGGTTCCACCGATTAAATAGATCCCACAATCAACCACGACAAAAGATGATGCTTCTAGGGCTTGTTTAGGGTTCGAAGGGATCGGTTTAAGCCGACATTGCGCCGGGTTGAGGATGAACCACTGTGGGGTTGGTTTAAGAAAGATGTGCAAGCATACGTAGAAATATGCATCGGTGTAACCCATCAGCGAGTGCATGCGGTAGAGCTCAAGGGAAGCTACGAGAGAGCGATGGCTCTTGGAGGCTATAGCTAAAGCTGCGAGGTCTGAATTCGAGACCTGAGCTAGGCAGTTCAGAGCCACCTCGTCCGGCAACGACCATAAACCAGAACATGATGATGGAGACGACACTTCTTTTGTCTTCTTCTTCCTTTTATTCTAAAGTGGCACTTCAGGGACGTAACTTGACATTGTCGGGATTAATTCTTCTTCAAGTTAGGGTTTTCTTTTAGGACTGAGAAACAGAAACTGATTTATAGAAAGAACATAAAAACGTAATAGGAATAGGATTAGGAAAACCGTGATTTCCTCTTTTTTTTTTAAACATCCATTTTATAACATTTAAACACAAATTTTTAGCCTAATTAATTAGCCGTTCAAGTTCTCAACAAGGTTGAACAAACAAAGCTAAAATGCTTAGCAATTTCTATACATTCTTTTTTACAACTTCTACTACAAGAAATTAAAAAACGCATCATACAACTGTTGCTTCTTAAGTTAGACCTCTTCAATAAAATCTACAGAACTCATGGAACCGGTTCGATTCAAGCCTTGTTTCTCTGACCAATACGTTATTAGAGCCTTAACCACTTGCCTGAACCTTCTCCTATAAGTCGGAAGCTTTGATACGCTCCGTATCATTCCCATCATTCTACAAACACACACACACAAGTTTCAGACACAATCAAAGAAGCCATAAAGGTTAATAATCTTTTCTATGTCCTAAAGTTTTGAATCTTTTACCTTCTGCTAATTCCTTGAATTTGAGCAGCTCGAATGTTATCTTGAGGCGTGTAACCGCGATTATCCCTTGCTTCCATTCTTTGTTCATGGTTTCCAAAGAGAAGAGTTTTCTCTAAATACCTAACTTCACTTTCTCCAAGTTTAATCACACGAATCTGGTCTTTTAATACCATCATTGGATTAAAGATCCAGTCCAAGAACTTGTCCTCCGGTCTATTCAAATGGGTTACTTCCGAGCCATCAAGCAAAAGCACACCATGAGCACCAGCTTTGATAGAGTTAAGCAATGTATGGAGCAATGCGTAAGAAGGAAGCCCGACATTGATAACCGATGATTCGTTTCCGTGTTTCCCCTTTAAAGACTCGTATAAATCAGCTTGTGTTATCACTCCTGCGTCGAGTAGTTCTTTGCCTTGCATCTCAAACCACCCCATCATATGTTCCCAACTCTGTTAATAAGGAAATGTAAGTGATGAATGTATAAAGAAATGTGCGAAAATTCGGAATCAAGATTGACACTTTCGACATATACCTGAACCATTCTAACTTCTTGAATTGCTTCTCTTACCGATACAGAGCGAACAAGGCTCGGTATTAGCATAGCTGGAGCTTCTGTAGAACCGGAACTGTTGACTCTGCTTATATCTAAAGGTTGAACAATCACAGATACTTGACTTGAAAAAGATACATTCCTCATCCGATATCTTGGCCTATGTGTCGCGGATTGCATTTTCGCGGTGTTAGGATTACCGAGTCAAAAGAAAATGAATGTAAAAGGGTTTGAAAAGAGACATACTTTGGGAAGATAGTTCCTTCTCTAAGGTAAAGCCAATCATTTGTGTACTCATCAAATTCCCCAACTACTGCAATCACATAAGACAATCCTCTTCTAAATGACCTTTCCTGCAAAACAGAGATTCAAACGGTTAAAAAGAAATCCCGAATTTCGACTCGAATCATTCGGTAAATAAGATCAATGGAGACCTGAAACACGACGACTGCTCCATACAATCCGACAAAGATGCTGGAGAAAATGGTCATCAAAACAAATCCAATGACAATAATAGGCCACAACAGTATTGTCAAACCAGCAACTGGGATACAAGCTATTTCAAGAAATGGTCCTTCTCGATTAACCGCGTCTTGAGTTAGTCGGTACCAGCCTTTGAAGAGAAGGAAAGGGCTTTTAATAACCGCAATTGCAGTGAAAAGAGGGATATCAATAACTAGTCCTATGATCCCAACAATTATGCATCCAGGTACATGAATCAACCTTAAAAATATAGAGACAGCAAATTAATCAATACACAAGATTCAGCAAAAACTCTATGCAAAAAAGTACTTCACCTAAGAGTTTGAAGCTCATCTGAGGCCGGTGATTCGCGCAGTTCCTCTAAGTAAAGCGGATAAGAATGGTAACAAAGATCTGCGAAATCGGTAACTACAATACAACTTCCTTTGATGGTTCCCCAAGTTCCATCCTAATTAGTACATGATAATAATAAAAAGAGTCAAGTGATATTATGATTCATTAATAAGTGCTTAAGAAAAAGAAAATATAAACTGTAAGTACCACAATACAATGGAAGAACTTGTTGGATTCAGTGTCTTGTCTAAATGCTTCAAAAGCAGAGATCCAAGGAGTGAAGAAACCATAACCAACACCAACAAGTACAATAATTGATATACTTAGACATAACCATATCCCAAACAATGCAGGAAGTGCCACCAAGATTGCTAGTTTCAGAGGAATATCAAATCTATTTGTCCTGAGAATCACAACACAACCATGTTTATGGAAAATTGCAAGATAACAAAGTTGAGAAGCAAAAAAAAAAAAAAGAGTTGGAATGTTTTGTTTACGTTGCAACAGTGTAAATTGTCCAAGTTACATGTGCAGGGAACAAACCAAGAATCACTCCAACATTTCCTACAATTAATGTTAAACCAGCAATTGGACCTACGATCAAACCTACATATCAAAGAAACAAAAATCAAAACAAAATTGATTTTTGAAGAGAACCCATTAATCATGGAAACAGAGAAAGCAGAGCAAGAAGAAGAAAAAGTGAAACCTTTGAGAGCACCGAGGAAGAAAGCAGAACAAAAGGCAAAAATGACATAAGAAGTATTTTTCAGACAGCTTCCTAGGTTAGTGACGAAAGCCATTAATAGTCTTCTTGTAAGAAGAAACAAAACCTCTGATATTTTGTTTGCTCAATTTTTACAGTTTTTATAGCTCTGGAAAAAAATCAGAGAGAGAAAGAAAGAGGCGTGTTGTACAAGTCTGCGAAAGAGAAGAAATAAGAAAAGGACAAGAGAAGCGAAGACACACATTAAAGAAATGTTCTTCAGAGAAAGTTTTGAATAGTTTATTTGGATATTGTTACATGAATGAATATATGCGTAAATTATTTAGGTGATAGGTGAAAAAGTGGTCACATACGTGTGTAAATACGCCCACTGGAACTTGAATGCCGATTGAACACTAGTGGTATCTAAATAATTGACTGTTTTATAAATAAATAATTTTTTTTAAGAGAAATGGAGTTTGACAAACTCGTCGTCAAAGTCTAAATAGAGAGGAATTAGGGGTGGGCATTCGGTTTTGCGATTCGGTTTCTATTCGGTTTTTTGGTTATAAATAAATTGAGTCGATATAAAACCGAAACTGTTATGGGTCAGTCTCGATTTAGTTTACTTCGATTTCGGTTTGGTATCACAATAATATATCAAAATCCTAATTGTTTGGTTTCGGTTTCAGTTTGAAACCAAAAAACCGAATTCGAACACGTACAAATCAAATGAACAAGCAAAAATAAATCAAAAGAGCATCATATTCAAAGAGTTTTGAGTTTAAAATTCATAATGAAACATAAAAGAGAACACAAAATGAAATAAAAAATCAATAACCATAAGATTAAAATGAAACATAAATTTCACAATGTGGTTCGGTTTCGGTTCAGTTTTTCGGTTATAGATAAATTGAGTCCATATGAAACCGAAACTGTTATGGGTCGGTCTCGGTTCGGTTTACTTCGGTTCGGTTCGGTTTTTTGGTTTTGGGTATTTTTGCCCACCCCTAAGAGGAATGTTCTATATTAAGGGTGGGCAAAAAAACCAAACCGAACCGAACCTAATCAAACCAAACTGTAATTAGGTTTTTGGTTAGGTTTCGGTTTTATCTATAAACCCGTTCGGTTGTCATTTTAAAATTATTTTGGTTTTGGTTTAAAACCGTAAAACCGTTTGGGTTTTCGGTTTTTTCAAAAAATTATATAATTATTATGAGTTTAAGAAATCTTAATGAGATAGTGGTGTACTAATTAGTCAAATGCTACATTAATCAAATTATATAGAGTCTTTACAAGGTATGTATTGATATTTCTTTTAGTCAAACAAGCTGATAATGATAATAAGAATGTTTTTCTAGTTTTCTCTTTCTACAAACTAGTTTTAATAAGATTAAATTTACAATTAATTTGATTTAGACTCGATTTTTTAAAATTTTATGTTTTTTACTCATATTTATTTTAACTTTTTGATAATTTTTGATTTTATATAAACTATTTCTTTCGAATATCATCAAAAAAACCAAAATAAACCGAAACCAATCCGAACCAAAATACAAATGGTTCATATATGGTTTGAATTTTTGTAAAACTGAAAAACCAAATAAACCGAACCGTAACCATACCGAAATACAAACGGTTTCTATATGGTTTGAGTTTTTATAAAACCGAAAAACCGAAAAAACCGAACCAAAAACCGACACGCCCACCCCTATTCTATATATAAAGCTCTAATATTATTATTATTGTATAGATTATTGCTATAACTTCTATAATTATACAACCATAAATACATGACAAAGTTGCTTCAATTCGTATTGTATTGACCTTCTAAAAGAAAAGTAGATAAATCGTCGCAAATTTTTTAAAAAAAAAATGATATTCAATGCATATTGATTTGCCACCATAACACGCAAAACACAAAACAGATGTATATGAAGACCAAGTTATTATTAAAAAAAAAAAACATTAGCTTTGATTTTAATTTTTTATTTGGATGAAATTCGTATCGAAATTTCTATAAATGATTATAAATCCATAAGTAATAAATGCCTTTATCCAAATGTTCAGTTTATGTTCTTCCAAGATGAACAAGACTGACAAAAACGCAGCGTTTTAAACTCAATAGCTAAAATGTGCATCAGAGAGGGACAACTAATGGTTTCTCTAGAGAAGCCAAGTAACCTGTAACTTGAAGCTTGAGAGCCATCAAACCTGCTTAGATCATGCGGTATCCTTCACATCGTTGGAGCTAGATCCATGCGTTGCTATAATATTTCAGAAATCTGCAAAAGAAAGCACATTCGACGCTATTAATCGAAGTTAAAAACAGCAGCAAGTTTTGTGCTTTTTCATTGCTTGATTCTACTATATGTACATTGATTGGCATCTCTGCGATGATAATGCCGCTGCTTTCTTCGAGGCTTTTGAGAGTCGTGACTTCGCCTCCAACAACCATGTTTATGACAATACCACCTTAAAAAGAAAAAAAGAGTTTCAAATGTTAAAAGTGTCATTGTTGATGAACACAAAGGAGTTTTGTTTTGAACAAAGAAACCTGAAGCTAAGCAAGTTGTTATACGCCTTGTATATGTTTCCTGAAACATTTTCATCACAAGAAGTAAATGAGGAAGTTTCTAAACAATGACTTGAAAATTTGGGACTGATTAACAATACACCAACCTTCTTTGTAGGAAGCTCGTAGTTTATGAGAACTCGTGCAGATAAAGAAGATTCTCCAGATGAAAGTAGCGGAAGACAAACATCGGTTACAACTACCAAATGAGATTTTGTTTCTTCTTTTCCGGTTTCACTCTCATCTGAACCTTCTTCTACCACAGAGTTAAGTTGTTGGTTCCAGTTAACTGTCGCTAGCCGGAATTTCTCTAAAACCATATTTCTTTCTCTCTCAGCCAGATCGCTGTACTGTAAACACAATTGACCATTGAGAATATGAGCATAATCTAGAGGGACGATAATGTAACATAATCAAACGCTAATCATGCTGAAAAAGCAAATGATTCAACAAGAAGGGTCTTTTCGAATCAAGAACAGTAAATCTCCACGGATACAGAACACTAAGAATCCGAAATCAAACCAAACATTCGTAATCTAAAGGAAGACTAATCATGATGAAGAAGCAATTTGAGTCAGCAAGAAGGGTCTTTTCAAATCAAGAACATTAAATCTCCAACGATACAGAGCACTAACAATCCGATATCCTAACCGATGGAAATCAAGCCAAACATTCGAGAAGCAAAATATATTCGAAATGTGAGGAGGACTAATCATGATGAACAAGCAAGTGATTTCAACAAGAAGTGTCTTTTGAAATCAAGAACATTAAAACTCCACGGATACAGAACAGAGAAGAAGAGATTACCAGAGCAGCTAATGAAATGTACGGAAGATTGGATAAGGAAGAACAAACAGCGTCAAGTTCATCACGAGAGCTGCAACAAACTACAATCGAAAGCCATGGACGACGACCTAAAACACCCAATAACTCCACCACAGTCTCCTGTTCCCTCCCCCAAAATTTCAGTTTTTCGATTCGTACAGTGAAATTACAAGGAAGATTGTGAAATTTTTTACAATACCATCTTGAATTGGGGACGATCCACGGCCAGGTAGAAATGCAATTGTTGACTGCGAAAATTGGGTTTTGTTTGTTACAAGGTAAGAGATAAACCTCAAAAACTCAGTGAAATCGAGAATCGAAACCTGGAACGACAAGGAGATTGAAAAGTTGGAGATGGAGCTTCCATGGAGTCCATAACTTCTCCAGATCCGAATTTCTCAAATCGTCAAATTCTCAACTCATACGTCGTCAAATTCTCAACGAAACAAATTTGTCTTTTCTCAACTCATACGTCGACGTTAAGATAAACGGCGTCGTTCACAACGATTTTGTTATGCTGTATAACAGTAATTTATAAAATTGTAAAACACAGCAAAAATAAAGAAACGGAATCTCCCATCTTTTTTATCTCCGAAAACTAGTAGTTTTTATTTTTATTTATCCTTGCTAAGTTCTATTTTTTATGTGACCAACAATAAAAAAAAAATTATATATTTGACAAAATTCCTTAACTTTTCTCTAAGTGATGATTCATCCTTAATTGTTTGCATTGTCTAATTCTTCTTCTCTCTTACGTTGTAATACTCAATGCAAACAATTA
The DNA here is from genome assembly GCA_964056655.1 of Arabis hirsuta. Classification (NCBI taxonomy): domain Eukaryota; kingdom Viridiplantae; phylum Streptophyta; class Magnoliopsida; order Brassicales; family Brassicaceae; genus Arabis; species Arabis hirsuta. Next base: position 36,727,808 of record OZ053303.1, read on the forward strand.
AGAGAGAAAAAGAATTCATCCTTAATTGTTTGCATCAAAATCTATCTCTCTTCGCAGTATAGTTCAGTTCACCCGACTTTTTCATTTTCTCATCAGGTGATCGGATCGTATTCGTATATACCACAAGTCAGTGAGAGGATTAGTCTTTTTATCCTTAAAATCACTATCAAACTTATATTTCAGCCTTAAAAATTAATTACTTAAAAAATCTGTTTTGATTTAGTAAAAAATAAAAATAAAATAATAAAACAACCTTCCATGAAAATACTTCCCCCACTTAGCCAAACAAGATAACTAGGGGTGAATATTGCATCACATTATTAAAAATATAGCACAATAGCACTATATTAATAAAAATGTAATGAATAATCACTATTTGTGCATTTATCAAACAGTAGTCCTTGTTGACACACATACTCATTAATACTAGAGACATTCTTTGTCATTTATACAACTAAAATTATCATAGCCAAAGGTTTTAATGGTTATGTTTTTTATGAATTATATTATTATTTTTTAGTCAGTGTTCGGGCTCCATTTATCCTAATATCTATCTACTTCACATTTTACCTTCTTCAATCGGTTTAATAAAAGCACATTGCTTTCCACTTGGGTGGGCAAAAAAACTTTAACCGCAAAAAGCAAACTAAACCAAACCGAAATACTTAATTTGGTTTGGTTGTGGTTTAGCTTAAAACCCGTTTGGTTATCACTTTTATCAAGCTTTCGGTTTAGATTTAGTTTGATACTTTTATCAATCTTTCGGTTTAGATTTAGTTTGGTTTAAAAACTATAAACCGAATGTTTTTGATCAATCAAACTTGGGATAGTCGATATTTCTACCATAATGTTTTTTTTTTAAAGTAAACCAAAAATGAAATACAAATTGATAACTTTGGCTGAGGAAGTACAAAATTAAACTATACTACACAAAGAGATCAATGTCTTCACTCATCGATAATGAAAGATAACAAATTCATTATTGTGCCATAAACCTATTTAACCTTAACAGTTTCAGACAAAAGACAAACTGAAATTTCATGCAGAATATAAGTGATGGCCAATCGCAGCCTTTGATACACAAATTGTAATTATTACTTTTAATTTAAAAAAAAAAAAAGCATAGTGTATTCTTCACACAAGCAAATGTAATATATACGTATGTCCAAATAAGGTTGATATTTGCATAAAATGAACGCACTTGGATCAAAATAAACACACAAATGCGATAAAATAAACTTTGTTATTGTTAATGGTGGATCACACCCACCATATCTAAATTTGTTTCTAATAGTCAAAAACGGATTTACAAAACAGAAAATGTTGGCATAATTAAGGATTATCAACAAAAAAAAATTGATAATCGGTGACTAGGTGTGGTATTACGTAAACGAAAGAGATATATTATCATCGGTCGAGACAAAAATATATTGACCACACCCCATCATCATAACAATACAATGCATATAGCTTATTTGCTTAAGCAATCCTTCACTAAACAAAATCCATCAATTATATAACCAATTCATTCCCTTCACCCTCGGGTTCTCTTTCCCATGGACTTAGCTTCCATTAAAATGTTTCACGATCTTCACAGTAACATCCAAACTGAGCAACCTTCACAAGCCTCTCCGATAACTCTTTATATCGCGTTTAACAAAAGCCGAGCATCTTTCGCCAAATCATCAATCTTTATACCAAAGGCATTGGTCTCCTCTCTGCCGACAAAAACTACTTCAATGAACAATTTATCAGAAAAGATCCCTGCTTCGTAATTCTCTCATTCTTTTCCCTATCAACATCACTCAATCTTCGTGTCGTGAACAAACCCACAAGATCAAACTCTCGCAATTCAAACCCTAAATGCAAATAATACTCCACACTTGATGCAACTCAAATCCAACAACACTAGATATCTCCTCCATAGCTAAAACACCTTTCCCTTCTTTTCTTACCAAAGCATAACAACACGCACCAACCAAAATTGAGAACCACTCACAACCCATCACTGATTTCATTATTCATACTATTAACATATGTTTTAATTATAGATTGACTAAAAACATCTTTAAATATGTTTTAGTATAAACTTTCTCTCAAGGACATTTCTCTAGTTAATGCGTTCTTAAAGGTTTAAATATGCGTTTTTTTTTACAACTACACCACTTTTTACAACTAACACTAAAAAAAAATAGTTATTGTGACGTTTTAGATACTATAATGTGGCCAAATATTTAGGTCTCAAATATTTAGTCACATTATCCGTACTAAACGCTAAATTACAAATTTTGATTTAATGTTTTAAAAACTTTTAAATAATTTTGACTTTAATACTATAAAGAAGGCTCATATTTACTCACAACCACATAAAAACATGGCAACGATACTATGCAACACCCTCTACTCTTCTTCTTCTCCATCTCTCTCGCCATTAACTCCAACTCGAACAAAACCGTCGCGATTTCCAAAACAACTCAGAGCTCGAGCTCAAGTCCAGTCAATGGAAGATCACAACGATCTTCTCCGGCGGAAGTTCATGGAGTTTCCTTACGTCTCCGCCACGCGTAAGCAGCTTATGGTCGATCTCATGTCGACGGTGGAAGATCGCCTCCATTCACAACTCCTCCCCTGCAGTCTCCCGCCGGATGTACGGAGCTTCAAGAACCCTAACGGTTCCGCCGAAGCTTCTCTTCTTATCAGATCCGGCGACAAATCATCTCCGGTACGACCCAAATCTCTCTGTTTTTTTGACGGTATGAGATTTCAAAATTAAGGAAATTACATATCTCGAATCGAATTTTTTCTGTTTTGCATGGCGGATTTAGAGGTCCAATTGCATGATTTGAGTAGAATCAGACTTCGATTTTGAAGTAAACCCTAAATTGGAGAAATGATAATGTTGAGATTGAAATTGAATCACTTTGTTGAAAATTTTCAATTTTGATTGGTGGGTTTTTGTTTGTCAGATTGATTTTGTTATAGGAAGTTGGATACATTGCAAGATACCAACAGGTTTATCACTCAACATAACAAGCATCTCTGGATTCTTAAACTCTTCAACAAGAGCTCCAAATTTTGTAGTTGAACTTATACAGAGCAGTCCGAAATCGCTCGTTCTCATCCTCGACCTTCCGCATCGTAAAGACCTTGTTCGTCATCCGGATTATCTCAAGGAGTATTACCAAGACACTTCTCTTGATACTTATCGACAATCGCTACTTAATCTTCCTGAAATCGAACCTTATGTTTCGCCTTCTCTCTTTGTCCGTTCTGCTTTCTCTCCTACAGCTTCCATGCTTAAAATCGATGCGGATGAAGAGGAGAAGTTGGAGGAGATCTTGAGGGATCATGTGAGTCCAGCTGCTAAGGAAGTTCTCCGGGTTTGGTTGGAGCGATGCGTGAAGGAGGAAGAAGAGAAGAGAGTGATTGGAGAAGAGGAGAAAATGGAGTTGGAGAGAAGAGATAAAAGCTTTAGAAAGAAGAGCATAGAAGAAGATTTGGATTTACAGTTTCCTAGAATGTTTGGTGAACAAGTTTCGTCGCGTGTTGTACATGCTATCAAAGAAGCTTTCGGTGTTCTCTAAGATCATGTCATTATAGATTTAGCTTAATGATCATTGTACTTAATAGGTCAATGTGTTAATGAAATAGTGTAAACACTAAACGTACGTAACGTTTTAGCAAGATTAAACTGCTTGTTTCGCATATAAATACTAAGCTTCTTGTTGCGGTTGTAACCTGTAATAGGAGGGGAACCGGTTGCTTGCCTCGGCCAGTGATGATGGTATGGTCAAGATCTGGCGGCTTGCAACTTAACCGTGACTATATTGTGGTTGGTTAGGTTCTAAAGTTCTTTTGAATAGCAAGATGAGAACTCAATATACAAATTTTGTCATATGATATAAGCTCCTTTATCTTTCATAAGCTTTTTCTACTTTACTTTTACTACTATCACTCTTTAACACTATCTATAACTTATCTCACCCACCAAAAGGAAAGGTCATCAAAAATGTAATAAAAATTTGGTGAACACTTGCTAGTGATTTGAAAGGTTTTTTATATATAGAAATAACCCATTATACCAATTATGTTTACAAATACACTAGTGTAGTATCCGGCGCGGAAACAAGTTTTTGTTAATAATTTATTATTCTAACTGTTAGTCCTTAAAATATGATTTAGTATTTAAATATGTATTTTTTTAATTTTAAATTAAAACTAAAATCATACAACTAAAGTAGACACATATATACAATTAATCATGTCACTGTGATTACTACATAAAAAATAATATGTAACAACCTAAGCTCGATAAATGCTAATATTTTATATATACATATATATTAAAATATTTTCTTACCAAAAGAAACCTAAGAATTGAGGGCTTTAACCTTAGGAAGCTTTAACCCTCACAAACTAAATAAAAATATAGTTCGATATAGTTCAAGTATAGTAGGATTTAGGTCGTATATATATCGTTTTATTTTTTTAAAATAGGGTTAGTTTTGACGTTTCTTAAGTGTGTGGTGTCCGGTTAGTTATGGCGTGTGCTTTTATTATCATGTCGCCTACCATTATTTTGATTTATATGATCTTGTATTCAAACTTCATCGATTGACCACTTTTAACCCGCAACGAACTCTGTAAACTCAGTTCGACTATAAAAAAATTAGTTCGTGTAGAAGCAGTGAAGTTCAACACAATATTTTTGTTTTAAAAAAAAAGGAAAAAGCAGTGTGTGTCAAACAGAGATCATGAGTCTGATCTGTCAGCTGGTGTGACAGGTGGCACCTCGAGCCGTGCGAAGAAAAAGTGGGTACTTGATGCAGAGGAGCAGCTCGAAGAATAAAAAATAAAGGGTTGACAATATGGAAAAAGGTGAAAAGGTCTAGCGTGACGTTTTGCTTAAATGCGATGGGACATGTGATACAATGTTTCACTGTTACAAACAGTCTCATGTCTGCTGGTCCAAAGGAAGACATGACACCGGGGTTGCGTGTCGATCGACACAGTGGTGATGCATCAATCGACGCATGGTGGTTGTGTCGATCGACGCATGTCTGTTTGAGGCGAACTTGTGTGATTGTTCGTGCTTTGCGTGTTGTGTGTTCACTCTGGTATTGTATTGATTCTTATGCCTGTGTGTATAACCTGTAGACGGGATGACCGTCTCACTGAGTATTTGTGATAATACTCACGCATCTCTTTTTGCTATGTGATGCAAGTAAAGACAAAGTGTGATGTGGAATCATGGCCGGGAAGAAGAAATGATATAGTGTCTCGTTTTCGTGGCCGTTGTGCTAGAATTGCTAGGGTGTTAGTAATTCTGGAACTTGTTGGTTGGTTATTGACTTGTGTATTGAATTTGGAATTGGTTAGAGATTTAGTAAAGTATGGGATTTACTTAATGTTATGATTGGTTTTATCGTTTATTGTTTCGCATCGCTTGTGTTGACCCGTTGAGGATTATTATTTGTGATAATAATAATCCGAAGGGAGAAATTTTAAATTTTTCGGGTTGGGTTGTTTCAAAATCTTCATCTCACAAAGCACGTATGCAAGAAATCTAGTCCAACGGTTTGGGATGGAAACCTGTAAAACTGCTCGAACTCCTATGAGCACAACCACAAAATTGAGTAAAGATGAAGCTAGTGAATCTGTGGATGAGAAACTCTACAGAGGAATGATCGGGAGCTTGCTCTACCTCAGTGCTAGCCGCCTTGATCTGTGCCTAAGTGTTGGTGTTTGTGCTCGGTTTCAAGCGAATCCTAAAGTATCCCACCTAAATGCTGTGAAACGTATCCTTAAATATGTGAAAGGAACTCTCAATCATGGATTATACTACCCAAAGCAGACTAACCAAAATCTTGTAGGTTACTGTGACGCATACTAGACAGGAAGTATAGATGATAGACGAAGTACCTCAGGAGAAAGTTTTTTTTTAGGGAACAATCTTATCTCATCGCACAGCAAGAAGCAAAACTGTATAACCTTGTCCACAGCAGAAGCTTAGTACATCGCTATGGGAGTTGTTGTACCCAACCACTATGGATGAAGCAGATGGTGGCTGACTATGGTATGGTCTCAGACACTCTTCTCGTTCATTGTGATAATATGAGTGCTATTAACATATCAAAGAATCCAATTCAACACTCTATAACAAAATACATTGATATTAGACATCAATTCATTAGAGAACTGGTTGAGGAAAATGTGGTGAGAATCACGCATGTCACATCTTAGAATCAACTGGCCGACATTTTTACAAAACCATGAGATTTAAATACTTTCAGCGTTTTGAAAAATTTGTTGGGAATATGTGAACACTAATGTTTTATGATCTAATCTTTGAAGGATGTATGTCACATATAGTGTTATCAATCATCAGGTGTTTTTACTCCAATGTTTTGAACAACTCATAAAAACCTCTTATTGGTAAGTCATCACAGAGAAAGAGCTACTCATCATACATGTTCGGTTTTCGTTTTGTTTTTTTTCTCTTTTGTTTCTCTTCTCAAGGTTCTTGGGATCGATTCTGAATTCTATGGAAAGAATGAAAAAAGGATCGATCACAATTATAATATAAGTATAGATAGTGTACTCTAGGATGTGTCAGATGGTGATTAGAGAATACGAGAAAGTAGCTTTATTAGTCAAATACTTAATCGAATTTTTCGACTTGTTTTAAAGCGCAAATATTTCCTTATTTAAAAGAAAGTAGTGGTAAGAACAAAAGCGTACAAAACTAAAAAGTCTTCTTGATTCTTAAATCCAGTTGCTTTCATAAGACTTCATAATCAGACAGACACACATCATCATCTAGTCACCATCTTATAAAAAAATAAAAATAAAAATAAAAAATCAAATTAACAAAATCATCATAAACTTTTCATCTATTTAAATCCATAATTGTTTGAATCAGATCATCCCTTTTCTTACCACGCAAGAAATGGTTAGTGTTTTTTTCTTTTCTTGATCATCTCTTAGTTATTTCATAACACAAATTAGATTCTTCTGCTAAATCTGTTTCATCGATCGGTTCTGTTTTCTTGCAGGCGAGTTTCAGGTCCGAAGCAATACAACTCAGAAGTGGTCTGAAACCTAAAGGAAAGACTTATGGGTTGACTAAGCAGAAGAAACGAGAGATCGAAGATATCTTTAATCTCTTTGACATAGATGGTTCAGGTAAGTTATTAAAGCGATTCTTAATCCGGTTTACACCGGTCTAAATCAGAATCACATAATTTAGTGCATCGTTTCATATGTAGGTACCATCGATGCTCGTGAGCTCCACGTTGCTATGAGGTTAGTGGAATTTTTTCTTTCTTTAATAAATATTCTTGAAGTTTTAGTGAGCACTAAAAAGATTATCAACTGATTACAGGAATCTCGGATTTGAGATGAATGATGAGGTTTGTTCTTCATCAAATTATAGTTTTGCTTCCTTTTAATTTTGTTTATACAACTGATCTTTGTTTATTTTCAAATTTCTCGGTTTATAGATCAATGTAAATTGAAACACAATTTAGTATGGTTTATGTTCACTATGCTTTTCGGTTCGGTTTGACTATATGAATCGAGATGAGAATTCGTGTGTTTTTGTTTGATATATAATGAATCCATTTATTTGTATGTTTTTTGTTTGTTATATATGGTGCAGCAAATAGACGAATTGATGGCACAAGTAGATAAAAACCAAAGTGGAGCAATAGATTTTGACGAATTCGTGTATATGATGACAACTAAATTTGGAGAACGAGACTCAATAGAAGAATTGTCTAAGGCATTTAAGATCATTGATCACGACAACAATGTTATTTCCAAACCTATCCTTTTTAAATATTTATTTATTTCTGTGTTTGAATTAGTTTCATTGTGTAATTGACTTGACAAAAATTGGAATATTATTAGGGGAAGATTTCACATCACGATATCAAACAAATTGCTAAAGAGTTAGGAGAAAATTTCACAGATAATGATATAGAAGAAATGATCGAAGAAGCAGATCGTGACAGTAAGTGAAAACATATATATATATAGAATCTCGAAAACAATTATTTATATCAATTAATCCGTTCTAACATTCATGTTTTTGCCTTAAACTTAAGCAGAAGATGGAGAAGTTAATTTGGAGGAGTTCATGAAGATGATGAAGAGAACCTCTTATGGCTATGAGAAGTAATAATCATATCATTGTGGAATATCAATTCATCAACTCGATTATCATAAAGAATTAAAGTTTGATTTGAAATTTGGTGGGATAAATTCTGTGTGGTTAATATATAAATGTCTTTGAGTAATCATATATATACATGTGTTTATACCTTTAAGCCATATCATTGTATAAAAAGTTTCTAAAAAATTTGAATATAGTACAGAATGCGAAATACTAAATCTAATATACTACAATAAGGAGTGGGCATAAATAACTCGAAAAACCGCACCGAACCGAACAGAGTAAAAGAATATCGGTTTGGTATAAATTCTTCTTAAAAACCCTATTGGTTCTTAATATTTATGTCCATAAGTATCGGGTTCGGTTTCGGTTTTAACCCATGAGCCGAATCATAATCGATTTAGACCAAACATTCTACATGAGTTATTAAACATATAGGACCATTGCCCTAACCGCAGCCCGACTTTTCTTCTTCCAACCTCCCCCCGTTTGTTCTTCCAATTTTGTGTTGCATTTGGTGTTTCATTATATACTTTAAACTCTAAAATCTTTGAACTATGTTGTTTTTGTCTTTTAATTTTTGGTTTTCCACTTGGTAAATATAGGTTCTGGATTCGGTATTGGGGTATTAACCGAACCGAAACCGAACCACAAGTAATTCGGGTCTTTTAAGGTCTTCATAAATGTTATACCGAACCGTACCACATACTACATGATAACAAGATGCGGATTCGGTAAAGCCAAAAACTCTAAAGCCAAGACAAAAAAAATGAAATCAATACCATCTTTTGTTTAACATGATTAGTCTTCCACTAGATTTCATTTACATTTCCAATATATTTTGCTTCACGAATGTTTAGTTTGACTTCATCGGTTATGATTTTGGATTCTTGGTGTTCTGGATCCGTGGAGATATAATGGTGTTGATTTGAAAAGACTCTTCTTGTTGTCTCACTTGCTTGTTCGTTCGTCATGATTAGTGTTTGATATTTGGCATTAGGTAATGTTACAATATTGTCTTTCCTCTAGATTATGTTCACATTCAACGGTCTATTGTGTTTACAGTAGAGCGATCTAGTTGAGAAAGAGAACAGCGGAATATTATCATCGCAGAGATGCCAATCAATGTATATATAGTAGAATCAATCAATGAAAAAGTAAGAAACTTTTCTGCTTTTTTTTTTTTAATGGCTCTTAAACTTCAAAGTTCAGGTTACTTGTATCTGTACAAACCATTTATGTTAAGCCACAGAACTTGTCTCTCTCTGATGCACTTTGAGATTAATCTTGAAGATGGAATTGAAATTAAGGGACGAAAGTAGGTGTTTATTACAAAGCAATCCAAAGACCCATTTTTCTGATACTTAATTCCCTGTCAGATTTCACTTTGGCAAACGAGACAAGCACAAGAGTGAAGCTTCTAACTGAATTGCAAATTATATAGAACATCTGAAACAACTTACATTCCACAATAGAGAAGAGTAGAGAGATGGAGACGAAGAAGAAGAGTAGAGAGTGTTGCAAAATATCATCGCCATATTTTGGGATAATATTTGTCTGTATGGCTGAATTACACTACAAAAGCCTTCTTTAAATAGACAGTTACACTTTTGTTTCGTCTTGTCACGTTTTATATATTACAGTTACAATTATATATACTAGAGAAATTTACTGAGATCGTTACCGTCTCAGGTTTGTATTTAAAGATATGTGTGTGTGAGAATTATAGTAGTATGTGTTAAAAATGAGAAAATATATACATTGAAGATTGTGTTTTTCAATGATTGAGAGTTGGTCCTTGGTAGTGATATTTTTACATAACATCAATTAAGTGATGTTCATTCAAGTCTTGGCCTCAATAGCGACTTAATAGGAGGGCATCAACAATTACAAAATTCAAATACTCTAGCTGAAAATTCCAATATAAAACAATATTAATGATAATTTATTACATAAATTTCGAACTTTTTATATTCATGAAGAAATTAGTTTAATATTAACTTGATTATATTAGAGCTAGTTGAAATATTTTATTCTATATTAGTACTAATTTTTATGTTTTCTTGCAATTTAAATACCCATGGAGTAGGTCTAACTCCATTTTCTAGACAATGCTGTATTTTGTCGATTTTCCTAACAATATTCATGGAAATAAATTCGGCGGATTACGTAAAAACATGGAAACCACTTATTATTTCCAAAATCATTTTCTTCCTCTTTCAAGATTCAACTAAGTACACAAGTCATGACCTTAAACCATAGATAATTCCATGCTTTCATATTAAGATTAAGAAGAAAAATGCTAAAAACACCCAACACAAAAAAACTAAAAATTCCAACATCTTTTTAGTTTTATTTTCATCTTAATACACTAACTAATTAGAGAGAATACATGAAAATTCTTATATTTGCCTTTGGAGGAATATAAAAATAAAAACTTTCCTTACGGAAAATCATAAAAAGGTTTAATTTTTTTCGTCGATGACGTGTCACACGCTAATTTGAACAGTCTTTTTTTAGTTGCAGACTTTGCTACTCTTCCACAACGGCGCGTGAAAGTCCACGTTCTTCATTTCCGTCACATGGGACCCACCCACCACGAAATTATTATTATCATCACGACCCCTCTTTTTTCTTTCTCCTTTCAACCAAACCCCAAACAATTTCAACCCTTCACCTACCCCCTCCTCTTCCTCATCTCCGTCGCCGCCGTCTCCTTCGCAGTCACTACCATCGGAGTTAAATTCCTCCGTCGTGAATTTCCCTCCTTTAATCATTTTATCGATTTGTTCAGGTCCTACTTTCAATTGCTCCGTCAAGAACGTCACGAGCTCATCTCTCTGCTTCTTCGCCGCCGCGAGCTCCGAGCTTAAACTGTTGTTCTCACGTTTCAGCTTCTCGTTTTCGCCGGATAAATCGGCGACCATGTTTTCGACTGAACCCGGGTTTTTTGACCCGGGTGATGACGTGGAGCTTGACCCGTGATCATCACCCGCCGAATTTGACTCCGACGGCGAACCAACAGCTACACATTTTCCCGCCGCCGCCGCGATCACGGACTTACGTCGACGTATTTCCGACAACAGATCTTCTTGTCCTCTCCGGAAGTAGTCGTTTGCAAATTCCCATTTTTCCGGGACAGTTTTACGAAATCCCTTTAGTTATAAAATCATAAAATTCGGATTAGTCGGACTAAACTCGGATTATATTCCAATTAGTCAAACTAGACATTGATCACTTATAAATTCGGATTAGTCGGATTAAACCCGAATAACTTATAAATTCGGATTTAACAGAATCACATGTATAATCACCTACAAATTCAAATTAATCGGGCTAGACCCAAATCACCTATACATTTGGATTTAACCCGTTAATGATCAATTATATATTCCGATTAATCGATCTAGATCATCTATAAATTCAAATTAGTCCCGAATCACCTATATATTTAGCCGGTTAAATTCGGATCATCGTTGTAAATAAAACACAAAAATTCTAAGCTTCTAGAAGTTTTTTTCCCAACAACCCCCAAAAAACTTTTGAAATCTTTTGTAAATTTGACTTAACTACCAAAGAAGAATGATTCAATTTTTCACCAAACGATCTTTAAATGATGAGAAGAAATTTCTCAATGAAAATGACAAAATATATATATATTTTGAAGTGAAGTGAAACTCACGTAAGTGTTGAGCTGACGAATGAAGCTTGAGAAATTGTTATGCTTAAAGTATTGAGGAAGAAGATCTTTAGCAAACTCAGCTGTTTTCCATACGACAAAAGCTGTTCCTTCTTCGTTCCACGAAACGACGTCGTCTGTGCTCACATCATCAACTAACTGATACGTTTTACTTAAAAACGGCGCCGGTACAGTTCTCTGCGCCGCCGTCATCTCCGGCAAACTTTTTTTTTTTTAAACTATAAAAAAACACTAAAAAAACAATCTAGACAGAGAGAGAAAAAGACCCAAGAAAAAAAAAATTGAAATTGAAGTTTTTTTGTTTAGCAACTAAAGAGCAAAAGAGCGGTGAGGAATTCCCAATCCCAGCAATAGAAGCCAGAGAGGAAGACACGAGAACGGAGAAGATCGGAGTTTCGTTTGGTTTCTTCCATTTAAGGAATTATCTGATGGAGGAGGAAGATGGAGACGACGACCATAATTCGCCGGAGCAAATCCGTAAAGATTATCTTTCTCAAAAAATAAAAATCCGTAAAGATTATATAATTTAGCTAAGTGTTTCTTTTTTTTTTGGAGGTTGATATAACTCATTAAGCTTTATAGATCCCAATGTGGGTCCTACGTTTGAAAGAAAATATGAATAAAAATTTGGATGCTTGTTCTAGAAATTCTCAGAAACATCTTTTCATTCTTTCTTCTCTTTATCAAAATGTTCAAAAAAGTCTCGTCTTTTGAATAATGTTTTTTCCTTTCCTTGAATATATCTAAATCAGAATTCAAGGGAAATGCCACACATTGAGTTAAAATTTGTATGTAATTGTTGTTATATATATGATATAATGTTATTTCGAAATTAATCTTAGAGTTGAGTAACATAATTTCTTTTATTATTAAAGTTATGAGATAGCGAAATTATTTAACATAGTTTAACATATATCACTATTTTGCGAACTTATGGAATAGTTGGAATATAAAACAAAATTATGCAGAATATTGTAGTTGTTAAAAAATATGTTGAATTACCAATCAAAACTATTTTATCTTAAAGTAAACACGCCAAAAGCAACAAAAACAAAATATTATATCTCTTTGTCTAGAAAGTTTTTCTAATTTACAAATGTATGTGTAATGTTTTTTTTTTCAAATATGACGGGAGACAAGGAGATATTTTATTGAATAAGAATTGCGACTTTGTTTATTTGCTTGTTTCTATTTATATTTCTTTTGAGTATTTTAATGTGTTTCACCTAACACATTTCGGTTTCAATTCACATTTGAGTACCAATGAGCTTCATTTACCTTTTCTATTTGAATCTTGGACTAAAAAATTCGGATAACATATTTTAATGTGTGAGTCGTGACAAGTTCAAGTTCTTAAAAAACCATCGACATCTACGTCTTCATTCTTGGATTTATTTCCAACACCTTTGGCTCTTATCCGCATTAGTTTTATTATCATTAGTTCCATGCCTAAATAAATTATATTCATCAATTAAAGACGATGAATTCTACATAATAAGGTAGATACAAATGAAACAGCTGCATGGTTCATAAGTATATATCGCACGATAGTTGCATGGTTGATAAAATTTACGCAAATTCAAGTCTCAAAGTTGGGGGAAAATGGCGTACGCTTTTTTAAACATATATTTAAAAACTGATTCGGGACCGACAAATATTTTGAATCAAAAGATAATATCTTTTTAGTCAAAAAAGGCGATAATTTATTTGTGAAGAAAATATAGATTGTAGTTGCACGTACATTTATCTCTTTTTGACTAAGTGAATGTTGGCCTAGTAAGTTTGAGAGTAAAATATTCGGATTCTAAGATCACTAATTCAATTCTATTTGAAAAGATTGATTTACATTTTAAATATGGTATTTTTAATGGTTGGTTTTGGGAATTGGAAAATATTATGGACCAAAAATTGAAAACTTCCAAATTTTATTATATATATATATCTTTTTGGACCTCAAACACATGTCTATTTTTAAAAGCTATAATTGGTAATTCTCATAATGGTAAAATTCTTTATATTTCAATATTCCATAATTCTACCATATTTATAATGGGAACCTAACTTATCAAGACTCACTATAACAAACAAATTGACAACATCATGGATGAATCTAGCTTAGTTCCAGGCTAAAATCAGTTTAAACTTTAAAATAGAAAAGTTTTTTTTTTCTAACTACGATCGCTATAACATACTCTTGTCAAACTATCTTAAAATTTTATCTGTTTAGCATTTCTTCGTGTGTATGGCTAAACCGGGTTCAAGATTCAGTAGACTGTTTTTCAGAAAAAAAAAAGAGAAGAATTCAGTAGACTTATTTTGAAAGTTTCAGAGCTCCATTAAATATATATGTTTAACATTAAAAGCATATAAATTATTAAAAATATATATTATTGGCACATGTGCATGACAGTAAAGTAAACTTCTTTTAACATGTGTTAAAAATTCTACATTAATTTGTTTTACTAAAAACTCTATAACACTTTATTAAAAGCATTTAGAGTATTTTCTAACTAATTAGATACATAACAATTAATATTTTCGCTGAAGAGATACGTAATAATTTATTTAGTGCACAATTGTTCCATTTTTCAATCTTTTTGGTTTTTTAAAATTCAAAATTTACTCACGTTTAATCGTGTATAGAAAATTGAGAAATTTTGAGAAATGCCACTTTTTAATTACCACTTTTCAAAAATGCCATATTTTCAAAATCTTTACAAAAATACCATTTTTCAAAATTATTTACTCATTATATCATTTATATTTGAGTTAACTATATTGTATTAGGTTTAGTTTTGAGGGTTTATGGGTTTTAGGAGTCAAAACATTTTTTATGATTTAGAAATTTAAAATTTAGGCTTTAAAAATTCATAATTAGTGGCATTTTTGCAAATAAACCACCTATAGTAGCATTTTTGCAAATATGCACATTAAAAATGGTGCAATTATTTCTAGAAAATTCATATTTAATCAAACGTAAAATATTTACTTATCGATACATATTAGCTGTTTTAATTTTATGAGGTATAAAAAAGTTATTTTCTTTGAAATTCTTAAAAACAAACTATACTTTTTGATCAAATACTTATATTAGATATTTTTTAAGTTCGTCAAAATTCCGTTGTTGAGAAATAAGTTATCGAGCCACTTTTGTATACTTTTACATCAATTTACGTATTCTACGTTTCTCACTAAAATAATTAATATTTGTTTTTTTTTTTGGAAATAATTAATATTTTTTTAAGAAAAGCAAGTCCTTTTTTAAACAACTTGTATGGTAGTTTTGGACCATTTTATTTAGTCGCTCACTTCTTCTATGGAAAGTTCGAACTCATTGCTAGATTTCGGTGACCTGAGAAAAACTTGACCACTTGGCTAAATCAATTAAAGTCAAGATTAATGGTTAGATTTATATATAATATATAGAGAATTAGTGAAAAGAAATTTCAAACTACAGCGATAAATATTGACACATGTCAAGAAATATCGATTTGAAACGTAACGCATTTATTTTCCACGAATCTTTGTTATGCCACTTGAAAGATGAGTCTGGCTTTTGTATAATTGTGTTTGTTGTGTTTAGCAAAAAAAAATAGTTGTGTTTGTTGAGCATTGGAATGTTTGAGTTCCACTATATATCTTAACTTTTGAGTCGACATAAACTGTTCATGACACATTCAAAATGCAATATAAAATGAATCATCAAGAATACTAGTTAGAAATCGTACCTACAAATTCGTTTTGAGGTTTATAAAAAAACAAATGCAAATATACATGGAATTAAATCATGTAGTCAATCAAGCATTGGATTTATCCATATCCAAATAAGATTGGAGTAAAGTTATGCCTATTCGAAACTATATATGATTGTTGAGGAGAACAAATTGTTATGCTTCTTTCCAAAGTTTTGTCACACTAGTTGCATACGAATGCAAAGAATTATTTGTTGATTATGAAAGAAGTGTTTCAATCCCGAGATTGTTTGCATACCTTATGATTTATGATCCAAGAAAAATGTACATTACCCTTCGTAGAAAACTTTTCATACGAGAGCAGTTCATGTGAACACTAGTTTTGTTTTTATTGTCTTTAGTACCATCAACCTAACTTTTGCAACTTCTTTATCTTGTTGATTGGAGAGTACTCACTTGACTTGAGTTCCTGTTTTTCCTTATCTCCCTCTAAAATCCATGAAAAGACATCTATAAATATCAATTCCAAAAAAACTTATAGCGACATTTAGTTTGAAAGGAAATAAATATAGTATTTTGCGCACAAGATAAACAAATATATATATATATATATATATATATAATATATAAATATATATAATATACCATCTAACGACCAACTCGACTAAAACTATGAATATAAAGAAAAAAAATTCCTTTTTTTGGTCAAGAAAAGAAATATATAATATGTTCTTATTAACTATAACTTCAAACAAAGTGGTCCAAAAAATTGAGATATAAAATGCAATCTGATCTTTATGATTTTAAGTTCAATAAGTAATTATTATGTATGCCATATGTTAACGTCATACGTTGCCACTACACTCACCTCAAACAAAAAGTGTGATCAATCACAGGTTCCAGAATCTTGTTGTGAACCACCACTGATTCATTATTCTTTGAATGTAATTATTATAATAAAAAATAAGGGAAATTGGGCTTAATAATCAAAAAAACAATAATTAAAAAACTAACTAATTAACCTAGTTCTAATGGTTGATTTTTTGCCACATACCCCAACTTTTGTTACTTTTTTGATTATTATTATTTTTTTGGTTATTTAGTAAATTAGCCCAAAAAATAATGTTGCAAAAATTAAGGTTTAAACAATTTTTAAATTATAAAATGCGATAATTTAAAGTATGTTACTGTAATCTGTAATACTTAAAAGAAGAAAAGACGTTTAATTCGTGACACCACTCATTCAACAACCGATTAAGCAAAATACCGTTTTCTCTCTTAAAAAGGTCTTTTCTTTTCAGTCTCCATTTGTTTATAATTATATTTATATCACTGGGGCCTTATTTTAAAAAGAGAGGCACCGGCCCACTTCAACTTGGTTTTTTTTTCTCTCTTATATACATTGTGAATATACATGGATTTTTTACAATTAGCAGCATTATTTATTTTTAAATTCTCAAAAAATATTTCTTAATAAAACTAATTTCTGTCTATATAAAATTCAAATAACTTTCGTTTAAAGAAACACATCTGAAATTGTGTGGAATTTTAAAATTCAAAAATGTGTAAAAAATATATATTTATAATTTTATCATCAAATTGCAAAAATATTATCATTATAACAAATTAAAATGTTGTGATAAACTTTATGATTATCTGTAGTTAGAAGATTTTTTTAATCTTCTAAATTTATTATTATTCGATTACAAATTACGAGAACTGTTACAATTCTATAACGGACAAGTCTTCCGCTTTGATTCACGCTAGACGATTTTATCTTGCTCCACTCTGAAGATTTTCTGTAAACTTGTTTTCATTAATCTTTATCAGTGATAATAAATCCTATATTTTGAGATTCAAATTTTAGATTTTTTGGTGTAAAAGTATTGATTAACTCTTAATTAAACTATGGGCCAATGGGGAAACAAGTAGTTGGAAATTTATGTTTGTTAAATAATTTTTACGGAAAATTTTCAGTCAAAAATTAAGTTGAATGTTTTAAAATGGGTATATGCTAATAATATATAAAGAAATTAAACCTCTGTAGGAGCCAGAAGGTTCACATTCTTTCAAAACCAGTCGTCGGAAAGATAAACAAAATTTCCCAATCGGAAAGTTTATTAGGGTTTCTGAGTTTCTTCAGAAGTAAGAGAACAATCGAAGATGTGGCACGAAGCGAGAAGATCGGAGAAGAAGGTTCACGATATGATGGACGCTGCTCGGAAAAGAGCACAACGACGAGCTATTTACTTAGCTAAACGTCGTGGAGATCCAATTCAATCGATCCAAGCCATTGGATCTCGTTACCGAATCGTCCGTGATGATGGTCTTTACCAAGCCACCGAAGATCAACAGGGCTTGTAATAACAATAATCCTCCTCCTTCGAATTCTCCTTTCGGCTTTGAATTGATTTCTCTATTGACGATGAACGAAATTTGTGTATCAGGATTCCTTGGAATGGGAAGCAAGATGTTATGATTGATAGGTACTGAAATTCGTTCTAGGGTTTATCGATTTTGTCATAGATTGAATTTATAGTCATTGTATTGGTTACTATGTGTAGATTCGATGGTCGTGCACTTCTGGATTTTGTGCGTGAAGCTGGTTCGAGAAGCATAAGGCCACATAAGAAGTCTGAGGAAGAGGAAGAAGTAGAAGAGTTTGTTAATTTTGAGCGTTATCGGGATTTAATTAAGCATCGCCGTAGAGGATGTCGGTACCTTTTTCTCTACATTTTTCTGCTTCCTGTTTGTTTTTCGCGGAATATCGGTCTTCGATTTGAGTAATTGAGATAAGAGTCAATGGGATAATGCTTCATACTGTGAACAGTTTCTGATGAGGAGGGTTTGCTACATGTCAATCAGGAGCTCGAGGCTAAACTTGCTGCACCTTTTCTTGGGACAAGGTGCATTCTTTTCTATGTCAATTACGTGAAAGTTCGAGTTGATCTTCTAGTTTCTTTGACATTGATGTAGCAGCTCATTTAGGATTGATCCTGAAAAATTTCGGTCTGTTTTTGAATGTACTCTGTAGATCACAACCAGCTCAACCACCTGTGAACAAAGGCACGTATTCGCAGGTTGGGTTTTCGTATGGTGGGAACGGAAAAGAGGAGTCGTTGGATGCGGATGAAGATGATGTTGATGATGACGAGGATGAGGAGGATGAGGAGGAAGAGTTTGATAGTAATGATAGTGATGATGAAGGGATGGAAACAATTGCGAAACAGTTTGGCGTGAAGCGATATGGGTGGCTCGTTTATATGGACAAGAAGGCGAAAGAGGAAGAGAGAAGGCAAAAGGAACTTATCAAAGGCGATCCTTCTATTGTAAGTTGCAAGGCTCGTGTTGATCAATGAACGTTATGCCTTCTTTTTGTTTTTGATTATCTAGTGATGAATCTCTGTGTATCACAACTCATGAAAAATGTAGAAGAAGCTAAGTCGCAAGGAAAGAAGAAAGGTTTCTAGGATAGAGAGGGATAGAGAACGAGAAACTTCAAGGATTGGTGGAAGGCAATTGATTCATCATGATCCCTACAGGTAAGATAGTATAACACATAAAATAAAGAAATGTTAGTGGAATTTTTAGCTCACTGACATAGTGCTTCTAAATTCATAGGGAGTCTCGAAGGAGTCCTACTTATGAGGCTTATCCGCGTTCAAGAAGGTTTTCCATTATTAGCCTGTTATCATGTCATACCCGCTATGAAAACATTGGAAAAATGAATTATCTCTTCTTGCTCGTATCCACAGATCAAGATCCAGATCCCGGTCATATTCTCCATCATACTCAAGACGGAATGGTCGTGGAGACCATTCTGATGAAATTAGCATGCCAAAAATCGAATATATTACAGAATTTGGAGGCTCTGGAGATGTGGGAAGTCCAAAGTTTGGAGGATATTCGCCTCCGCATTCACCACCATCACATGCTGATCTATTAAGCCGGTCGGAGCACTCAACCTCTAGTTCTTGCAAAGATAGCTTACTCCCGATTTTTCGGCCAAGGAAAATTTTGATGTTTGTAGTATAAAGTTGGCACTAGATTGATTACCTGTTACAAGGGAGAGAAAGAAGCTTCCTTTATAGAACCCCTTTTAAAATTGAATGAAATTTGCTTATTGTATAATCAATGGAGTAGGAAATTATAATTTTTTATTTCCCTGCAGACCATCGTCCGGCCACATTCTTGAGGCGCTGCATGTTGATCCTGCATCTGGTGTATCTCTGGAGAAAGACAAAATTCCTAAACCAGCTAAACCGGTAGTGAGGTATGGATGAGATTGCATATTTCAAGTTATATTTTGGTGGTATGTCTATCTTCCGTTTGCTTTTGTGGTTATGAATTGTAACTCATATTCTTTGTTTTTTTCTATGTGCAGTTCTTCCGCAGCGCTATCAAAGCTTTCAAAAGCAGGTACCTCCTCAGCAGGATCTTCGAAACAGACACAAGGTGAGAAGAAAGAAACTCCCCAAGAACGACTAAAGAGAATCATGAACAAACAGCTAACAAAACAGAGTAAGATCTTAAATGCTGTTATGTTCTCTGCATTTTAGTTTATTCTTGTTTACTATTGGAAACTGATATGGTGTGATGAATCATGTTTTTACAGTTAAGAAAGACTCTGCAACAGAGACTGCTAAAAAACGAGAACAGGAGAAGCAAAGGCTGGAGAAACTAGCTGAAACAAGCCGGTTAACTCGAAATAGACATCGCAGCCGTAGTAGGAGTTATAGTCGATCACCACCACCGAGGTTGTTAATAAAGTTATCATTTTTTGCTTCGTGATTAGAGTCTGGGATTTGTGAAGATGACAAGGAAGTTACAGAAAGTATCAGAGACTTTTTCGGTTCTTAGAGAGCTCTGATTGGATCTGCTCTCTCTCTCTGAGAGTCACCTACACAGAATTTCATCATCTCCTTCTTCTATCTGATGTTCTTAAATGCTAAAATGTTTTGTCTGCAGAAGATACAGACGAAGCAGAAGTAGAAGTAGAAGCAGGAGATCGCGCAGGCACGGTTCAAGGTCTCGTTCTCGCTCCCCATCTAGATCGGTATCGCGCTCTCCCAAACGCTCACGTAGACGGTCATCCTCGTATTCAAGGTCTCCTAGGTAAACAACCAAATGCAAGCTTTTACATGTTTCTCCAACATGGTTGGCTTTTGCCTCATTAACATATTTGAGTATTTTTTTACAGACGAAGAAGCAGGTCAAGGCACTGAACTGAAAACTCTTCTTATTAAGGCAAAAGATTTTGTTTGCCTAATTTATATATTTGTTATGTGTGTTTACTTTCTGCTCTTTATTTTATAACTTTGATATATTTTAAAGTGTGACGTAAAATGTGTCATGTACAACAATAAAAATGTGTACATCTGATTTGATTATTATTATAGGTGAAAACTCTCTTTCTCTCTTTATTTTTATACGGATATACATAGAGAATGGTTTGAATGAATGAAAAAACAAAAAATCAACGTTGAATTTGGTAGGATGTTGGAAAGTATTTCAGATTTTTCGTATTGAATTTCTTGTTATTTGTTTCTATGGTTGGTTTTGATTTTGTACGAAAAATCAATGCTAGAATAAGACATAAGAGCAGGTCCATTAGAGACCAATGTACATGCTCTAACGTTGATAGTACCTCTGTTATTAATTTAATCATTTTATAAAATCCACAATCTTGATAAGATTTTTCAGCTCTTCGGAATTGTGCAAGTACAAAAAAAAACGCCGAAAAGACTTTTCTTTTTTAAACAGAAAGTTGCTATAAAGAGATTTACCTAGTTATTAACTACATTTAGAAAATAATAATTACAATTGGTCCCATTAACACAACTTGCTTTGATTACCAACTCATTCTCAAAAATGTTTCATATAATCTCCCATCTGTCACTCGATTGAGAGCACCATGAGTCTCGAGTTTGAGGTCGAATGGTTTAACCAATAGAGAAGAAAGGAATCATCTAACTATGAGTTAAAAAAACACACTTTACGGAAAATTTATAAATGTGAAAATTTTAATTCCAGATATCCTTCATTCTCTTTTCATGATAAATAAATAGATAAGAACGAAGGAGAATTCAAAGAAAAAAAAATCAACGTTGAACGTGGTAGGAGCGGAGTCACTATTATTTCATGCGTCAATATGATACATTGAGTTTATTAATTGGACCCATTCTCAGATTTTTTGTTTTGTTTTTGAATTGATATTATTTATTACTATTGTTATAATTCATGGCTTTGTTGTGTTCGAAAAACCAATGCTATATTAAATAACAACGAGACTAGTGTGTTTTGTCGTCTGTGTTTGTGACCATCCCCATGCTTTTAAGTTTTAAACACAACGTGGTAATAAATAATACTCTTTCTGTTTTAAAATAATTGTCAATCTAGTTTATTCTACACATATTAAAAAAATATATTAAAAATTTGTTTTATCCCTAATTAATACAATATTTAAATTGATATGAATAATTTATAAATTTAAAAATAAAGATAAAAATAGAATAGTTGGTCATAAATATGTACACAATGACAAATAATATGAAATAAAATATTAAAGCTAAAATAACAAATAATATGAAATGGAGAGAATAACTTCGTATTATTTTAAGTTTTAACTCTTTGAAATTTCGTATAACTTCATCGATAAGAACATGTCCATTGGAGAATTCTCACAAGAATTTCTCATCAATAAAAAAATGTTTAATAATAATATTTAATCATAAGAGTTTTTCAATAAAAATAAAAAAATCTTTTATTTGAGATACTTTGAAAACATTTCTAATGGTAGATACTCATTGAGTATCCAGAATTAAAAATAAATAAAAATTAAAAAAATGAGTTTCGTGTTCAAAACCCCCATAAAAAAACTCTCAAACTACATGTTTGTTTTTAAGTGGTCAATTTTTTTAAAAAAATTAAATAACTTAATTAAATAACTTAATTATATTAAAATATTAATAATTTAAATATTAGATACTCATGTTAGTTTCTCTACCATTATAGATATTTTAAGAGAATTTTTCACAATTAAATATTACTAATTAATATTTTATTATTATTTTTGTGGAAGAAAAACTTTTGTGAAAAACTTTCTAATGTAGATGCTCTAATAATCTACAATATAATTAGGATTTTCACATCTTTGCAAATGTAAGTATTAAAAGCCCAAAAAAACGTCAATTTATTTGGTACTTATGAAAATGAAACGTTAATACTAATTTAGGATTAATTAAAATTTGTAGACAAGAATGGTAGAGACAAAAAAATTGAGGATGCATTAGTTAAGGATGTAAGTATTTATTATGATGATGGCTAGCTAATAAAGTATGTCTTTAAGTACATGTGAAATGTCTTCAAACAATATCCATATCAAATGTTAATTCGAAATGCTAAACCTAAATAAATTCTATTATATATTAAAAAGCTTATAGTTTTTTTTTTTCAAAAATTAAAAAGCTTATTGTTTTGGATAACAATTCGCAAAAGTGAAATTATCAAAAACGTAAAATATTAAATGCAATATGTGAAAAAACATGTGAAATCAGATGAAAAATCCTTAAAAGATATATTTGATTAATTAAAAAAAATACGAGCTTACAAAATCATCATATATCATCATTCTCATTGACCAAAACAGTACTTTTTATCACAAATGGAAAATAAAAATTCATACAAGTGCAAGTTTTTTAGGGGCTACGATCCTTCTTTTTAGGTCTGCAGAAGCTAACAGTTACAAATCTATAATAAATTTAAGCTAACTGTAAAATAACATCAAAGTGAAAAAAAAAGCAGAACCTTAATAATAACAGAAACGACAAAAGAGTCTGAAATTTATCGAAAGAACAAAAATAGCAGAAAATGTCACATGGGAAGCTTTGTAAACGGTACAAAGAATCGAAGTAGAAGAAATAAATAACCAAAACAAAACAAAACCTCTAAATGTCGTCAGTTACTTTTTTTCTCTCCAATAATGTTTCTTTTTCCCAATTTTGATAAACCAAAATTAACACAACGGTAATGAATATGGTTATGAAGAAAATGGTAAACCAAAGAAGTCTATTTCAGATTGATAATTTGTGAATATTTTTTTCTCAATTTCATTTTTTTATTTTATTTTATTTTGTGCGTATATTTGATCGGACCGGCCACGAAAACTTGTCTTAATGCCACCAAAAATAACATAAATTTTCTCTCTCCTCTCTCCTCTCTCCTCTCTCCTCTCTCCCTCTTCAAGCTCTCAACTTTTTGAGTTCTTTGAGACTACAAAGAACACAAAAGTACATTTTCTTTATTCAGTTTACATCACTCTCTCTTCGATTTCTTACAAAAAGTTTCAATTTTTCAATGTTAAATCCAAGACCCATCTGAGATTATTTGTCCACCGGAGAAAAAAAAAATGAGAAAGACTTCTGTTTCATCTAATAGCTTTGGTGGGTTTTTAAGTCCCGGAGCTCCGAGTTACGCCGATAACAAAGGTTGGAGCTCCGAGAGAGTTCCACATCCTTCTTCGTCTTCGATTACTAACTCCACCGCCGTAATCAACGGTGGTCGTCGTCACATCGGCTCAGCTTCAGCTTTAACGACGCCGTTTTACAGTGGAAGATCAATACCTTCGAAGTGGGAAGATGCAGAGAGGTGGATTTGTAGCCCTGTTTCGATGTACCCACAAGGTGTTTGTAAAAATTCCTCAGTGAGTTTTTCTGAACAGAGACGGCAGAAATCTAAGAGCGGTCCGATTGTTCCTCCGACGTTACCTCATCCACCACCGTCTTCTTCTTCGTCGGCGATTGGTGGGTGTTATCATTACTCTCCGAGGATGACTATGCGGAGTATGGAAGGTGCTTCTCAAGGGAATATGAAGAGTTTGATGGTGGTTGGTTCGCCGTTCTCGACCGGTGTTATGGAAGCTGATAGGGTTTTCAGAGGAAGTGTCGGTGGTCGTCATGGACATAGCCGGAGCTGGATTGATTTGATGAGTGAAGAAACTTCATCACTTAGCTCCAAAACTGATACAGGTAACAACAAAATCTCTCTCTCTCTCTCTCTCTCTTTGAATCTTGAATCTTGAATCAGAAATTGCAAAAAGATTCTCACTTTTAGCTGATTCTTGTGGTCAAGATCTAAGCTTTGTTGAATTTGTTGCAGAGGAGAAAGCAGAGGACACAAAGGAGGAGGAAGAAATGAAGACGGCGATGCAATCTCCGGTGGTTTCAAGAAGAGATATGGCTACTCAGATGAGCCCAGAAGAAGAGACACTTCCTAATAATAATAATAATAATCAGTCTTCTTCACCATTGGTTGTTTCTGTGATTGAGCCTCCTTTAAGAGAGGAAGAAGCTCCTTGTAGAGGAAGTGAAGTTAGAGAAGTGAAAATGGATAAAGGAGCAAGAATGATTAAGCGTCCAAAGAGAAGAGTAATGATGTCTTCTTCTACTAGGGTTATTAGAAGAGAACAACCTGAGGTTGAAGACAACTCTGATTCTTCTTCTTGGGATATCTCAGAACCAGCCATGACTCTTTCAAAGTAAACAAAAGACATTGATTCTTGTTATATCTGTTTTCTTCTTGGTAAGCTCATTAATGGTTTGAGAGTATTTGCAGGTTACAAAGAGAAGAAGCGAAGATTGCAGCTTGGGAAAATCTACAAAAGGCGAAAGCAGAAGCCGCCATTAGAAAACTCGAGGTCCTTGTTCGAGCTCTTCACTAACAAACCAAACAAGCTCATGAAACTGAAATTTTGCTTTTTGGCTTGGAATTGTACAGGTGAAGCTGGAGAAGAAGAAATCAGCATCAATGGATAAGATCTTGAACAAGCTTCAAACAGCTAAATTGAAAGCACAAGAGATGAGAAGAAGTTCGGTATCAAGTGATCAAGAACAAGGAGGGAATCAACAAATCTCAAGAAACTCAGTGAAGATCACTCATCTTGTTCGGAGACATACTTTTATGACTCCTTTCATGACTTGCTTTGCTCCTCGTGTTGATTGCAGAAAATCTTCCTCTGCTCTGTGAATTTCTTTTTTGTAATTTGAAGAAAAAGAAAACAAAAATGTACACTGCAAATTTTTCTTGTAAAGCTTTTTTTCTCTGTTCCAATTTTTTACTTGTGTTGCATAATACAATCACAAAGGTTAAAAACATAACAGCTTCACTTAAATTAATCCTGAAGATTCAGACAAGTGAAGTTTATATAAATGATATGTCTGTCTGGTCTGGTCTGGTGCATTAGTATGGGCGGTACCTCCAGTCTGATCTTGATGGTCTTGCGTTCGGCATTCCATAACCCCACTAGCAAATTCAGTATTAAAAACAAAATGAATCAGAATCAAGTTGTACCATATATATGAATCTTCGATTAGTGTTTTCGGATATGTGTTTATATACTCACATCTTCCAAACTCATGCCTCCATACATTCGACCAAAAGTGCGCACTGGACCTCCATAGCCACCAAAATATTCAGGACGAGCAGAACTTAACATGGAACTTGCACTGGCGCTAGGTCCAGCTTCATCAAGAGGTGTTGCTGAATCTATTGCTACCTAAACCGAAAACAATGTAGCTTTTTCAAACATCTTAAAAGATTCTTGTACTAAGCCTATTTATGCCAAAATCAAAGCTTTTCTTACCTCTTGTCCACAGATTTCATGAGATCTTCGGGCTACACGATCTGCAACACCATTTTCAGTAAAAGTAACGAATCCGAAACCTCTATGTCCACTTCTTTTTGGATCCTATAAAAAACTAGATATTTAATATGTTCACAATCATCTTCAGTGAATGTTCTCACTATAACTTATATCTCACCTTGGGAATATAAGCATCTTGAATTCGGCCAAATCTACCAAAATAATCGCGGAGATCATCAACGGATGCTTCTTGAGGAAGCCGTCCAACAAAGATCTTATTTCCCATTCCCCTCGCTGGTTCCCCTCCTACGTTAAAGTGAATTTTCCCTCTCATAATTCGAGAAAACAAATTGTTTTAAAATAAGGTGTTGATATTTCGATGAAGTGAGCTTACTTCCATAAAACGAAGTCGGAGTATCATACAAAGTAGGAGCACCAAGGGCTGCATATCTTGTAGCTGCAGTAATGTAAGCATCATAAGCTCCATAACCACCTGGAGCTCCAAATCCACTTGCAACAGCCACAGGTGGACGAGACATTCTAGCCACCGGCGGTGGCCTAGGCGGATGATCATCTTCCTTTGGTGTTGCTCGATCAACAGCAACTGTTGTACCTCCCAGATCATGAGTATCTTCCATTAGATCCTCCACTGAATCTGAAATCACAAAATAGAAGGTTTCTTCTGAATCTAGACAAGATGAACTAAAACAGTGACAATATCTAAAACCAGGACGGCATTCATAAATTTGGGGATCAATCTTGTAACGAAATTTCAGTCATCAAAAATATATAAATTACTAATTTGATATCTTCTGCAGCCAGTATATTGATGCCGAGAAGCTAAATGCCACTAAGGAAATTTAAGCAAAAACTGACCAGCACTAGCGAACGTGATAAACCCAATTCCTCGGTGTTGCCTCGAGTTGTGGTCCTAAAGTAGAAAATGGGAAATGATATCAATCTACCCATATCCAGGAGAAGCTAAAGCATAGCCTGATCTGACCACAAATTCTTCAAAGAGCCGAATATAATCAGACACATAATTCGATAATGATAGATTACCTTAGGCATGTATAGGTCTGTTATTTCCCCATACCTCTCAAAATGGCTACGTAAGAATAAAAAAAGAAACGCTTACATTTTCCACAATATTAGAAACGATTCTAAAAATTAAAACACATATTAAAGCAAGTCTGATTACCTTCGAAAATCTGACTCAGAGACCGCAGAAGGGATTCGAGCAACGAAGATCCTCGTCACCTTCTTTGCAGGCTGTCTCATCTCTTCCTGCCACAAATAACATAACCCTCTTGAACAAAGATTATAGTAGAAAACTAATGTCTCTCTAGATTCACCATATGTAAACCAACCTTTGGTGTAGCCACTTTCACTTCCAAGATTCTGTTCCCTAAAAAGTGTTCACCTTTCAAAGCATTCTACAAATTACTCAAAAACTAACAATCAGTAAGACAGTTTCACCAATCGAAAAAAACAGCTTCCAGCTACCAAATGCAACTAGTAATTTCTTCACCTTTGCATCTTCACCTGAAGCAAATGTGACATATCCGAATCCACGAGATCTTCCCGTTGATCGATCCTAAACATAACACATTCTCAGATTGACTCGTATCGAAAGCTCTTTACAACATTGCTTAATCAATGTTTCAAGATTCAATTTACACAAAATGCAAACCTTCATAACAATACAATCCTCCAAGTCTCCAAATTTCGACATGTAATCCTTAAGCCCATCGGAATCAATATCCCAAGGAATACCCAAAACCTATCAATCACAAATAAAAAGCATCGCAGTTATCACAGATTCATACAAAAATCCTCGAAAATCTGAGCTCGATGCGAGAATACAAAACCCAATTACCACAAGCTTTCTTTCCATGAGAAGAAACTAATGTAGATCTGGAGATTGAAATCGAAACCCTAAACAGTAAACACACTCAAGAAAATCTCTCTTCTCTCTTCTCTCTTCTCTAAATCTCTCACACTCTGTATCTTCTTCCTCCTCCTGCAAACCATACAAGCACATCTCTTTTCTCACACACAAATTTATCATCAAACACCAAATCATCATTTTTGGTAATCGATTTATTATTATTCTCTCTGATAAGAAACTTAATTTCATTGCCATAAGAATAAATTCGAAGAAAAACTCACACACTGACCTTTGAATTCGATATCTCTCTCTTTTGAAAATCGAAAATTTGGTCTGTGAAACTGAGAATAAACTATTGGCTCTAAAATTTGTTGAAGAAGATGGGAATATTCCGGCGATAAAACTATCACCGTCCATCTTAGCTTGCGATTTGTGACACGTGTTAATCAGAACATTTTAATTTCTATTTTTTTTTTTTTTACATTTGCTGGTAAAGCCCATCTAGTTATGGGCCAATAATTTGATTTAACGAAAAGAGTATATATACTTAAAAGGCTACACATCATATTTTTCAAAAGTTTTTTTTTTTTATGATTTCTTCTAATTTTGCATAGACCTGTTCTGTATGCTAACTTAAAGGCCCATGCTGTGCCGGCCCTGAGGGCATTTTCAAAAAACATTGGTGTAGGATCCACAATTTTAAAAAATTTTAAATAATTCTAGACAAAAATTATATTGTTTTACACTATAACCAAAAAAAATAGGTAAAATTTCAAAAGCAAATATGGATTTGGTAACCCTGTAACATGCAAGGACAAACCACATCATAAGGAGAATAAATTAAAAGAATTCCATTTCAAGATCATATTAATTCTCCCTGAGAAACCATCTTGTGCTTTTTAGATTCACAATCTCTTGACACTATTGTCTCTGTATGTTTCTTCCATTGATATATTAATTTTGGTCTTTGGAAGCAAATGTAATACGCGTTATTTTAAATCCAACTACCAATTTTAGGACTAATTGTGTAACAAGTAATTCAGTATTGAGTCAAATATAAAGAGAGAGAAGTTAGAGTCTCATTCAAGTTGCCTTCTTCTTTTGATCTATTCTGTGATTTAAAATTCAGATCATACGAATCATCTTTCTAACTTAACTTTAATCTCTTCGTGACAAAAACTATGATTTCTTCTAAATACATAGACTTGTTCTGTATGCTAACTTGAGGCCCACGTTTGGCTCACTTTTATCTAGGGTTTTTGTATATACTGACAGGCAGTCGTAAGTGAAGAGTAAACCCTAACTTCACATCAAAACAATGACGATGACGATCTCTGATCTTCCAATGGATCTTCTAACGGAGATTGTCTCTAGACTTCCTTTGAGATCTATGAAGAAAGTGCGGTTAACTTGCAAAAATTGGGACACTTTAACGAAAAGTGAGAGCTTTAGGAAGATGCACATGTCTAAGGAAGCAACAAGGGGACCAGGGGAGTCTCGTATGGTCGCGTTGATGGATTACAAGATCCATTTAATTAGTGTGTTCGTTGACGACGTTGATCATCCATATACAGAGTCCAAAGGTTGCTTAAACTTAGATGATTCAAATCAATCAGAACAAGTAAAGATAGTTCAAGTCTTTCACTGCGAGGGATTATTGTTATGCGTCTTGAAAGACACTTATAGGCTCGTGGTTTGGAATCCGTATTTGTGCCAAATAAGGTGGATCGAACCACCTAGTTATTCTTATCGCTGGCCAAGGAACAGGTACAAGTACGCTCTTGGTTACGATCATAACAAGAAATCACACAAAATCTTAAGGTTTGTGGATGACGGCCTTCTTGAACCAGAGGATCAATATTTATCGTATGAAATCTACGATTTCGACTCTAATTTATGGAGGACTCTCAATATCGTTAATCCATATTGGTCTATAATGCGTTGGAAACTTGGCCTTCCTCTCAAGGGAAACACTTACTGGCTTAACTACGACCATTGTTTAGTCTCTTTTGATTTTACAAAAGAGAGATTTGGACCGCTTCTCCCTCTACCGCGTCCCGAGGAGAAGGATCGTCAAGTGTATGTGGAATTATCTTGTCTGAAAGAAGAGAAGCTTACCGTTTTGTTAGAGTTTGGACAACCTTCGGAGTTTGAGATATGGGTTACGACTACCATTGATCCCAATAATGTGTCGTGGAGCAAGTTCTTGAAAGTCGATACGGGATCAATCGTGGCCGACCGCTTGTATGACCTTGTTTTCTCAACTGCTGATTTTAAGTGCTCTTGTTATGTTCCTAGTTTAGTGCAAATCAAGAAGCCTTTAAGAGTTTATAAAAGGAAACAACGAAGCAAGCTTGACATACGTCCGTGTGAACAAAACAAGTCGAGACTTGAGAAGAAGGGAAGAACATGATTTATTTATATATCTTTTTCATTTACTCTCTCTTTGAAGAAGACTTTTAATTCAATTTACATAATCAAGACTAATATGTATTGATGAAGCATGTTAACAAGATTTACCATTTCAAAATGTCCATCTTCTCAATAGTAGTCTTATGATACATATATAGTTAGATGA
Organism: Arabis hirsuta; assembly: GCA_964056655.1. Classification (NCBI taxonomy): domain Eukaryota; kingdom Viridiplantae; phylum Streptophyta; class Magnoliopsida; order Brassicales; family Brassicaceae; genus Arabis; species Arabis hirsuta. The sequence goes on from OZ053303.1 coordinate 36,758,484, forward strand.
TGCATATATTTTGGTAATAGCATTCTAGTTGTTTCTATGGTTTTTTTTTTTTTTTAGTTTAAGAATTTAGCGAGTTGTTTAATTCATAAAAAAGAACAATCCTCTGTTTTTCAGCCATCAATTTCTTTAAAAACAAACTATAGATTGTTTATATTTAGAGTCTTCTGAATCGATAGTAAGGAGTATTCTTGTTCTACACAATCATCACTAAGCCTTTGCATTATAGCATAAATAAGCATATAACAAATGAAATACATATGCTCTTTTAAGGACGCAAAGGCTCCTTCGTCTTGCGATTGAGTCTTTGTACAGAAGACGGTTTGTTTTGGAGTAAAGGCACAACGTATTTGATAATATCAGGATTTGCCATTTCAACGTGTTCGCCAGGTACACTCACAAACTGTAATTTTCCAGCAACATCCAATGTTTTGAGACCGATCCAGTCCTCTGTATAGAGCGGTGTCTGTTGAGCAGAGAGAGGAGGAGGTAGAGGTGTAACATTCGGGTTTGTACCATCCGGGTAAAACCCAAACCATGATGATTCTTTTGGAACAATAACCGTATCCTCCTGAAACTGTAAAAGAAATACAATCATCAAGAGAGAATTCACTCGATAATTAAAAAGTTTAGAACGGTTTCAAGGAGATCGAACCATGACAAGAACCAATTTATGTAAGCTGGTGAAACGGTCTTTATAAGTTGAGTTTCTTTGGTTAGGTATCTCATTGTTAAGCTTTGGTAGATACTTAGAACTTTCCAAGTACTTTGACATATCCTGAGAAACCAAAAATAAAGATTGTTAAAATCTAAGAAATTATGATTTTTTTCTCAACTATATATATATATATACATGGGGAGTAAAACATACTGAAGTGATTTTAAAATAACCACTAGGAGCTAGATGATCCTGCAAAGTCATTAAAGATGTTTAATTAATCCTTGGATCATGATGTATACAGAGAGAGAGATGTAGAGAGAAATACTTGAACAAAGTCGGTATAGAGATCTTTCTCGATCACTTTATTTATTGCATTACACCATTCACCATACTTTACCCAAAAACAAAAAAAAAGAACGACATTATTGTTACTATGATTGATTGGTTAAAATCAAATCATAAAAAAAAAAGATTTAGAGATTAAAAAAAAATGCTTACAGTACACCAAGGAATAGAGTAAATTCCAGCGTGAGGACCTGCTAAAGATATATAGTTGTAAATAGGAGGGCCATCATCGCAGAACTCGATCAACCCTCGAGCTACGAGGTTCCCCTGTTCCATCATCCATGAGAGTTTAAAACAGGTAAAGATCGAAAACCGCTTTCAAGAAAGTATCAAGAAACCTGAGATCTTCCAACAATGTTGTATCCTTGACGTAACTCTTCCATTTGCTTCACTTTCTCGCAAACGATTTCTACTTGTTTCATAAGTGGCATGACCCATGAATCACATTTTCCATCTCCAACTTCTCTGGATTCAACAAGAGACCAAAAACATCATTATAGTTGGCCATTGTAAACGTCTTAAATAGTACAAAAATGTACAACTTTTGAAAATGTCACGATGATTAGTCTAGATTTCGGTATGTGTCTTTCGATTTACTTACACGCAAGAGCCAGGAGAGCCAGAGAGGTTACTGAGAAGCTCTGCGAAGTTACCATTACTATCATAAGAACAATCAGCTTGAATTCCATGAAGTACTATGAATGGAACTGAGACAGAGACATGAACCAAGGCTAAGAATGTAACCGCCACACCAACACTAAACCGCTTTTTCCCCATAAAAAACACGCGAAAAGTGGCGATTGGCGTTTATGTTATGGTATGTTTCTCCAAGAAGTTTTGAAAAAGTGAATAATATATAAAGGAATAGAACGATTGTGATGTGGTTGGAAGTTGTGAACAAGTATATGAAATGGAAAAAATGGACGGTGACGATTGGATTTAAATCTTCAGTATGAAATGGACGGTTCTGATTGATTGATATCTCCATCTTCATGCAATCGCATTAAACGCTCGTAGGACTGAATAGTAGTTGTTATAACTTTCTCCCATATTTGGAATGAAATATCAAAAATGGAAACATAGAACTATCAGATAAAATCACTAATCTAAATATCAGTCTCATGGCCACTACTTAATGCAGTTGCCTTTTAAAGAGAGTTGTATAGTGATTTTTTCTTCTAATTGTTTTCTTAAAACTACTAAAAGAATTAGTTGGGACTTAACTATTATAGTTTTTTTTGTCATATAATTATTATAGATTTAGGGACTATTATTAGTTTTTTTTATTAGTTATTACACTGAAATACAGAATAAGAATAACCTTTCATCTTTGTTGAAGAAATCTTAGGTTTTTTTTTTCACTTTATACTTATACTCTAAATCTTTGTGTATCTAACATGATCAGTTTTATAAATCAGTATCTTTCTGGTGGATACCTATGGTGGGTGTATGAAGATAATATCTGGATTATGTGATATATATGAAAAGCACAAATATATAAAAACTTTTAAAATATAGATCGAGCCATGAGATTCAACAATTAGCAGAGAGTAAGGTGAAAAAAAAAAGCAGAGAGTGAGGCACTAGCTTAATATTTGGCTTAAAGAAAGGATCATGCCTTAGAATCAGACTCGATACCTCACCAAATACCAAAGTCTCACTCTCACATACCAAAGTCATGGGCAAATTATCTAGTAAATTCGATCCGATTTAGTATTCGTTTCAATCCGATTCAAAAAATCTGGATATCTGTTTTGAATCAAAGCAAAACAAATAGTAAAATTTAGTATCCGTCTAAACCGAAGTAAATCACAAATACTAATTTTAAAAATCCGAATATGTGATCCGATCCGTATATTACTTATATATATATATATATATATATAGTAGATTTATAATGTATATTTACATATTTTGACTTTTAAATATATTTGGCTAATATATTTATAGTAAAAATAGATAGATACTAACTTTATTTGAAATATATTAATAAAATGTACATTTCATTTTTCACCGTTTTAATTTTATATTTTTCATTTTAAAACAATTTATCGAATAAAATTAGACCCATTTGATATATTTATTGGTTAATTAGTTTAAATCTTATATTAAAATTTTTGTTTTTGAAAAAAGTATTATGGTGTTTTAACTTTTTTTTATTTAAAACAGATATCCGCGAAAATCCGGATATCCGCAAATATCCAAAAAAATCCGGATATCCATCATCCTAGATATCCAAAAAATTTCGAAACAAAGCAAATCGAAAATTAAATATTCATAAAACACAAATCAAATCACAAATACTGCATTTTTTCTGGATATTTGATCTGCGCCTAGGCCTAATCTACACTTGTTTGATTTTAAAAATATAGTTTTGACATGTGAGACTTTTGTATTTTATACTAACATGATGAAATTTAAAACCATAGAATAATTTTTAAACATTCAAAGTACCGAGCGTCTTTAAACTTAAACATATACTCCGGTCTTAGGAGTATATATATAGACCGGATAAAATTATAATCGCAACTGGTGGAAGTTGGTGTATCTTTTTTTTTGTCGGCAATCATGCTTTATATATAAAAGCCCATAGGGCAAAGCAGAAGGGCCAAACCCAGATTTACAATGAATTTAAAACCATAATTAAATTTAAAGAAAATCTAAACACGATTATGGTTAATCTGGTGAACACGTGGCCATCATCTCTCCACAAGCACACCTTCTAGATTCATCGCAAATCTGAAGCGGACTGTTACACCGAACCACCGCCGATCTCCGCTTGGTCGCCACCAAACATCCACGAAACAACGAAAGTCCGAGTCCCTTCTGTCGATCTTAATTCCAACCATAGAAACCGCCAAGATCAACCGAATTTACTTATGATCGGCTTCAAAAATTCTTCCAAAAATCTCCAAATTCGAAGAAGTTTCATCATTGCTACACCCAAAATTGATGTAGTCATGTTCCAAATTTGTTCATGCGTTGTGAACAAAAGGATATGACGAAGATATTACTCTTCGCAATTTAAGAGATAATCAGAAAATTTAGAAGATAAGCAGAGATCTTAGCAACAAAGAAGGAACAAGATCGAAGCCATACAAAATCCGGAACTACCACCGGAAAAACTACCGGACAAGCCGGAATCCGATCCTAGAAAACGGAAACTAGATCTAGATACAATATATACATAAACAAAAAACTAACAAACCGGACCGACGACAAGGCTAAGAAAGCCCACCGTCGGCCGGAGATAGCAAAATCAGATCGGAGAAGTAATCAGAAGGAGAAAGCTTTTTCGAGAGAAGAAGATGTTTCTGGGTAATCTAATAATGGTAAACGGTCGATTTTAAAATAATAGTAAAAGATAGAAGTCGCTATGCAATTGTTAGTCGTCTAATCATTGACCAATATTTTGGGTGGGAATATGAAACGGTCACGTCAAAGTTATATTAATCTCCGTATGAATAAAATTGACTCATTTCAAACGCGTACGTACGAGTCTTTCTTTAATTCACGCCATATTATTTTGTTGTTTTGCACCGATATCACACCGTTTTATATCACCTAAATTTGTACTTATAAGAAAGTACGAATATATATCATTTTTTGTTTTAATTCACATTAGTTAACTACACTAAGCATTTAAAATTATACGGACCTCGCAAGATCTTCAATTTTAGTTTCGTTGGCAAGTCACAAAGCCTTTAATTATAAGGCACTGGAAAAGTGTTAGCTGCATTAATTGGGATTTCTGGTACGTTAACTAAATGTTAACATGTCCTTTTAAATGTATCATACTATAATTACTGATGTGGACTCGTCATTAAACAGTGATTTCGGTTGCTAATTATTGTTAATAACTCTTCTTGTAATTGAAGTGATCTATAGAGATCGGTATGCAGTGTACCTCATGGCATTTTCAAAAAACATTGGTGTGGGATCCCACTTTTGTGGAGTTTACAATTTAGAAAATTTAAATAATTTTAAACAAAAATTATATTGTTTTACACTATAGCCAAAAAAATACTTAAAATTTTAGATCCTAAAAAGAAAATTAACAAAATTTGTTTCATTTGTTTATTTTTTCTAAACAAATATATGATTACCATAGAAAATAAAAATTATAAGTAAATTTATGATTTTATTCCATAACTATTTGATATATATAGTTTTAGATTTTTTTTTTTTAAAATTTTGTATATGTCCCCGAAAATCTCAAGATCGATCCTGTCAGTATGCGATTAGTTTCTCTACCAATCAAGATAATTATAAACCTTATTAATTTCATGAGGATTATGTATAACAATGTCTTTAACCGAAATCAAACAAAAGTAATTCTATTCTACGGGGAACATTAAACTTGGAAATTAACTAAACTCAACAAAAATCAATATATTACTTTTTGAAGCACATGTAATACGCGTTATTTTAAAATCCAACTACCAGTTTTAGGGCTATTAGTTTTTTTAGGAAAATAAGTAATTCAACATGCCGCACATGTTGTAAATCGTTGTGGAAGAGATTTTCGGAAAAATTACTCATCACCGTCCAACTATATGACATTAATATTATTTATAAAAACTACTAACAATCAATACACATTTTTATCAATAACAAACAAAACCAATCACTATACAAATGTCATAAATACTTCACACGAAGTAGGACACAAAGAAATTGTAAAATCTTCCATCCGATATTTACGCTACTTAATAAAAAAAAACGCGAATCACATGGTAGATATCGAAACAAACGTGCACAACTACAACAACCTAATTTAACAAATATCAAAAGTAGAAAATCAACAAACCAAAACTAATAACATAATCAATATTGATTAATTAATTACAATATAACATAGGGGGTGTTTGCCAAGTGTCTTTAAAATCTTTAAAATTTATGAGAGAATTTAAAGACCTAATTTTTCCAAGCATGATTTATTGTCTTTTTTATTTTAAAAATCTTTAAAGCCTTTTTTTTAATTTTTTTGTCTTGTTTTTGAAGTGGCTTTAGAACTACAAAATAGATTCATTTAAATTATTTCTTCCCTCTCATCTTTTCCAAGATTATTTAAAGCTCTTTTTAAATTTATATATAGTTTATAAATTAAAATTGTCAATTGATTCATTATTATCTTTTTTCTTATTCTTTTGAGATCTATTTTTATATAAATGAATATTTGCAAAATGAATAAAAAGAACAATTTTTCAACGGAGAAGAAAATATAATTTAAATATATTTTATTTTACAGGTTTTTAAGTGGTTGGATGAGATTACATGTGTGTTACTTCAACAAGTGATCATTATGAAAAACCAAAACCGAGATAACGAAGATATTCATTTAAATGCTTCAGAAACAAATTATTCTTTATTATATCAACGATCGTTTTAAAACTTATTTGAGTTGAAAACACCTAAAGTTTGTTTAGATAATTTGAAAATGCAACACTGCATTTATAAAAAAGATTCAGAAGCTCGAGAGTTTTATGCAAATGGTTTTTAGTTTATTCCACTTCTTAAATATTTGGTTATTAAATCAAAACATGAAATAATAAAAATAAATAAGATTTCTTTATTTTAAATATTTTTATCAGATTTATGTCATAATTTATATTTTTTATGTACAAATTATTAGTAAAATAACAATCACAACCAAACAGACCTTGATTAATATTTAAATTAACAGTCACTGCATTTACAGCTAAAATCTCTGCAACCAAAAGTTTACAGCAAAAGTCTATAGTTAAAGACTTGAAAAACAGTTACCAAGCGCCCTCATAATCAAAAAATTTATATATTTTCTAGCTAAAAACTTATAAAAACACTCGTATACTTTACCAAACAACAAAAAAAATCCTTTTAAAAAGCCTATTACATCTTCTTTTTTTTTCATCTAAACATCATTCATTCATTACAATACGAGGGAAAGATACAAGGGTGGAATGCGTTTTGATAAACCAAGCCGGCAAGACCTAGTTCTCCAGAGCCAAAAGCCTTAAAAAAAAAGGAAACTAACCCAAGCTATATTCTATGAAAGCGACAAACAGGGCAAAATCCTAAAAGAAACCCAAATTCAAAGCTATAGACAATGAACCAAAGTAGTTCAAAGAAACAATCCCATAGAACAATTAGATTCTGATGTGCCAAAAGACAAGAGACGAGATGAAACCGATCACGTCCAAGCTCAATGATAATAGCAACACCGGGAGAGTTGGAAGCATGACCCAAATAGCCCAAAGCATAAGCACTAACATCGTCACCGCCACTCTAAAGATACAAAGAAATCGAACTGATTCAAGTTCAAGGAAGAGAACCTTGAAATCTGCAAAGGTTTACGACAAAGAGGATCACCAACACTTTACCACGGGTCCTCGCCCGCCAACTTTTCTACAGACAAAAAGTTGGCCACTTCCACGCAAGATAAAGACTAAAGATCTACACCACTGTGCAGATTTGATTTCTACCCCAAAACCACATGATCTATAGGGAAGAACTGTAGATGCTCATCAACAATGTACCATCCAAATGACGAACCCAAAGCAGAAACCTAAACCAAACCGAAATGCATCCACCTCAGAAGGACGAAACCACGCAGCAGAGCAAGGAAACCAGAATCTTACCCCTAATTAGCCAAATCCAAACGAATAGAGCTCAACCAAACTAACAAGAACTAAACTAACAATAACCAGACAACTGAAACAAGTTAAAAAGCGGTGGAGCCAACGGTGAGAAAGCCACAAAGTCCACCACTAGCAAAGACAACCAAGCATAGAGGACTAAGACCTCATTTTACCGAACAAATCTGATAACCCAGATCCAAGACCCAAACACAATAGCCATTACAAGCGAAGACCAAAATCGAGTCGAACCCAAGATCCAACCTGACATAACACAGAGAAAAAGACCAAGAGCTGGCAAATCTGGAGATAAGAGCTTGTCTGTAAGGGCCAAAGAAGATCGAGATCTAACCCGGGGACCTCGGCACAAAAGACAAAGGGAGACGGGAACCAAAGCATCTCGACTTCCATCTGGCAGAGAGACCACAACGTTAAACCCTTCAACTCGATCTACACAGCTATGAAAACCAAAGAGAACGACACCCACTCAAAAAGGGAATCCTAACGCTAAAACCAAAACCGACTAAACCAAGCAGAAGCAAAATGAAAAGACAAACAAAGGAAGAAAAGATTAGGGACCGGCGACGGCGCTAAAGAAGTCGTCCATCGCCGGTTGAACGGATAATTTCCGATCTAGGTTTTGTCAGCGGCTGAGAGGAGACGATAGGTTAGAGTGAAAAAAACATGTCTGGTCTTCTGTAAATTGGGATATACTATTAGAGAGGTTATGGGTAAGTGGTAACACACTCACCAGAAACATGTAAAAGCCTATTACATTTTCTTCTTTTTTTTCATATGTGATACAAGCTCAGTCACTAAGCCATGAACCTTGCACCAAAAGGTTCAAAGTCCTAACCCCCCATAGTTCTTTACACCAAAAAATGGGTTATCTTACCCGTAAAGGGTCTTGTACACCAAAAAATGGAGAAGTAAAACGGAGGTCTAACCACACTCCTCTAAAAGCCTATTACATTTAAGTAATTTGTTTTTTTATGGTGCTATAATTTTTGTTTCTTAATGTTATTTTGTTATAAGTAATAATAATAAAATATATAAAAATGCGCGTGATGCGCACGTCAAAGAAGAAATATCTCTCACCACCCACGTTTTCTTTATGGGCCGCTATTTATTCTCGTGGCCAAGAGCACATTTATTTTTAAAAATAAATTAAAATACACTCACGTGCATTAATTACAGTGTTCACAACAAACTTTACATTTTTTCTCTTTTTAAAAAAAAAATGGAAATAAAAAGATAAATATTGAGAGTATATATAAAAACAGAAGTAGCGTTGCAGAAGAAGAAAGTAGAGAAGAAACTGTTTCTTCTTCATATACACTTTTTTTGCTTTTTGAGCTCTGATAAAATCAATGGAGTGGATTCGTCGAGAAACAATTGGTCACGGTAGCTTCTCCACAGTTAGTTTAGCAACTACCTCCAAAACTTCATCGTCGGAGTTTCCTCCGTTGATCGCCGTGAAATCAACCGGAGTTGTTTGCTCCGCCGCTTTACGAAACGAGAGAGACGTGTTGGATTTACTCGGAGAGTGTTCGGAGATCGTACGGTGTTTCGGAGAAGGAAGAAGTGTTGAGAACGGAGAAGAGATTTACAATCTGTTTCTAGAGTACGCTTCCGGTGGTAATTTGAGCTGTCGTGTTAAAAAATCCGGCGAATCGTTACCGGAATTCGAAGTCCGACGATTCACGAGATCGATTGTTAAAGGATTGCGTCATATTCACGAGCATGGTTTTGCTCATTGCGATTTGAAATTAGAGAATGTTTTGGTTTTCGGTGACGGAGATGTGAAAATCTCCGATTTCGGTTTAGCGAAACGGAGAAGAAGTGAAATCGGTGAAATTAGGGTTGAGATCAGAGGAACGCCTCTGTATATGGCACCGGAATCTGTTAATCACGGCGAATTTGAATCACCGGCGGATATTTGGGGATTAGGATGCTCTGTAGTTGAGATGTGTAGTGGTAAAACGGCATGGTGTTTGGAAGATGGGATTGAGAATGTAATGTCTTTAATGGTACGGATTGGTTCCGGCGATGAGATTCCTGAGATTCCAGTGGGTTTATCGGAGGAAGGTAAAGATTTCGTGAAGAAATGCTTCGTGAAAAACCCGTCGGAGAGATGGACGGCTCAGATGCTTTTGGATCATCCATTTCTAGCCGTTGATTATGAGATTGAGAGTATGAGTAGTGGTGGTGGTTCGTTGTGGTGTGGCGAAGAAGACGATGTTTCGGTTTCACCGAGGAATCCATTCGATTTTCCCGGTTGGAATTCGGTTCAATCTCCGGTTAAGGATTATCCGCGGTTTAATTGTTTGGTACGTTCGCCGGAGGAGAGAATCAGTGGTTTGGTTACAGAGAATGCACCTGATTGGTCGGTGACGTGTGATTGGGTCAACGTTAGGTGAATGAGTGGAGGAAGAAGAAGTCATAAGTGAGGAAAAGAGATTATTATGGGTTTAATTAGAATTGACGGTCTTTAATTAATTGATTAATTTCTTTTTCAGTTAATTTAGCTCGTTGACTATAATGTGTAAATTGAAATTTTAGAATTTTTTTTGAAAAGAAGAAGATAGTTTTTGCCATTTTTCACACACGAATCAATGTTTGTAACAGAGATTCTCTTAATTCGTAAAGTAAGTAACTTTTTTAGATGTTGACCAGCAAAAAAAAAAAAGTAAAAAAAACTTTGTTAGATTTATTATTTGTCAGTTATTAATTACTATTATTGACAATATGAATCACGCTTAGACCACCGACTATAGTCACTTAGCACGTGTGAAACGTTCCATTTCTGATGAATTAGTGTAAGATACGATTTAATTTTTGGGATTAGAGAATATGTGTAAGGGCGTCGGTTTGGTTTTGGTTAAAATTGGTTATGACCAACCGAACCAGTGGCTAGAGTGAACTGGAGAAGTTTGGGCCCTTAAGTCCGTATTTTATAAATGGAAGAATTGGGCTGAAAATTGGGTTGGGCCCAGTTAAATTCATTACATTTAGAAATTTAGAATATTTGAATTAGCTAGCTGATAAGTCAAGTAGTTGAGAGATGAGAAATAATTAATCTGTTTTTTTTTAAACAAAACTTAATGGAATAAATAAGATAAAATATCATATCAATCTATTAATTTAATTCATATGTTATTTTCTTCATTTGTAATCCAATTTTACGGTTTTACCTACACGTGGATACTCATTCTTACCGATTCTTCTACTATTTGATTTAGCAACAAATATAGAAACTATATAATCCAACATGATATTAATTAGTGTACAATAAGAAAGGTCAACGTTGACTCGGTCTAAATTCCGAGTAATACATGAACATTTCTATGCACATACAAAGAATAATGATCAACCATATATTAATTAGAAAAAAATCATCACTTTTAAACGACCAACCGAATCCAAATTACCAAGAAAATTCCAAAGTCACACAACCTGTCATTAAAACGCCGCGTTTTAATCAATATCTTTAATCTCTCTTGGTCTTCTTTTTCACTTCATCGTCTCTCTGTTTCTTCTTTCTTCTCCAAACGACAAAAATGGAGGTTCGCCGATTTACTGTTTTTTTCTCCCGCCATCTTTTTTGCTTTCATAAAACCACTCAGATTCTAATTTCTGATTATCTTTTTGTTGTTATTGACAATGTAGAGATCCAATTTCTTCCCAAAATGCTTCTTGAATCTGATGATCATAGCTTTCTGTTTATCATCATTCGTTCAAAGTCTCGAGGTTTTAGTCTTTTACTCAATCTCTATAAATCTTTCTTCAAAACAAATTCTTGATTATTTTTTTTTTTGCTCTGAGATTCAACAGATTGGAGAAACTTGTAGTACGAGTAGCCAATGCGACGCCGGATTGAGTTGCCAAAGTTGTCCTGCAAACGGAAATACCGGGTCAAGTTGTACCCGGATCCAACCTCTTAACTCGACTTCAAAGGTTTTCCATTTTCAAGTTCTTGTTCTTTTGGTTTTTTTTATACATGTGGTTTTGATGATTGGATTGGAAAATGCATGTCGTTTTGATGATTGGTAGGTGAATGGTTTGCCGTTTAACAAGTACTCGTGGTTAACAACACACAATTCATATGCAATCACGGGGGTAAATTCGGCAACTGGTTCTTTCCTTATCTCTCCAAGAAATCAAGAAGACTCCATTACTAATCAGCTTAAGGTCTCTCTTTTTGATTCTCATAATCTTGACAAATTTGGGATCTTGACTTAATTTGCAAGACTTGTTGTTGCCTTAGGCTTTTCAATTATAGGACAATGTCAAGCTTTAGTTGGTGGGTTTTAAAAATGAAATCTTTTTTACAAAAGATCCACATTTTATACATTTCCACGTGTAAATTTATTGACTTTTTCCTCCAAAATGTAAATTTATGTGAAATTAGGAGTTTTGTTGTTGTTGTTGTTGCAGAATGGTGTGAGAGGGATAATGTTGGATACATATGATTTTCAGAATGATATATGGTTATGTCATTCAACAGGAGGGACTTGCTTTAACTTCACAGCTTTTGTAAGTTTTTCAATTGTATCAAACATTGAATTTGTATATGAATCAAAAGAGAGATTTTGATTTTTAAGTTTAACCTTTGTAGCAACCAGCTATCAATGTGCTTAAAGAGATCAATGATTTTCTTGAATCAAACTTATCTGAGATTGTTACCATTATCCTTGAAGATTATGTCAAAGCTCCACAGGGATTAACTAAGGTTAGTATATTTTTTGTCTGATTGACTGTTTTGGTAGTTTATATGTATCTAAATGCCAAGAATGGATTGTGTTCTTGTAAAAGGTGTTCAATGCATCTGGATTGAGTAAATTCCAGTTACCGGTTTCAAGAATGCCGAAAGACGGTTCGGATTGGCCAACGGTTGATGATATGGTGAAGCAAAACCAAAGGCTTGTGGTGTTTACGTCGATGAAGGATAAAGAAGCTTCAGAAGGATTTGCTTACCAGTGGAATTACATGGTTGAAAATCAATGTGAGGTTTTCTTTTTAATGATCTTGATGAATCAAACATGAAATCTTGATTTGTGATTAGTTTAACAAGATTTATCTTTTGTGTGTTTTGTTGTTATGTTAGATGGTAATGATGGTTTGAAGGAGGGATCATGCCCGAGTCGGTCTGAATCTTCTTCATTGGATTCAAAGTCTCAGTCTTTGTTTTTTCAGAACTACTTCACAACCAGTCCGAATTCGACACAAGCGTGTGCAGATAACTCCTCTCCGTTGATCAATATGATGAGAACCTGTCATGATGCAGCCCGTAAAAGATGGCCTAACTTCATCGCAGTCGATTTTTACCAGGTGCTTCTTTCGACAAATCCAACATTTTGTAGAAGCCGCTAGTCGAATTTTCGAAATCTGATTATTGTTTAATCGCAGAGGAGTGATGGTGGAGGTGCTGCAGAAGCTGTAGATGAAGCAAATGGTCGCCTCACATGTGGTTGTGACAGTTTAGCCTTTTGCAAGGTATGAGTTCTTAGTTTCTTGAAGCTAACTTAAGATTGAAGTATAGAATCTGTTTGAGCTAATGTGTTTGTTTTGCATAAATGCACAGTCAAACGCACCTTTTGGTACATGCGATGCTCCTCCTCCGAAGTCAGCTCCATCGCCAGTCGCTGGTGGAACAGAGTCTTCACGGAAGCCGAGCAAATTTCCTGCGGGTAAAGCTGATTCCACAACAATTGGATTGACATCTCTCATTATGATCTCTGCGGCAAGTCTCTTGCTGTGGTGATAGTTCCTCAGTGATCTAAGTTTGATTTGATATGACACACATGATTTGATTTCTCCCCTTAATACATTTCCACGAAAAACATACGGAATCTTCCAAATTTTATTATTCTGATAAAAGGAAGCAAACTGAGGAATGTTGTTGTAAAAAGAGTGAGATCAGTGTAAGAACTCAGAAAGTGGCAAAGCTGATGCTATGGTTACATATATATGTATGTTTCACCGAACCGGAGACAAAACATATCTGTAAACTGTCAATGCAGCTCACCGACAGGAGCTTCGTTGAGCCAGAGGAAGTGGATGAAGTCGTACAACTTGGCGCTTACACTAACCTGTACATAAACAGTTAGGTTTTGACACGCGCTAGCTTTTGATACAAACAGAGGAAGTGAATTCTCAGGTTGTTTTGTTGGATTGTTATACCTTATAAGGAGTAGGGTTTAATCTTCTCATATGATCGCGTCGCATGTTTTCGAGCTGTTTGACGCAACGGTTTCTTATCTCTTTCAATGACTCTAGCTCTTCCCTAGCTTTATCTTCATGACACACGAAGTAAACATAATCAGTCATAAGCATTTGTCAGAAATATTAACTCTGTTATTACCCGCATTTCCACGCCAATAACATTTTAGAAGCTCTTCAACGCGTTGTGGTACCACATAAGCCCTTTTCGATTCATTGAACGGATGTCGGCAAAGTAACCTTTCACCAACCTTAAATCCAGAAAGTAATAAAAGACTAAGAAAAGCTCGAAATCTTTGAAGGAAGCTAATGCCTTTCTATTTACCTTTGGTGGTGGTTCGTTCTCTCCAGTCATTATATCAACCAGAGGGTAACCCTCTTTTCCGAATAATCTGTAAGTACGTTTCTTACATGGTATCGATACCTGAAGACACAAAAAGAAGCGTGTACGAGTTTTATATCAAGAAGAACTCAAAGTCTGAAGCAACAACATTCAAAATGGATTAATGAATCCAGACTCCAAACCTTAGTAACATCTTCGGAAAGTTTGATCCGTGGCTGATTATTTATCTCCACGAGTTTGAAAACACAACCTAACGCAGCTTGCGCATAGCAAGTAACCAAGTTGGTTCCAATTCCAAATGCATCTACCTCATGACCCTTTTTAACAGGAAAATTACATATCAAGGTGAGGCCTAAAGGGAAATTTGGTCATAAGGTTTAAGCTGAGATTTACCTGTTTATTCAAAGCATCCACTGTCTCTTCGTTTAGATCGTTACTAGCAGTAATGATCATCTTCCCGAAATCAGGCACTTTAAGTTCTCTCTCTATGGCGCAAAAGAATTTCCTGGCCTCAGTAGAAAGATATGCTAAGTCACCTGAATCCAGTCTAATGCCTACTGCTTTGTATCTGCATAATAACACAGAGTCTTGAATCTTCAAAAATTGCATTGGCGAATTAAAGACAAATGGAAGATTTCTTACACACCCGAGTTCATTAAGTGCTAGAGCAACAGCACAGAAGTTAGGAATTCCACTCTTCATCACCTGTATAGCGGTTAAAGAAAGTATGTTTTTGTAACTCTGCAAGAGAAATGTTATCGCAGACGAGAAGTAAGAAAAGAAAAGATTTTTTCACTCACATCGTAAGTATCTACAAGAGCAAGAAAGGCGCTGGGGAAAGCCAGTGCGTATGATGTGAACGCTGCAAGCTCACTTTTATTTGTCTCGGAAAAAATCCCGCATAACGAAGATGAATTCTGTCATCCACAGACCAGAAGAAAGATTATAAAGAAATGAATCAAACCAAAACAATACTACACTGATGCAAAACATAGATTTCACTTACGGAAACCTGAATCTTGGTTAGGCATGTTTGAACCAACCTAACAAAATCTTCACAAGTTCTTTTTCCATCAGAACTCCGAAGCGCTTTGTCAACAATCTCATCAAGGCTCTGTAAAAAAAAAACAATGTAAAGGATAGATCTTACACTACTGCTTCAAACATTCCAGTAACTTCGTCAAACATAAATCCAATCCAACTATTCCAAACTTTCTCCAATTCTCAATCAATCATGTTACTCTAACTGCATATAGGTACAAGTATTTAGTCACGGTAATCTGCATAAAAGAGAAATTTTTAGTTTTTACTTACCATGAATGAGCTAACAAAAGCATGAGAATGTGTACCACGAAGCGGTATTCCAAACAGTTTTCCCGCTGCAACATTGCTGCCATAAGCACAAAGTAAGAAAATCATATTCGTCTCTTCCATACCGACGTGTCAATAAACAAAACAAAATCACTAATAAGACATGCCTTGTTGCATCAAAACCTCCAAGGTAGCAATATTTTGATGCGCTTATTGCACCATCAGGTCCCTAAATAACAATATATCAAGACATGAAACAAGCAAAACCTCAACATCTAAAACTCTAAATATAAACAGACTTTACAAAAACCTGAGCTCTTCTAGCACCAAACTCAAGCAGAAGCTTAGATTTTCCGGCGACAAACCGATGCCTCGCTGCATTTGTAGCAACAAGAGACGCGTAATTGACGAGATTAAGAAACGGAGTTTCCAACAATTGCACAACCTAAGTAAGCACAAGAACTCATAAATCAATCATTCCAATTACTCAAGGGAAGGCAAATGAAAGAGTAAAGAGATAATAAACAAACTCACAGCAACAGGACCTTCGATTCTAAGTAAAGGCACTTTAGGAAAAACAACTGATCCTTCCGAAATAGCATAAACTTCAATGTCAGAACAATCAAGTCCTCGAAGATAATCACAAAAAGCTTCCTGCTTTATGCAAAAACCATGGAAAAGAAAATGATTCCTTTAAAGAAATTGGCACAAAAAAAGAGAGCTTTTTCTTTACCTCACAACCAGGCAACGAATCACGAACGAAATCGATTTCTTCATCAGTCAAATTGAAATTAGCTAAGAATTTGATGCATTCTTCTAACCCAGCAAAGATTGTGTATTCACCACCAAATGGGTTCTTACGAAAATACAAATCAAACCTGAGAATCGAAAAAAGATGAGATTTTTATTTCAGATTTTGGTGGATTTTCAAGCAATCGAAATTTAGAGAGACTAACACGGATCGTTCTGATTCTTTGCCAGCTTTCCAATAAGCATAAGCCATGGTGAATTGGTAAAGATCGTTGAGAAGAGGCGTGACCATCGGGTTGGTGGGTTTATCAACGACCCGACCCGGTTGCTTCTTCCCATCAAGACCGTCATCTGTCGACTCCATTTAGTTAAACCCTGTTTTTGGTTTAGGACTCTGTGTTTGTGTTTTTGAAGTCTGAAGAAGAGTGGTCACTGATTCTCATTCTAATTCTGTAACCCAAAAAGAGAACGAGCTTTGAGAGTGACGACAAACTTATTTCAACTCTAGTCGACTTCAAACCAAATTTTTGTTGAGAGAAAATCCAAAAAAAAACATAATTAAAATCCACAACCTTCTGATCTTCCAATCTTTTTAAATGTGATATAATATAAATAAGCCTCAACTTCATAGTTACATGTATTGTAAAACTGTTATTTGGGGTTTGAATATATTTTATATTCAATTCAAAAATATATTTTTATGTTTTCTTTGCACAAAAAATATTTTAAAGATCTTGTTCAAGAAAATATATATTTGATAACAGTATTAACAAAAAAAAATTGCAATAGTGTGAACTTTATGTTATTATTTTAAAGCGAAAAATATCAATTTATGTAGTCTAAAGATTTATATTAGTGTTCGTTCCCCGCTTCACCTTAACATAGTTATTATTATGCTTAGTCTTACAAACTTATATTACGAATAGAAACGGTGTTTAACTCTGAAGCGTTAGAAGAAAACCTCTTTGGCCTCCTAAATTTAGACATGTCGGAACGATGGTTCTTGAATCGATTGATTTGGGTGGTGTTTACGAGATAACATGAGACAAACAAAAAAAATCGGAACACAAAACTACCAACGAAATTTATCGGCATTACATGCAAAGATGGATGGACTCCTTTGGACATTGTCATGCCTAAAAAATGCATATTTGAGAAAGATTGCTCGGACTTGTTCAAGATGATTGAGGATCTGATGGAATTGTCATTATTTCGATTGGAACTAAAAAATTTGTGTTTTGGGAGACTCTTTATGTTTTAATATAAATTTACATTGTCAATTTTCTTGCGAAAGAGGTGCGCACAACAAATAAAATATGTTAACAAGAAAAAATGGTAGCGTTGTTTGACTCCGCGAAATTGAATACGTGCGAAGTAGGCAAAACAAATTGATTGGTGTGATTAAGCAGAGTATCGTTGGTTGGTTCTTAAGGAATCACATGCCAGAAATGAGAAAGTTGCAATGGATGTAATGTAGTTTTAGGTAAGCACAAAAGATTTAAGTTTATATCATTCCTCATTGTTAACATCTGCAAAACAAAACAAATAATTTTATACATCATTTAGAAACTACAAAACTTTAGTGAATGAATCGTATATTTTAAGAAAGTTTTTTATGACCTGGACTTGAAGCTTAAGTTGTTTCAGATTAACACATTGTTATAATCAGACACGATACGAAGCAAAAAAAAGCAAAATGATAATTATTTTTTACTTTTGTAGCTGTGCATTGATTAACTTAGTTGTAGAATTTTCCGTCATCTGAACTCCAACAAATGATCGTATCATGAAGAGTGGAAAAGTTTATGAAACATTAACGCACTTGGATTCGGGAAACGCAGTTGCAACACCAAGAATACAAAATCCAACTTGCAGCATCATAAATGAGATCGATGATGATGACATTGCTGTTGTTAGTTGTCAGCAAAATCTAAAACCAGTGACAGCTCCATCAATTCTACAAACCAATAAAAAATCATGTTGTTGGATCCTCCTACGAACAACTTCAAAACACATATTAAGGGATTTCTACGGTTTCATCTACTTATATTTGTTGCGAACTGAACCTAAACGAAGCACCACTCGAGATAGAGAATTGTGATGCATTCAAAAATATTTTTTATGAAGGCGGTCTTGTTCAAGTTATGTACCACCATCAACAAAATCTGGAGACTACTCTTCAGGGACAAGACTAGGAAAAGAACACAAGAACAATTTTTGGCATGAAGAAAAAAAAATATAAATAAACTACCAAAAGGTAAACTTTCAAAAACCAAGCCTAAAAAGACCACACCAAAAGAATGTCTGCAATGACAACTCTATATCAATTCTACAAACCAATTAAAAACTATGTTGTTGGATCCTCTTACGAACAGTTTCAAGACACACTTTGACCAAGGGATTTCTACGTTCTCATCTACTTTTACTTATTGCAAATTGAACTTAAACAAAGCGCCGCCAACTGTGATGCATTCATAAACAATGTTGATGAAGGCAATCTTGTTCAACCTATGTACAACCATCAACAAAAACTAGAGAGTATCCTCACACACAAGATTAGGAAAAGAACACAAAAACAAATTTTGACATGAAGTAACGGAAAAATTTGAAGAAACCACCGAAAAATAAATCTGCAAAAAACAAAGCTACAAAAACCACACCAAAGGAAAGCTTTAACTGGGATACTTTGAAAAAGCAAGCAGAAATTGGTGGCCATAAGAGAAAGAGAACATGAAGCACTTCGGTGTACACAATTGATTGAGATGCATTTTGGTGTACAAATGTAAACAAGAAAGCTGACATCATAAGAAAATGTTGGATGAACAACATGTTCGCTAGAAAAATCAAGGTTTAACTATTATTTTTTTATTAATAAGTAGAAAATGAATATAGATTTAACAAGGTGAATTTTAACTCTGAAAATTGGACAAACTGGTTCAAGACCATGAAGACATTGACTTGGAGTGGCTAAGAGATGTTCCCCTAACAAAGACAAGTAAGAACAACATTTACAAAACTTCAAGTTATGATATAACCTATAGTTCAAAAGCATTCATGGGTACAGTTTTGACGTGACTATTAATCGTTGCAAAAATGTCATATTGAGCATTGATGAATAAGAATTCAAAAAGTGTGGAGTAAGTTTAACTTCTATCATTACATCCTATTGCATTCGGTTGAACGCATGTCGACCAATACTATCTTATGTCTTCTCTCAACGTGAACTTCTTTATGACTACTTATAAACTTAATGATCAAATCTGCTAAAAGCATTTTTCATTTATCTCTCATCTCCACTCGGCGATATACAGTAATCAATTATTTGTATGTGACATCCGTAAGCAAGCATACATTTATTAGTTTCATATTGAAATCATCGTTGAACTCCAACACTTTTTAGGCTCTCAAACTTTTGATTGTGATAGTAAAGTGAGAGCAAGTTGTGTCTCATCGTTAACTCCAAACATGCTTTTATGGAGACATCATCTAGATCAGCTCTCCCGTAAAAAAATTAAGTGACTAAACAATATTTTTGAAATTTGTGCTTGAGATATACAAATAACTAATCAAGGAAACAATTGTGCTATGTGATGCAACTAGTCGATTATATCTTACATTGCGCGAACTCTTAATTCTTTTAAACAAGATGATGTGTATTAAATTACTCTTATACTTTCATGTTTGGTTGATGTGATCATCTCTATATAGTTTGGTTCAGATAAATTTAGAGAATTAACTTCTTTTGAGAAAAGTGTGAAAAACTCATTTATACTAAACACTATAGGACACCAACGATGAATAGTACAAATGAAATTCGTTAATAAAATGAAGTGAATCAATATGGTAAAAATAGTTTGAGAAATACTAATATTCAAAATTGTCAAAATAAATCAACTATATTTATGTTTTAGAGTGAAATTGGTGGAGTATAATTTTCCTATTTAATGTAATTAGTAAAATCAATGTTAAAACCAAAAATTTAAACCTTATAAACTTAGTACCAAAACTTGAGAAATCAAGAACACAGAGAATTTTAATGCTTCTAAAACTTCACTAGAAGCTTATATGTAATTTACAAATCCAAACCATCGAGTAAGATGATCCAAATCCAAATCCAAACTTCATACAATGAGAAGATGATCTAGAAAATTTACATCCCAACATAAACATACATATTAGCTATTAGCTAACAATTACTCTGTAATCAAAGTTCATGTCTTTTTTTTATATATAGCTATTAGATTCAAAGACTAGTCTCTAGAGTTCGTGTTAACAACATTTTATAAGGAAATAGAAACCTTAGAAAACAAAATAAAGACTGTTAAATGCACATCTCCATTGTCAGTCCAGCTTTGTTGCTTGCGTCCTAAGAAACAAGAACACAGAATCCAAAGTTGAGATTTGTTCAAGTAAGTCGATCTTTTCGGTCAGGTTGTTGTCCATCAAACGTAGCTTGTGCCCCTGCGAATCCCCAAATATCGCGACATTTCAACATTGTCAATACCTTCAAAACTTCTTTAAAGATTCAAAATCAAGAAGAAATTTACCAGTTAAGTTTGCGTTGGAATGACCAATGTTCAACCTTTGCTGAGTTAACCCGCCTTCTCGACTCATTTCCTTCAAAAAACAAACAAAATCTAGTAAGCAAAGTAGCTTTCAAGAATCTATGGTCTAATAGAGTGAAATGTAATACGCGCACCACGGGTGAAGTAAGGAGAGGAAAAGGTCCAAAGTGACTACGAATGGAAGGCTCCATCGCGTATGAAGAAGGCACGGTGTTGATCATATCCGGTGCATTAGAGGTGGAAGCAAACTGATTGGTGTGATTAAGCAAAGAATCATTGGTTGGTTCTTGAGGAATCACAGGTCGCATCTGAGAGAGTTGCAATGGGTGTAATGTAGTTCCAGGTAAACACAGAGGATGTAAGTTTATTCCGTTCCTCATTGTCAACATCTGCAAAATATCAAACAAAACGAGTAAACTTTCATACATCGAATGAATCATATCTTTCGAGAAGGGTTTTTGTAACCTGGACTTGAAGCTGAAGCTGTTTCAGATACTCTATAGCTTCATCAAGCATCGAAGCTTTATCCGTCTTCCTCCAATCAAACACATTGTTACAATCAAACACAATACGAAGCAAAACAGAAATGATTCATGTGTGTGTAATTACCTTATTTGAATTTGGAATAAGACTTTGTAAAGCTTTCATTTTTTCATTGATTCTACTTCTCCTCCTCTGTTCATGAACAAACAAAGATCACATCAAATCTCAAGTAAGAATCTGATTGTGTCTAAAAACAAATTAGGAGACACCAAATAAAGAAACCTTTTCAGACAAATTATGAACTTCTGCAGCTCTACATCTCTTAGATGAGCTACGAGAAGGA
Organism: Arabis hirsuta; assembly: GCA_964056655.1. Taxonomy (NCBI): domain Eukaryota; kingdom Viridiplantae; phylum Streptophyta; class Magnoliopsida; order Brassicales; family Brassicaceae; genus Arabis; species Arabis hirsuta. The sequence goes on from OZ053303.1 coordinate 36,780,121, forward strand.
CCTGACTTAGAAGAAGGTTCATCAACCACAGCTTCTACTCCTTCCTGCTTTCATTCAAGCATATCAACAAACACTTTATGTGCATAATTACAAAAGAAAAAAAGAGCACAGATCCGTTAAAGAAAACATTTTCTCGGGAAACAGAGAAAGATTGAGTTTTTAAAAATCTTTAAAACTTAAAAAAAAAAACATGCAAAGAGAGAAACTTATACAAAGTACCTCGCTTTCGCAATCATACTCATCTGTCTCGTTCTCGCTAGCTCCAACTGAAGAAGACGAAACTCTAGTCCCTGAGCTGTTTCCTTGAGCATTACCACCGGAGAAACCAAAACACGCGGCGGAGGAAGAGCCTGATCCAACGGCGGCGGAACCGATTAAAACCTCCGAGAAATCACCACCACCGGCGCGTTTCGACGGTGGTGGTGGAGGATGAGAAGAAACGAAACATGTCGGGTTTTCTGCATGTGGGTCACCGATCGTCGCCGTCGTAGTCATCGCCGGAGAGTAGTAAGGAGGTAAAGGAGAAGAACGGTCGAAAATATGCCGGAGAAACTGAGAAATCTCGTCGGAAGAAGACGGTGGATGATGATGATGACTGTTATAACCACGAGTAGTATCGTAAATCGAGGTACTTGAAGAAGAAGAAGATGAAATCAATTTCTTATTATCACCCATCACTATCTTCTTCTTCTTCTTCTTCTTCTTCTTCTCTCTCTGCAATATCATTAGAGCAACAAAAAAACAGTTAAAGGAAAAAAAAAACAGAGCTTTGATTTTATGGGCATGGAGACAGAGAGAGAGTGACTGTCACGCGCGAGAGATGGTTTGCAGAGGTTAAGAAATGATTGGTCTGTTATGTAGGTAAAAGTGACAGACGCTGTTACTGTAGCAAAAGCAATGAGCTTGTGTCAGCTCACGGTTTTTCACACAAGTAAGAGAAAAAGAAATTTTGTTTTTTTAACTCCCAAAACATTTTTTTCCTCGTCGCACGTGAGACACACTCAACAAGTACGAGTAGTTATTTAGTTTTTATTTAACTTTTTGTAGTTTTTTTTTTTGCTAAAAAAAAAAAAAACCAGACTTTATTTTTATTGTTTTGGTAACAAATGATACAACCTTTTATCTGTTTTTTCATAGTCTATTATTTAAAATAGAAATCTGTTTAAGATGCATCTATGTATATTCTTCGTGCTACGGATAAAACTCATTAAAATTAATATTTATATAGTTTAGAAAGGAACAAAAATGAGTTATATATATATTCCAAAGTTTAATTTGATGTTTTGTGGAAACGAAGATATACATACGTATTGGGTGTTTGACAAAAGTATTTCCATATTTAGTAACTATAATTCCAATTCTCTTGCTTGTTTGAAAAAACAACAGTAATGAATTAGTGGCGTGATAAATAAGAATACATTAGTTGATTTTTTGATAATTCATTATATTGACTACTTTATAAGCCCATGCCACTGACATGCGTTAAATTACGTGATGCGACTTTTAAATACAGTTAAGTTACGTATTAACAAAAAAATCTATGCAAATAAAAAAAAAAACTACGTAAAAAACTAAATATATATGAGTACTTGTAATTTGTAAATAACTAAGAAAAAGCAACTTGTACTATTATTAATTCACAGTTTATTTTTTTTACACTGAAAACACCAATCGTACTTGTTCTGTTGATGAATGCACTTATAACTGCGTCATTCAAAACATAATAACTTATCCTCGTATTTTCAAATTGTGAAATAAAGGAAAAGCAAATGGGAGACAATTACTAAAAGCCTGCAGCATTTTTTTCACCATCTGCTTTTCGATTATTTATTCGAAATAGTTTAAAAAAAAATAATCAAAAGTAATCGGAGAGGGGCATGGTAGAGTTCAAATGATTATAATGGAATTTGTAATTGCAAACATACACAACAAATGTTGCCAATGAAAAAGAAAAAACACATATACAACAAATGCAACAAGAACAACAAATTTTAATGGTGGTTTGTAAACGGATATATATAGGAACACTATAACTATTTTGTTTATGTAAAGATTGGTGCAACTAAATCATATAGTTCTCAACCTAAATAAATGTTTGTTTGCCGTGGTATGTACTAGACTACTTTACTGGCCATGTTCAAATTCAACATGATTTTTATGAAAAGATAAGATTTACGGTTTATATGGATGATTGAGAATCTAGGGTTTCAGTGCATAAACTCACATAAATTATATACATTTTGATTTTATATCAGACAACCAAATTGTACGTGGATCATTTCGTATTTTATGCTTTAGTCCGAAAGTTTTAATATCATAATAGTTTGCTATTTATCGGATTATTCGAGCTAAACCCGATCGTTATCAATGTAAATAATAGTTTCTAGAATTGTTGAAGATGTTAATGTAATGAAGAGATGGTTGAGATCTTTAATAAAAAAATTCAAAATCAGCATGATACAAAACCAAGTGGTGGTGGTCTAATACTATAAAAGTATTGGGTAAGGAAGTAAACCCTTTCAACTTGAGTTTGATTATCTCTGGAAACACTTTCATTTCTATTTGGCCATTCGAAATGGTGTTATACTTTTTGCCCATTAAAAAACCCGGTAAATGAGTGGAATTAGTCGGATGGTAAAAATCTAGACAACTCCCCGATTATTAAAAAAAAAAAAAGCATGATACAATTTCTATTTTGTCTAGATATTAAACAAGATAGTTGAAGGTTTTCCCTTGTTTTTTAATTGGTGGTTTGATGGAATTTTCAAGTTGAGTCTCTGTATGTTAAAAGACCCATACCTCGTTGTCTAGTCTGAACCTAAACTTCCTTTTCTAACTTTTATCCTCGTTTCCCTAATATACAAAAACCAGAAATATGATATCGTATGTAACGATTTATAACATTCCAAAGAATTCGTAATACATATATGATATAACGGTGAGAATATAAGCGCACTCCCAATAGAAATGGAAGTCTCTTAAGGGTGTTTCTAAATCAAAAAAAATTATAAAATAATAGAAATTAAGAGAGAAAATGAGAATGGAGTTCTCAAATAAAAAATTCACTTACTTTTTATAGATATTCACTTTACTATTTGTTTTTGTTTGATTGATCAATAATTTTTTAATATATCTAAAAATTAAATAATTAAAGAAAATAATTAGAATAATATATTTGAGATATTCATAGATCTCTTAGCATTGAAAATGCTCTAATAAACTTGAGCTATTAAAACTGTTTTTAAGAAAATTTAAACCCCAACGCTTATATATGTGTATTGTATATTACTACGAATGCTAATACCTAATGCCTATCTTAAGTTTTGGATTCTCATAATTCATCTCGTTCTATTCGTGTACTGATTACACTATATTATGATTTCCGATTTACCTTTCTACATAACATGAAATTATATACTGGATGGTTATATATACCCTGCGAGAGGGACCACGAGATCATTAGGATCTCTATCATGAATTCAACATCACACGTCAAATGAGACCCCCGAAACAACTCCCCCACTTGGAACCTAATTACAACTTTTTAGTATTTCATTGGTTATTTCTCATAGTAATGAGTAATGACAAGAGGATATAAATCGTTTTAATAGTTTATAAATTACAAAAACGGAAACATTTATAGGTATCTCATGCTAAATTTTATTGCTCTTCTTTTTTTTTTGCTAAATTTTGTTTTATCGATTTGTATTAGCAATGTGACCAATAATCGTTTATTTTTCAAAATAACTGGCAATATATATTAGAAAAAATGTTTTGTAAAAATGTTAATACAAACATTCTCATAAAACAATGTAACCGTGACCAACCTTTTAAAAATAAAACAATGTACATGTAGTTTTTTTTTTTTGACATCTAATGTAAATGTGGTTTATGACTAGAGTGTGATTGTACGAAATAACGCAATCATGGCACGAAAGTAAAAAACAGTACTACATTTTAGAGGGTAGTATTTATTATTACAATCATAATGATAACTACTTAACATTAATATTGATTAAAAGTGTTGAGCCCGGTCAAATTGAATTAAAGTTGTGTCGAGATAAATCGATCTAATATTTTTGTTTCTTTAAGAAATTATTCGATTTTATATATATTTCCTACAAAACAAAAAACAAGATCGGACGTTTGGATAAGCCAAGTGGATAAAGAGAGAGCCTAGAGATGCGCAACAAATAAAAGCTTACGTCATAAACCTAGCGTGATCTAACGGTGGAGAATTCCCGAGAGCTTTATATTTTTAATAACAAATAAGTGGTAGATGGTGCTGTGATCTGGTGTGACATCGTCCTTTTTAAGAGAGTTCCCGAGAATAGAAACTCCACGTGTCGTGGTTGCATTGGTTTGCTAATACAAAAAGTCAAATAAGATCGGACGGTCTATGTAAAGCTGAGAGATGCTAAGTTGTACTTTGTTGAGTAAAACAATCCTATCACTTTGACTCTATGTGTTCCACGCGCGATTTTTAGCGAGTTGATTACACGCGTACCTATGGTGAGACTAACACACTAAATTTAATGTAGGATGAACTCCAATGAATCACTAAAATTGATAATAAAACACCAAATTTAGTATGTCATGAAACTTTAAACTTTAAAATTGATAATAAAACACCATTGGTGTAACACTGTTCACGACATTAAACTTTAAAATATTATTATTATTTTTTTCATCAAATAATTAATAATTTATGTATAAGTAAATCTGCTGTAAATTTCATAGAGAATTCTGTCAGTAGACTTCATAGAGAAGTCTGCCAGTAGATATTATAGAAAAGTCTGCCAGTAGACTTCATAGAGAAGTCTACCAGAAGTCTGCCAGTAGATTTCACAGTGAAGTCTAATTGTAGACTTCACAAAGAAGTCTACCAACAACACTATAAATTTAATAATATAATAATAGAGAATATTTTTTTAGTATAAAATTTGGTATTGTGATTGGAGATGAAAAATAAAATTCAACACTAAAACACTAAATTTGGTGTGATTTCAACATCAAATTTAGTGTTGTGGTTGGAGTTGCCCTAAGAAGTATTTGTACTTGTTCAGACAAATCTTGTTTTCGAATTTTGATTTTTGATAAATAACCGAACTAATTAACAAGAAGCAGAAATTTCAAATACCAAACACAAAAAGGTTTACTTATACAAAAATGAAGAAGTGCCTCTAGTCAGTTAAAAACTTATAAACTTATAAGTTTACTTTTACGACTTTTTCATCGGCAAAAATGTTGAAAAATTTGTGTAGTGTATTTTGTTGACAAAAAAAATGTCGAAAACTTGTTAATATTTTAAGAAGATTTATAATTTGACAAGTGAATTTAGGTTATTTTTCTTAGTAAGCTATATTCATTTTACTTGATGATTCTTCTCTATGGTTTTTTTTCCCTGTCAATTTTTTATATTTTTTTAATCGTTGTAGATGTCAGATTTTACCCCTGTGAAATCGATATAGCGACGCGATCAATCTGGGCCCAAAATGATATTAAGCCCATAAGCAAAATAGGCTTAATGGGATAATGGGCCTAAATTAGAGTTATTGCTTAATGGGCCAAACCCATTTTTTAGCTGACCCATTTTAGATATTTCACTATATATAGCTCATTGTACTCACCTAAAAATGGGATCGAAACATTCTACAGAAAACATCTCTTGTAACAACTTTCTAAACAGCTAATAAAACTTTCTTGAGATTTTATCGTTTGGTGGCTTATCGCATAGCTTTGCAAACCCTAAAAACATCACTTAAATATTTATTGGGGAGAATCTACCCTCCACAATTTGGAGCCGACTGTGAGGAACTTGTGAAACTTCTCAAAAGACCACCGCGCCGAGATCAGGAGAGATGACTCTCGAGGGAGACAACAGCGAAAACAACCCTCAACAACTCGCCATGGACGGATCCGCAACCAAGGACTCCGAAACAAACAGGAACACACCCAAAATCATCACCGATCCTGAAACCAACGCGAACGCGTCCGGAGGAAATAACCCCGCAGGGGACAAGCCCGTAGAAAAACCATCGCAGCTCGCCACGGAGATCACGCAGATAAAGGGAATGTTTGAAGAAATCCTTAGGAAAACAACGGAACAGGAAAACTTCAACAACACAATAAAAAACCGGATGGATTCCTTAACCGCGGCAAGCCATGGAAAAGCGACAAGATTTACACCCCAAGTCGTGGACCGTATCGCCCCGACAGCACTTAACTTCTTCACGCCTTCAGAACCTCAAAGAATTCGTCGGCATCATCCGCTCGATCTAAACGCCGACCCGACTCTTGGAAGCGGAGGACGAGACATCAACAAAGGCAAAGCGATAGCTGGCGGCTCGGCATCGGCAGTAGGCCCCACACAGCCTAGCGGTTCGGCATCGGCCGGCAAAACAACAATACATGGCGGTTCGGCATCAGCAGGCAAGCCAGCGTCAGTGGTCGATCTTGGGACGACGCCGAAGAGGATGACTCCGCCGAGCCCAACGAACCAGGGCAGAAGGCTGCAGGACAAACCTATGACCCAGAAGACGAGCAGTACGCCTTTGAGCTCGCCGAATAGGAAGAACGTCTCCGCTGGGAGAGACAGCGAACCGCCGAAGAGGAAAAACGTCTCCACAGAAGAGACGGTGAGCCGCTAAAACCCGCAGAGTTGCACCACGAATGCAGCAGGACGAGCTCCGTGCCTCAATGTACCGAACTAATATGGATCTAAAGGTGATGCGCTCACAAATGCATCGAGCGACCAGCACGGCACCGGAGATTGATCGAGTGTTTGAAGAAGCGCAACGTACGCCTTTCACGGTTAGCATCTCAAAAGCAAGGTTGTCCGACCTTGGAAAGATTAAAGTGCCAGCCTATGAATGGAATTCTGATCCAACGGATCACATCACCGCTTTCACTATAGCAATGGAACGAGCCAATTTCAGAGAAATTGAACGTGATATTGGTCAATGCCATCTGTTCGTAGAATACCTCAAAGGGCCAGGTCTCCAGTGGTTTGTTGGGCTCGAGAGTAACTCCATTGATAGTTTCAGCCAGTTGTCAGCGACCTTCCTCAAACAATACGCTATCTTCATAGAGCGAAGAACTCCGGGAGCCGACCTATGGACGATGACGCAGGGGTTTGCGAAATCCCTCTGCAATTTTGTCGAGCGGTTCAAGACCATCCTGTCAAGGATAAAAGGCATTGACGACTCATCGACCCTCAAGGCCCTGAAGAAAGCACTATAGTACGAGTCATACTTCCGAAAAAAATCATCGTGAACGAGCCGACAACTATCCAAGATGCTCTCCATCGAGCAACTAGGTTCGCAAGGAGTGAGGAGAAAATGAAATCATTGGCAGAAAAACACGGAAAGACAAAATAACCTAACGCTCCCCCCAAAATCAGAACCAACAAGGCAACAAGAAGAAAAACCAAACGCCTGGATTTGTGGAGCATGAAGGAGGATTTAGGGGTGTACATAATTATCAAGTGGATTCTCCCGGTTACGGCCGAAAACGAGGCCGAGGTCGCGGAAGAGACACAATGAGCAATACCTGGATCAGAGGTCAAGACTCTTACGACAAAGCGACTTACTGCGACCATCATCGCGTCCACGGGCATTCAACTGCCAATTGCAAAATTCTCGGTCGAATGCTCGCCGCGAAGCTGGCGGCTGGCCAACTTAAGGGAGACTTCAGCCTCAAAGACTTTCAGATGGAAACTAAGGACAAGGCAAACGACGATACCCCAAAGCGAGGAAGAAGAAATGATGACGAATCGCCACCGTACGAACCAAGACAGAGAATACACTAAGTTACTTCAATGAACTACGGGGCGACTTAATCCCTTAAGAACGTACGTAGGCAGCTCGTCTTCGGATGACCTTAGTTGCCCCCCTCCTTAAAAAAGGAGGGGGAATGTGTACGTATACTCGTATACTTCCCTCTTTGTACACGGCTTGCCGTATTGAATAAATCAAAAGCCAAGTGTTTACTTGCAACTAATCAAAAGGCAAGTGTTTACCTGCAAACTTATCAAAAGCCAAGTGTTTACTTGCAAACTTATCAAAAGCCAAGTGTTCACTTGTAAACTTATCAAAAATCAATTATCAAAAGCCAAGTTTTCACTTGCATATTCATCCAAAGTCTTCTCTGAAACAGACTTCTTCTCCGTGTTAACTCGTTGTTGTTGGCACAGTGACGAACTCTCTACATCTCCTGCGGATAAAGCGTGCTATATAAATTCGGTGTTCATTGCTGGAGCGGACGTGTTCACGGGAACATATCCATAAACCAGAATGTTTAACTCAGGAACCCATCACACAATAAATCGCTGGTCTAAAATCGGTGTTCATTGCTGGAGCGGACTTGTTCACGGGAACATATCCGTAAACCAGAATGTTCAACTCAGAAACCCAGCACACAACAAATCGCTGGTCTAAATTCGGTGTTCATTGCTGGAGCGAACTTGTTCACGGGAACATATCCGTAACCAGAATATTCATCTCAAAAACCCAACAAATTAATCGTTGGTCATTATGCAATAACGTATTCTTAGAACGGGAGTGTCGACGGAGGCTCGCCCGTAAACCAAGAAATTCATCAGAAAACCCAGCTAACCTTTCGCTAGTCCTAAGTCTAAAATAGTTGAACTTTGGTAACAAACAATTCAACGACAGCATGCCTCAAAACCAGAACAACCGTCATCCCAACTCAAATCGCTATCTCAAATAATGCAAGACAAAAATGACGTTGAACAAAAGGATAAATACCCTCCAAGCTGAATCAAATACTAAGTCTAAAATCAAATGTACAACAAAGTTTTGAAACATAAAAAAAACGACTAAGTCGCGGTCTCGTCAACATCGTCAACAATATCGATGGCCTGCTCAGAAGGAATCGCTGCCACAGAATTTGACAAATCATCATCGCTTGACGAATTAGAATAACTCGAATCCGAGTCAGCCTCTTCTTCAACGGCATCAGCGTCCAAGTCCTCAACTCAATCATCAGTCGCGATAACTGGCAAATCCTTAAGGATCCCTTCAAGTTTGCGCACATGCTTAGCAAACACCTCTTCTGCGAGTGATAGGTCTACCTCATTCTTCTCAAGCTCAACGAGTTCTTTGCCAAGATCAGGCGCCTTGTCACTCTGAAGCAACTTTACGAACTCAATGTTACTCCGGACTTCAGCAAGATCAATTTTGTCAATCCTTGGTTGGCCATTGATCGCTCTGATCTTCTCCGTAGGACGGACGATCCTCGCCTGATACTTTGCCGCCAGTTCGCATTTCGATTCGTCAACAGCTCGTTGGACAGCCGCATCTTGAAGTTTGGCAACAACATCTAAGCGGGTGGTAAGGTCATAGACTTCCTTCTGAAGACGCTTCTTCTCGGATTCAGACTCTGTAAACGTCCCATCCATCTCGCGACGCCGATCCTCGATTTCCTTCATAGCATCTTCGAGAGTAACAACGCGATCCTCCATGTCCTTTTTCTGCTTCTTGTGATCGTCACAAGCGTTTTGAACGTTAGCAAGATGACGAGTCAGTGAGCGAGCAGTCACCTCGTAGTCAATCACGACTTTATTAAGCGAAGAAAAGAACTGCCAAATAGAAAAATGAATCACGTAAAACAAGTTAGAAAATCAAAAAGAAGGAAAAAAGAAATCGCTATCCAACAAGAGTAGCCGCGAAATCTTACCGTCATGCAGTCGAGGGCCATGCTTGAGTAAGAACTCTTTTTCGACATTTGTTATGGAGGGGGAAACTCAGTGCCTGGAAAGACGATCTTGGACAGGTCCGACGCCGCCAGCTCGGCACCGCTAAAAGATCTTTTCAAATCAGAAGGAAAGGATGAATCCGTCTCCACGTGATCACGTTGAGGAGTCAATGCGCGCCTTATTTGCTTGGGCCTTCTCCAGCAGCGATATCTTTGCCTCTATCATCTCGGGAACGCTTACGACTTGCCCCAGCATCATCATCCCTTCCCTGCGCATCATCATGACACCTATAAGAAGGTTGAGATCGATGATCAATGATGATGACATCATTTCGCTCCAACGCTGGACGATGCTGCTTGGGTGCAGGGGTTCCAGCAGTGTTTGCTCTTGGAATTGACACTCTCGCGTTATATCCTCTTCTGGCCTCGGCACCTCTCCTCTCACGAGCAGAGGATTTCCTCACGTTGTCCGGCTTCTCTGGCAAAGAAATCTGTGAAGTAACTCCGAAGCGACAAGCACGAGTTTCTCTGACTCTTCGTAAAGAAAAGTCTTCCTTCCAGCTACACTTCTCAGCAGCAAATATATCGCGAAGAATGAATAAGTCACTCGGCAACCTCTCAATGCGACTCAAAACTGTAAAAACAACAGCAAGAGAAAATGGTTAGAATCGCGAACCTCCGTATGTAGGCAAGCAAAGAATTGGTGACTTTAAAAACTATCAAAGAATAGTAAGCTAAACACAAGAGCGCGGCAGCGTCTGCTACCGCGAGTCCTCCATCTCTTTCGAAGCATGTCTAGATGATCGCAACCAACAGGTGCTTCATTGATTTTCTCAAAGAAAAATTTTTCGACCAAAAACGATCTATGTTGGGAAAATCCCCTACGACTTGGAGATCCGGTTTGCCCTTACGGAAATAAAGGAGTTTGTCCTTGGAACTAGTTTTTCTAACCTCCAGAAAACTCAATAGATGGTCAACTACGACTTCATAGCCACACTTATAGTTGCGTACCATAATCCCAACCAAGTGGCGCATTCCGCTAGGCGTGATCTAAGCAACAGCAAGGTAGGTCCTCCATAAGAAGTCAAGAATTGCGCCAGGGATCGGGAACCACAGGAAGCAGGCATAAAAGTATGCTTCATACAGAGTGAAGTATCTTTCTGGAGGATGATCTGCCCGTGCATCTGAGCAAGGAACAACTAGCTCGATTCCGTCGGGAAAACCAAAGCAAGCATTGAGGAAATCCAAAGATTTCAAAGTTGACATGGTGGATCCAGGCGGATCGGTTGCTCTTCGCTTTGCTCTTGGCTTCTTGGCAGCCGGACGAACAGCAATCTCATCGGTAACCTCATCAACTGCGACTAGAGCGTCCGAGTAGACCGGTCTCGACGAACTACCAGTGTTGGATGTTGGCGAAAGAACCATTCTCCTTCTGAGAAGGAAGGGATCAGCGACCATCTCTCCGGAATCGTCTAAGTTTGAAATAGCCTCTGCGGTGTCCTTCGAGCACGAACCGTCAAGCTGCGAGTCCGTGGAATCAGAAACCATCCTCCTAAATTCACCTCTCCGCTGTACCAAATATCAACGATCCGAATCAATTTCGTTCCACAAAGCCAACCTTGCTACCAAGTCCTTGAACCACGGAATCGGAAAAAAAAAACCGAGTCAACTCATTGAGTCAACTCGTCAGCTCTCGAACCAAAGTTTTCCGTCACCAGATCTCTCCGCGCCATCGTCTCGCCTCGTCCCCATCTCGCCCCCGTTCTTTCTCCGCCTCAGCGCCACCGTATAATCTCGATCGAAGACCACATAGATCTCGTGAACCAATCCCCGTCACACGGCCTCGTCGGATTAGGTCGACCCTACTGTACGAAGACCTCGTCGGATTAGGCTCGTTCACCTCGGTATCGGCCCAACACGGAGTGCCGCCTCGTTGAAGAAACTCGACCCGATTCATTGCTCCCCTCTTCAAAGATCATCTCGACGATGCAAGGAGTGGAGCCTTGTTGATACAACGATCCAAAAGATGAGGAGGCCGACGACGGTGAGGCAAGGGTGATGTTGGCGGTGTAGGGGGAGAGAAGAACGATGACTTCGTTCGGAGGAAAAAAAAAAACCTAAAAGAAAAATAACAATAAAATAAAGAGGTAGAAAGGAGATGATTTTTTACCTTGTGCTTAGGGAAAAAGTGAATTGGTTGAAAATAACTCCAGGGAAGCAGACTTATTTATACCTGAAGAATTTCCTACACTCACTTCGTTTTTGGAAAAATTCATGAAATTTTTCAGCAGGCCTCAAAGCCCATTAACGCAACAAGACCATCAACCTCCTTAGTCTCCTAAGACAATGGGAAAGAAAACAAGCCCAGGAAAACACGCAGATATCAGCTCGACGCGGAATAACAAGAACTTCCCGAGTTCGATGACAAGACGTCCACGTCTGGCAACTTCGCGGTCCAACATGTCAATCTCAGACTCCAGAAACTTTTACCTTGGCATCATCATAACTCGATACTACCAAGCTGGGGGGCTAACTGTAGGGGTCAGATTTCATCCATGTGAGATCGATATAGCAACGCGATCAATCTAGGCCTAAAATGACATTAAGCCCATAAGCAAAATAGGCTTAATGGGATAATGGCCTAAATTAGAGTTATTGCTTAACGGGCCAAGCCCATTTTATTAGCTAGCCCATTTTAGATATGTCACTATATATAGCTCATTGTACTCATCCAAAAAGGGGATCGAAACATTTTACAGAAAACATATCTTGTAACTTTTTTCTAAACAGCTAATAAAACTCTCTTGAGATCTTATCATTTGGTGGCTTATCGCATAGCTTTGCAAACCCTAAAAACATCACTTAAATATTAATTGGAGAGAATCTACCCTCCACAATCGTCTAAATTTATAAAATATTATAAATTATGAGAACAATTACACAGATGATTGTACAACGGACAATTTTAGCTTTGACATGCAGAACTATTTCAGACGATTTTCCTTGCAGCACGCTGAAAATCTCATATAAATTATGTTTCCATTATAATTTGTATTCTCCGGGATTTGAACTTTATATCTGTAAGTGTATAAATATTAATAAATCCTATCAAACAATTGGACTAAGAAGACTTACACCAATATCCTCTCTATGTTCTTCTTTTTCTTATTTGGTGTTTTATTTTCTTATAAATGGTCGCTGTATAAAAATGTTATACAATGAAGCTAATCCAATTTGGTAAAAATTTCATTCAAACTATTATGGGTTAGACCATCCACATTACTGATACTCCTAAAAAGTATCTTTAAAATTAATTAATAATAAAATAATATAATAAGGTACAAGTGGGAAAAAAAACAAATAACATTTGTCAATTTTGTGTTGAGATCCAATAAACTATTGATATCTGTCAATTTTGAAAGTCTTTTGTAGTTAGACACTGGTCTTTCCCAAGTTCAATTTTTTCATTTAATTTTTTGATTTTTATTATTTAAATATGTAAAGACACCCCTTTAATTGTGCAATGGGGATGGCCTTACGTACATTATGTTGGCCGATTTCCATTATTTTTCAAATGGGTTTTAAAATGGATAAAACTCAAAATACTTACTATGGGTTAGGTGAGATCCATTATGTCGTTAGGCCCAACTTGCTCATTATATATTCAACAAATAAGGCCTTATCAAACAGGCCCATTATTATTCGAATGATGATTTAGTTACTTAATGCAATGCAAGTCACTTTCTATTACTATTTAAAAAAAAATTAAGAACTTTTTTTTGTTTTTCGTGGAAATTACATCCCCAACAACAACAAAAACGAAAAAGCTGAAAGTTTCACTTTAATTCTCACGGTCTACTATAATTCCTGTCATTTTATTGAATTGTTTTTTCAATAACGTGATGAAATAAAACTATTAAAAATCCTCAAAAGTGCAGACTTAATTTCTTGGGACTAAGCCTAGATCTGACTTATCATCCATAGATTAGCAAACGCAAAATCCTCTATCTACGATTTCGCAATAAATTCTCACAAAAATATATTTAAACGTAATACAGTGTCTTTTATACTATTAACTTTGTTAAATCACCTTAAAATCTTATGGGTTTCTGTTTAGACCGTTACATACTTACATATATATATATATATATATGTGGTGATTTGATTCCACATAGTTTTAGCATTTTCTCTAACTAGTTAAGTTAATAGGTCACTTTTTTCCTTTTTGACAAAGTTGGGTTGCTTTTTTTAATAGGAAAATTGTAAAAACCCTAAGGTATCACTTGTATAATACGTAATGATCAACATCATCTTCCTGATTTGGATATTTCGTAGTTAGTATTTCGATACTATAGTCTATAACTCTTATTATATATAACGCAAACTATAAATTTCGTGAGTTACAGAAAATTATGAAAGGGATTGAATATGGAGAAAAAAGTAGGTACGAGTCACAATTTGTACCCTAATTTGGGTGGTTCCCATGCTTATCACGACATTTTTAGATGGACCACGATATTTTCTAGTTTTATGAAATTTATAAAGTTGTCAAAATAAGCAAAAACACAAAATAAAATGTATTTCCCCGAATTAGAAACTCGTGCTAGTCTTTACTCTCTAATAACACGAAATTGTGTGTTTTTAAACATATTGGGATGTGAAAACACCTTTCATTCTTTAAGACTTTGATGGTGAATTAGAAAGCAAAATCATTTTATTTATTGACTAGTCGATACTACTAATTTAAAGTCTTAATAAGTATTCTTAGAATTTTTGTTTAGACCAAAATAAACACTACAGTCACACTAGCTAGGAATGATTTTGCTTAGTGATTTATTTGATATGAACAAAAACTATTTTATTAGTTTAATTTTCACTTTGATCAATTTCTTAATATAACTTTGGTTATGTTATGAGTAGTTGAAAACAGTAAACGTAGTTCATATGATTAATAATATGATTTGAATTTTGTAGTTCGTTGAAACTATTTAAAAAACAAAATAGAAAGATGGCATAAACAAAAATGGATTTTTATAAAAATACAAATTCGATGAGAGTTTACTATAAATGGAAAATTGCGTTGAAAGCGATGGGACAAAACAAAGGCAATAAGGTAAGAAGATTGTCGGTGAAGGACAACAATATATGATGAAATTGTTGTGTGTTTGATTGATTCTTTCTCCACTTTCACCTATAAAGAGATTCCTCAAGAACAAAAAAACAAGAAATATAATTTGAAAAATTATAACTAATATACAAAACTTTATAAATGTATACCTTTAATTCATAACTTTTGCTGCACAAGAATTTACCGTTTGAAAATTACCAAATCAATACGATGGCAAATCAATGAGAATGCATTTATATTAAAAAAAAATAGCATTAAAACAATATTTTAGAAATATACTAATATTTGACGAAAAAGTATGTACATACAAAAATACCATATTGTTCCATCGCTATTTCCGACTAAAAATAAAACTTTGTTTCATTCGTTGTTACTATTCGAAACATAAATACTGAGTATTAATTTGAAAAAATCTTCATGGACAACTTGAAAAAATGCATCTCATATACATTAACTATATATATATTCTTTACTTTTCTAGCTGTGCCCCCTTTATATATGCTTTTGATGAAATTAATTTCACTTTTTTTTTGCCTTTTTTCCTTTCGATATTTTCGGACAATAAGACGCATCGAACTAATATTCTAAATATGGAAACTGACATCTTGAATGGCAATACATAATTCAAAGAAACAAAGCCGAAAAGTAACAAAAAATAAAAATGGCAGACTGTAAAAAGTAATAATTTTTTCTTTTTCTTTTTCATTTTACAGAGTAAAAAAAACACTTTTTACAACAACAAAAATGTAATTTGTTTCAGAGAGTTTTCTACTCTCGTGATTAAGAGATCGAATCTATCATCTACGTGTCTCTGCAGAATAGACAGTGCTTCGTAGATACGATGCAAAAAGAAGAGATCTTAATAGATTTATTTTTTAATAACTTTATATTATAATTTTCTGGGTTTACTATAAAGTTGCTGCAGAACATGAGTTCGCTCATCGCTGGTAATTATTATTATTATTATAAAGTCTAATGTTTTTTTTGTGTTTAGAGTTTTTCTCGACAAAGCATGAGAGACACCTGTCCTCTTTTGGGACCATTCTAATTTTATTTTTCACGATTATATATTGTGAATCATTGTTTTTAAATTACTGGACGTATTCCAAGTAATGATCCCTATTTTAAAATATTAGTTTTTGTTACATAATATCTTCATTATGATTCGGTACCAAGTGGATATATTTGATTATTTTCCTTTGCATACACGGTATAGTGGATATATATTTTATTTTGTCTTTTTAAGGTAAGAGACTAAAAGAGTGCGTCGACGAAAAAAGTGGTTAATATATAAATCAAGAAAACGCAAAAGTGAAAGAGAGTTAATAAATAATCGCTCCCACTCTTTGCCAATGTATTTACAAAATACAGATGACGTTAATCTTTATAACAAAGTGTTTCTATTACGTTTTTTTACATTTAAACACTGAAAAAATGAATCAAAACTTAATTCATGTTTTAAAAATTATTCTAATTGTGTACATCTTGAAAAATATATAAATACCGAAACTAATATCATTTAACGGAATTTAAAGAAACTAGTCCAAGATCACATCCCATTATGAAATTATGAACAAAAATGCATATAACCACATTCACAACCGCATACATTAGGTTTTATTTCTTTATTTAGGATTGATTTATAATATTTGAATAGGAAACTATATATGTGTTTAAATTTTCATCCAATGTACTTAACAAATCATGGATTTTTAAAAAGTGAATTTGGATTATAAAAGTGAAAATATCGGTTTGAGATTCTAGGTCTTGCTTGCAAGTTGTTTGTTTTCTAGGAGACTCCATAAGCAAAAAAGCATATCCACTAATTATTTAATTATATATATATATATATATTTAATTAGTATCATAAAGTTTTTCGATTGATGAATTAAATATTGAAGCACTAAGAACAATCAAGAAGCGTACTAGCAAGTTGGGTAATACGATTATCCTCGTTAGATTACAAATCTTGCCGCTTTTAGAAATTAGTTAAATTAAAATACTACCCTCATGCCATTATCATATTTTCCAAGTGACGACTTCAGTGACGAAATTAGGTTCATCTTAAGTTTTAATATTCCGTAAAACTCGTACTTAAGAACTTATATTAATTTTTAATTTTTCTGCAGACAATTTCTTTTTATAGACCCGACTGATTCCTTATCGTATGATTAAAAATATTATTTGACTAAACTAATTATAAAGTTTCGAAATTCCCCACGAAGTATGCCTTCATTGGTCCATCGTACCGCTTCCTCGTACACTAATCTCCACTTGCCTTCAAACCCTAGACAATTTTTTTTATAAAACATGCTCGAACATATACATATATACATTAATTATGCGTATTATATCTACGTGTGTTTGTACACGTGAATTATGTATTCTTTTGTCTCTTGAAATACTTGAAAGGTTTTTGTTATTTGTTATCTGTAATATGTATATGAATTATTTTTTTAGCTAAATAACATACGGATGAATTATGTGTGTTAGCAAATAAGGTTACCATTTAAACGAAAGTGTCGATACGATGTGAATTATGCTATTTTAAAAATATTTGTGGACTTGTTCGGTGATCATATTTCGCAAGTTGAACTTTCGATATTCATTTTATGTCACAGAATATTTAATTAATATTCCATAGTTTGTTAGTTTGTTACATAACAAATGCAAGACAAAATTATTGTAAAAAGATATTCCTTCCGTTTCATAATATTTGTCATTCTATCCTTATTTTCTTGTTTTAAATTAGTTGTCATTCTGCAATTTCAATACATATTTATGATCAATTTTTACAGTTTAATCCTTAACTTTTAGCTTATTAATTATTTTTATCAAACAAAATAGCGTATTAATTAGGGGTAAGACTGAAAATTTAATGGTTTTCTTAATTTGTATGAAATCCTCTAGAACGATAAGTAATTTGAAACCGAGGAAGTATAATATTAGATAGTCATGTAGGAGCCTACAATAATTCATGAATAATAAACAGTGTTATAGTTGCATAATTATAAATTATTTAAATTGTTGATTTTGACTGGCATTGATAAAGAAGATAGTATAGTTTTGTTTGATTAATGTTTATGCCATAAGTAACTGCTTATGAATAATACTGTGAAATACAGTACTTAATGACACAATCAACGAGAGAACATTTCAATCAATTTATCGTTTATGACTCATTTAAGAATAGATAATTGCAGGGATACAACGTTATATATGGACAAAAGTATTTATTATTTACTATTTAATATTTTATTCATACAATTTGAAGAACATTTTATAGGGGTTGACTGCGATGCACAAATTTAAAGTTCTTTTTACCTTTTTAAAAAACAATAGTAGTATATTCCATCCATTTCACTCAGTTTAAAATAATTTGTTCTCTTGAATTATTTAATTTTAGCATTTTTATGGAAGTGTTGGACAGTTTGTAAATTATCTCTATCAAATACACTGCATGAATATATATAGTCTTCTTGGGTGAAAATATAGTATTTCTATTAAAACATGCAATGATAAAAGTCTTGAATTCAACTCGTTTTAGACAATAAAAAAGACAATTGCTACAAATTTACACAACTCATCCCAATTTGTACCACTCCATTAGGTAAATAGTCAAAATGTCACTATAAACGGAGAAGTGTATCGTAATAGTTCTCCATTTATATTGCACTCAATGATAAAAATAATTTCAGATCGGAATGTTTATTAATCTCTAAAATATATTTATTGTAATCACAAAGTTAGATATTTATTGCAAATCTATTGTAAACAGAAAGTTAGACTGGTTCATTTTACCCAACCTTAAAGGTATTTTCATCAATAACCACAAAGTGATAAATATACCATATAATCAAATAGCTGAACCAAGGTTTTAAGGAGAAACAAATTATACAGAATAAAAGTGAAATTCTAGGAAAGGATTCATGAATAAGTGTAAGAGTAGGAAACAAACATTTAATAACATATTTAAACCTTTTGATTAAAAGGAGAATTAAAAGATTGGAGAAAGGAAGTGAAGCCGAGAAGTCTCTCTCACAATTATAACAATGTCTGACTTCTTTTGGGTTTCTGTGAGAGATAGAGAGAGAAACTGATTCAAAGGACACATTACTTGAAAATGACCACTCATCCCTAATAATCCCCAATTTTTATTTGCATCTTTTCTCTATATATACTAAATTTATATTTCCAAGAATTTTTTTTTCTCATAATTTAACCAACAAGTCGTGGGATATTATTGTTTTTTTTTATAAATAACGGTCTCATAGCTTGTAGGGATTATTATGATTTATATAGAGAGAGGAGATCTAGCGGTTGATATTCATTTAAGCTTTTGTTGAGATCATAAAATAACTGTGAGAATTTTTTTTCTTACTCCATTGGGGAAACATCAGTACCAATCTACATCAGTACCTCACCATTAATAATACTGTAAAAAATAAATATCACTGCTTTTTGTTTATTATCTCTGTCGGTAAAATATCTACAAAATGGACAAAAACCACACATACTATCATTTTTGCCTTTAAGATTAGTATAATAAACTAGGAAATTCGTATTTTGTTTATAATCTATATCATCTTATTAATTCGTAAATATCTTTACACAATTATTCAATAATATGTACTAGTTTTAATGTACATTAGTTGTTTTTAAAAATGTATTATTTCGTAACTTTCTTGAACAATTTATTAAAACCGTTAAACACTACTTCCATTAGAAATTCTTTTTACAGCCTGATTGATAGTTGATTTTAGACTAATCTTAGAATGTTCAATTTATAG
Organism: Arabis hirsuta; assembly: GCA_964056655.1. Taxonomy (NCBI): domain Eukaryota; kingdom Viridiplantae; phylum Streptophyta; class Magnoliopsida; order Brassicales; family Brassicaceae; genus Arabis; species Arabis hirsuta. The sequence continues at coordinate 36,799,756 of OZ053303.1, forward strand.
GATTTTTATTGTTAGAAAGTGAACTTAAAAGTTTTTTAGGATTCGATTTTTGTCGAGTCCAATGCAGCAAAAGGAAAACCCACCTACCAATTATTTTCCTAGAATTTGTAATAACTAAATTAGAAGTATATATTTGAATAACTAACTATTTTGTGTTGAAAAAAATATGATTTCGTACTTGGATATTATTGGGTGAGACGAGTCAAAGAAATAAATATAAAATTGAAAGAATTTTGTTATAAAAGAGGAATATAACAAAACAAGTTAGGACTGAACATATATATAGGTGCAGGTAACATACTTATAAAGCAGTAATGTTTTTTATAAAAACAAATCTTAATAAATGTATTGAGAAGAAACAACAAAAGACAACTCATTGACAAATCTCTTCTCAACCTTTTTTTAGTCAGAACATCTCAAATCACGCATTTATCCAATTTCCCATATATCCAACAATTATATATAAAAAAAATTTTACTCGATCGAGGAAAAGGAAAACTAATTCCATTAAATTTCATCTTGGCCTAATTAACAAGAGGTTATAAAGAGAAATAAACAAAAGAAAAGCCGACAATTAATTTAATGACCAAGAGCTTTAAAGGTTCATTTTTTTTTTCTTTTTTCAGAATTTGTTTTGAAAAAGGATTTAGAGAATAATAAAATTTTAAGGTCTCATGAGAGGAGGTTGGAAACCATTTGTCTGCAGCCAATTTTGATGAGAAGTAGAATTATAAATCTGCTTATTGTGATGATGAGGAGAGAATCCTGATGATGCTGCAGCATTTGCCAACACTTGGTTCGTCGTGGTCCGACCATCAAACCGGTGGTTCTCGGCCACCGGAAACAGCGAAAACCCTCCTCCGCCGCCAATGTTGCTGCTGCCCGGAAACTAATTTATCCCAAAAAAAGAATTACAATTTAGAAAGGTATAATCAATGAAACTTATATGGTAATTGTATTTGTGGTTTTTAACTCACTTGGTGATTTGAATGGTGGTTAAGCATTCCGGTTTGACCTAATCCGAGAATCTCATTAGAGTGTGGAGAATCTTGGTTCATCTAAAGGACAAACAAAAAACATTTACAACAAATTAAAATATTTAAGGTTATAAATTATATTGTTAATAATAATAAATTACTAAACCCTACCTTGAGCCGCATTTCTTGACTCTTTTGCGTCGAATTAGCCGAATTACCCAAACTCAAATCGAGGTTATGATCTTGTTGATGATGAGTTGGATTCCCTGATGACTCTACACACACAAATTCAAAATCTTTTAAAACTAAATTCTAACCCAAAAACTTATAAAATTAGAAGATTTTAGTAAAAGATAAATTTACCTGCATTGAGTTCGTCGTCGTATATACTAGGATCAAAGTTAGTCACTGCGTCTTTACCATTACATTTGATTGCAGCTTTATCATAAGCCCTATGATTATAAAAATAAAAAATAAATCAACACACATTATGCGTTTCAAAATTTCTAACAATGTCGAAATCATATATAGAAAAAAACATTACCTAGCAGCTTCAACCTCGGTGTCGAACAAACCCAAATAAACATACCTAATTTTGAAGAAATTCAAGAATCAAAAACTCAAGTTACAAATAACAAATATACTATATGGTAAAAGATGGTTTATAGAAGATATTACTTTTTGCCTAAGAATTGACCCATTCGAGCTTCCCAACGACCACACTTATGCAAAGTAACACCTCTATACTTTGAACTTCCTCGAGGAAAGCCTGTGCTTTGTCGACGAAGTACGTGCACGAACTCTTCTTTCGTTAAATTCGTCATCTATATATCAAATTTCATTTTAATCTCTATTAATTTTACCCAATTTTTTTATATTAAAAAAAAAATCATTAAGAGACTTATAAAGATTTTACCTGTTTCAAGTCATCATCATAATCTTCGATGTTGAAATTTATATCAGCTTCTACTCCACGGAATTTAATCGCAGCTCTATCATATGCTCTATACATAACAAAATAAACAAACTTTTGATAAATTTAAAAAATTAATATTATTCGTTCTTGATTTGTTTTTTTGTTTTTAAATAATTTTTATAGAGAGAGTCAAAGAGAGAAACATACCGAGCAGCTGCATGAGCAGTGTCAAATCCACCTATTCAACAAAATTCAAAAAGAAAAAAAAAATATATTTTTAATATGATGACGTTTTTCAATACCAAAATACAAAAAGAAAAAATCTAGAAAAGATAGAAAGTAAAATTACCCAAGTAAACTTGTTTCCCACAGTCCCTGAAATTTAGAGAAACATAAGGAAACAAAATTAAGAAAAAAACATTTTGTTTCATTAATAATCCTCGATTTAATCAAAAATTATAATGTTTAAAAACGAAATTAAAATTTCAATGAAAAATAAATAAAATAAAATTACCAAATATGAGACTCCCATCTTCCGGTTCGCCGGTAAAACGTAACACCTCTATACTGAGAACTCCTTGACCTTGGTCCACGCCGGCTTTTTTTTAACGGTTGCGCCGGTTCCACCACGGCAGTTGTTACGGTGGCTGCTTTACCCGGCGATGATCCAGTAGCTAGATCCGACTGACAAAACTTTACACCAAACCAGTGAGCCCGAGGAAAACCCGACCCAACACCACCATCGTCTCCTCCGCCGTTAGATTCCATCTCCGGGAAGAACTGATGTGTGATAAGTGGGTTATTGGGTCTAACCCGGTTTAGTTCATCATCATCGGATCCATCTTCTATGACTACAGCAGAAGAACTTGAATTTGAGAAAGATCCGACCCGTTTACCCGGTGATGAATAACTTAACTCTTCAGATTCTTCTTCTCTTAGTGTTTGGTGTGGTGAGTCATTTAGATCCCACATTTTTTTTTTATCTTCTTCTCTAAATCTTTTTTAAGGTTATAAATTTTCAATCCTCTGGTTTGATTCTTCTCAAGGTTAGAAGCTAAATAAGAGAAACCAAAGAAGAGAGAGTTTTGGTTGGTAGAAAAAAAAAAGATATAGAGAGAAAATTGAAAATATTTTTCCAGAGTTTGCTTCTACGAAAGCTTTCATTTTTATCCTTTCCTTTATATTTACTTCCAATGTTCATTTCTCTCTCTCTCTCTTCTCTTCACTATTTGTTTAATATTATTCTCTCTCTAACCACTTGCTTTCTTTGGAAAAAGATTATATTCGAAAAAATTCCTCGTATTGGAGTTTCTTTATTATTATTTTAAAAAAAGAAAAAAAATAATTCCACTTTTATTATGTATGTATTACAAACAACTTGTTTGATTAATCAAAGATTCCATTAATATGTAATTTCATGTTTTAAGAAAGTAAAGTCCACGGCTTGGTTCGGCAAGCAATTCTATAAAAGGTATTTTTTTGCAAGAAAATGAATAAGTTTTATAGATTACTTAAAAACCCCACAATTTTGCCATATTTGATATACTTTAACCAATAGAACTAAGTTTTTTTGTTTTTATTTCTTTTTTATATGAATAAAAGGTAAGATGATACAAATACAAATAGATCACGCTTAGACCTATATATGTTAAAAGATATATATTTATGTACAATTAATAGGTGTTTTCATGATCTAGCATATTTAAAGTAGATGAGATATTTAGTTTTTTGTTTACTAAAATTATTATTTAAATGTTTATTTAAAGTCAAGTTCCAAAAACAGCAGTTTGTTGTAGACTAGCAAGTAATAGGATTCTCACTATATAAGGAGTTATAAAATAATAATTTTTCTAAATTGGCATAACTTATTTCATGTTTGTATTTATTGCTTAAGGCTTGATTGGTGCAAGTTTTTCTATTTCTACTAAATTATATTTCTATTAAAATACTTTGTAAATTTTTTACTGTATCTGAAATAAAAAAATCAATAGATAGTAAACTATCTGTTTTTTTCTTAATGGGTAGTTATAACCAAAGAGGCTTGGTATAAAGGGTAACAAAATAATTAAAGTCCAACAATTTTAGATCTCATTTATCAAACTATATTAATTGCTTACTTTGTTATTTTGACTAATTATTCACCAAACTAACAAATCCAATAGTCTCTTAAGATGATGGTTTCTTAACCGTAGAATTCAATGATCTAGATATCTTTGTTTTTCAAACTTGTCAATTTAATGTGGATTTTCCAGCATTTACAGGTTCTATTATATTTAGTAAGATTGCTGGATTTAAGGACTACTGATGATATTATTTGATAATTTATATGTTTTAAAACCAGACATCAAGCTGGAACCATATTTTCTTTTACATACTCCCTCCGTTTCACAATACTTGTCATTCTAACCTTATTTTTTTGTTTCAAATTAGTTGTCATTCTACAATTTCAATGCATATTTATAATCAATTTTTCCAGTTTTGTCCTTAACTTTTAGCTCATTAATTATTTTTATCAAACAAAATAGGATATTAATTAGGGGTAAAACTGAAAATTTAATGGTTTTCTTAATTCGTGTGAAATCCTCTAAAACGACAAGTAATTTGAAACGGAGGGAGTACATGATTAGTAAAACTGTTTTTTATATTTCTTTAAATGTGAAGTTAATTTGTAGCATGCTTTAAAAACAGAAAACAGTTGTACATGTGAACATGTGACATGAAGATTTTAAATCTAATCGAGATTGATTTTATCCAAATCCTACATGTACAGCATTTTAGAATAGCTCACTTGCTAACAACAAGTTGCTATATCAAATTGTCTATGTTTCCTTGCCAAGAATTCATATCAACTTGGTGGGAAATACTCTTTTTCAGATCTCACATTAATCACGTTGCAAACTTTATACATTACTTTGCTTTATAGTAGGCATTCGATTTGTAGGGGATGTTTAACCCTAAAAATGTAAGTTTGATTGGATTTTCGGTTTAAAAATCTCTATGAAATGTATTAAGTGAAATGAGAGTTCCGGTAATAGATGATGTATTTTGAGTAATTGATTATGAGTTAGAGTGAAACATAGCATAATACTCCCTCTGTATCATGTTAAGCCTTGTTATAAAACTCGGCCGAGTTGTCGATTCGACGACCGAGAAAACAGTCGGCGGGGGGTCACCGTGGCGAATTAAACCTGATCGGAGCATTAGGCGGGTGGCCCGAGTTTTCATCGCTGACACCGTGGTTTAACCAAAAGCGCGGTTAATAAGCAAAAACAGAGAAATATAAAACTAAGTTTTCACCACCGTACCCATCGGTTTTATCGATTTTTTTGCTTCATCTAGCAAAAGATTCAACGAGACTTTTTTCGCCATTTAAGCTTATCGTTAAACTTCGTGTTTTTTTGGAGAAGAAAGATCTGGAGAGATAAGGTTTTATCTTGTCAGTTGGATTATAATCAGACAGTTACGAAGATAACTAATGTAGAAAAAGCATATCTCTATAAGTTATAACAAATAAGAACTGAACACGTGTAGATAACATTGGTAACTGACGACGTCTCATAACTCTAATAGAGCACATATTCACAAAATAATAAAATAACTATAATTTTAATAATTTAATAACACAAATAAATGTAAGAGAAAATTAGAAATAAATGATAATTTTCTTAGAGTTTGATCATCTATACATTTATTACTTAAATTTGATGATATATAATTTAATTTAGTTAAAATCCTATTATACCATTAATCATAACTATTATATTTAATTATATTTTAGGAAGTAATTTACAATAATATTTATTGGTTGAGTTAGTTGATAAGTTATAAAATTTAAAGTGATGTCTCAAGTTCGAACCTTCCTTCTCTCTTTTGTTTTAATACTTTTTATTTAATCAATAATAATATTTTTTTAATACAAAAATAACCAAACAACAACCTTATAAATAATGAAATATAGTTTGTTACCGAATCGTTAAGAAACCAAGACAAATTGTTTTTCAATTTGGATTTATTCTTGAATCGTCAAAAAACCAATACAAATTGGTGTTCTGTTTGTTTAACATGTTTTTGTTAATAAATTACAGAATTCGAATGCAGTTACTCATGCTTTTAATTCAAAACTGTGATGTGATAGCAATGTTAATAATTTAGTCATATTTTTGAAGTTTCACGAATAATTTATTTTAAAATATTTTTTAATTATTTATAAAGACTCTTATGAACCATTAAATCCTTTTTAAGAAATAACTAATTGCATTTACTCTACGTTTATTTACAAGTTTGCTTTTCAACTGCAAATCTTTAATCACTTATACTTGGTATATGTACACTATGCATTAGTTACATACATTTGATCATGTTCAAGTTCTAATCACATGAAAATAAAGAAAATTCATCAGAAAAACGTTAGGTTATATAGAAGGAAAATGGACAATTTACTGAATTATGAAAAAACAGAATATGTATTCTGAATTTTTTAGAATGCACAATATATTTGATTTCGAAACCGACAAATTCATTTAAAGATTTGAATATTTAAATTCCTTAATTTTCGGGATTCTATCCTTAATTTTCGGGATTCTAAATTTTGAAGAATACGTATTCTAAAATTTGAAGAACATATAGTAAATAGAAGAATACGTATTCTAAATTTTGAAGAACATAGAGCAAATTGAAGAATACGTATTCTAAATTACGAAGAACATAGAGCAAAGTTCAGTTGATGTATTCTGAAATTGTCTTCCAAACTTTGTAGAACGTTAGTGTACTATAAACTTTTTAGAACATGTACAATGTTCAGAATACGTAATCTGCGGGTTTTAGAACATGTACAAATTTCAGAAAATGTCTTTTACACAATCTAGAACGAATTTATATGTCTAAAATTTAACCTTTTTGATTATCAAACAACAATTGCTCATTTGATAAAAAAGTCTTATTTCATTGTTTCTCACATTTTTAACAAAATTTTTTTGAAAAAATCAATTATTTATACAAAAAGAGATAAATTAGGCATAAATGAGATATTTCAAATAAAGGTATAGATAGACAAAGTCTATTGAAGATATCTTTTATTTTCAATTTTCCCTAAATGTAAATGACATACTAGAATTATGAAAATGTTTGATAAAAAATGAAATTAGACAAAAAAAATTACTCCCCCGAGTATTCTCCGATTTATATCTGTTTTTTAAAAAAATCGCTAGGCCCGGGCCGAGCGCCCGACTCACGCCTAGCGCGATTCCGAACAAGAATATTAATTGATGTTTTAGAAAAAATTTTTTGTGTCAAATTAGTTGATTGTTTCATTTTTCTATGTAAGTATTTAATATTCTCTCTATATTTAATTTAATGATTTTCTAGAGAAACTTTTTTTTTGTTTCAAATTAGATATTTTTTTCAAATTTTAATACAAAATTAATGTATTTTTATTTAATTTGATTGTTTATATTCTGCATATTGATTTTCTATTGGTTGAACTGTATTTAATTGCATGATAAATGATGTTTTAATTTGGAAAAACTAAAGAATTTAAAAGTTTTTTAATTTGTGTGATAAATCCTTAAAAAGTCATCTATTGTTATACAAATGAAATATTATTTAGTTTTTATGACTATTTAAATTTAGCAGTATTTTATGGAATTTATTGAAGTAATTTTATTTAAATAATAAATGATTATTTAACATAGAAAATATACACAAATTACATTATTTTTTGAATTTCTTAATATGTGTGTAGCATCCTTAAAAATTATTTAAAATGATGTAGAAGGAGTATTAATTACAAACCCACATGTTGTTCAACCCATACCTTATATATATATTTGATTCAAAATTTGTATGATCAATCTGGTTCTAAATTGATCATACAAATTAACTATGTAATGAACTTATGAGAATAATTTCAATTGAATAGCTAAAAGAGCCACCTCAAGATGATGTGTTAGAGACATCAAAAGTGAGATGAATTCAAATAATATATAATAAATAGAAAAATATATTTAATACTAATTATTTTAGAGTTGAAGCTAGCGAAATTTAATAAATTGGAAATTAAAAACTTGTTTAGTTAAATATAGACTAAAACCCTCAAATTGATAAGAGAAAGATTTTTATCACATAATCATTGTTTATTCGATTTGGTTCAATTGAATTCAATCTAGTTTTGTTTGTTTGATTTTTAAAAAAATATACCAATCAGTTTACAAATTCATTTTTATTGTTATAGTTTTCAATTCTGATAACTCGATTCCGGTTATATTCGGTCTTGATCGGTTATGCCCAGTTGTAACGTTATCATAATCTGATCTCAATTCATACGAAAAAAACATCATACACTAAATAAGAGAGACCAAAGGAACAAATATATAAAATCGATTTAAACAAAAAAGAAGAAAAAAGATCACATTGAGAATGAGTTGCCCATAATCAATCTGCTAGGTTAATTCGAAAATCCAAAGAGAATACAAGGATATAAACGTAAATATAAGTGAATGATTTTTTTCTTAACATTAAAATAAAATAAAATAAAAATTAGAAATATGTTATTTGGTTTTATAAGAGAGGTATCAAAAAAAGGAAAAAGGAATTATGAGAAGAAAAGGAAAATGTTACCAGAAAAGATCAATCCAATAGTACGGACAAACTGTGGGGTCCACTTTTCCCTCTTTCATCCACCAATCAACTTTCGTTTTCTTACCTCGTATTTTTATCTCACGCGCTTCTCACACACGCGTGTTTCACAACTATACGAATCTGTACGCGCGTGTGTACCACTCGCTCCGACAAGAGATGCGGTTTGGTTTCTGACCAGAAATGCTGGAGCCAACTATACATTTGGGTTTATTAAAATAAGATTTGGATTTGTTAGATTCGTATATTTTTGTGAGAAAATTCGTCATTCTAGACATCATCTCTACGATTTTTTATTCTTATAATTTAAAAATAATTATCTTTGAGAAAATATAAATTTAATATTTTTTTAGAGAGAGGTACTAATAAATAAGTGAAAAATACATGGAAAAAAAATGAGAGAAGGGCTTTGTGTCGGAAAGGGAAACATACAATATTTGTTCGTGTTAATGTTGGGTCCAGATGAAAAAATGGGCTAACAATTTTTTTTAAAAGAGTTTGGTGTTTTCAGTGATCGTAATCAGTAATGACCAAATAAAAGTAAAAATTACATGATCAATCTTTTTCATATTATATGACTCAATTATTGCTTTTAAAGTCTTCTTCAGGGAGTATAAAACGTTTCTATATGTATATCTTACAATATTGAGGTAATTTATCTTTTGTATGAACATAGTAAAATATTCGAATCTAGTAAGATATTTTTTTTTCACAATGCACAAAATAGAGAGTACGATGTAAATGTAATAAACCAAAATCAGTGAAACTTTCAATAAAATCTGAGCTGCTAAAAAGCTTTTACGTGAGACACGTTGTACATATTTTGAGTGGAATGCAATAACAAACATTCCAATAATGGCTTTCGTTGAACATGTTGCTTTCCTCAAGTGGAAACTACTGCTCTTCTCTCTCTATGTCCCACTCTCTCTCTCTCCCCCCCTATATATATATATATATATATTATCAAAAGCACATTTGTGATAATAGAAGCTTGATTTTTTGTTAGAGATGTGATATGTCTGTGATTTGAACTTATACATATGTCGATAATTATTAAAGCCCAAGGCCCACTTTACAGAGAGTTACTCTGTTTCTTTTATCTTTTTCCAATAAAAGAGGCCCACAAAAACTATTGTTATTCCCAATTATCCCGTGAATTTCAATTTTTTAAAAACTACTAGGCGAGAGCCCGCGCGATGCGCGGATTACTGTTTCAAAATTATGAACTTTAACAGTTTTGTGAAAACTAATACATAAGTTATCGTATCATAAGAAACCAATAAAAAAAAGACATAACAACGTATTTTAACATGTGACGGTAACAATGTGGAATTGGGAGTTTCCAGTCACATAAAAATTATGTGATTAATCAGAACTTATATTAGACATTATTAAATGTGTAGCACAAAATTTTATTACTACTATATTACTACTATATTGTAATTTTTGAATATGCAACTCAAAATTTTTGAATATACATTATGAGTTATGAGTTTGTGGTGATGCCTTTTGGGTTGACAAATGCACTAGCAGCGTTCATGAAGTTAATGAACGAGGTCTTCTAGAAGTATTTGGACGAGTTTGTGATTATCTTCATTGATGATATTTTGGTGTATTCGAAGAGTCATGAAGAGCACGAGGTTCATCTGCGAGTGGTTCTGGAGAAGCTGCAGGAGCAGAAGCTATACGCGAAATTGAGTAAGTGCAGTTTTTGGCAGCGAGAGATGAGTTTTCTCGGTCATGTGGTTTCTGCAGATAGAGTTTCCGTAGATCCGGAGAAGATAGAGGCTATCAGAGGGTGGCCTAGACCGAGGAATACCACTGAGATTAGGAGTTTTCTCGGGTTGGCAAGTTATTACAGGAGATTCGTCAAAAGTTTTGCGAGTATGGCGCAGTCGATGACGAAGCTGACAGGGAATGATGTCCCTTTTGTGTGGCTTTAGCTTGCGAGGAGAGTTTCGGGAAGCTGAAGGAGATGTTGACTAGTACACCAGTGCTGACGTTGCCGGAGCCGGGTGAGCCATACGTGGTGTATACAGATGCTTCAGGAGTTGGTCTAGGTTGTGTGTTAATGCAGTAGGGAAAGGTAATCGCTTATGCTTTGAGGCAGTTGAGGAAACACGACAGTAACTACCCTACCCACGATCTTGAGTCGGCTGCAGTGATTTTTGCTCTAAAGATTTGGAGATCTTATCTCTATGGTGGAAAAGTTCAGGTGTTTACAGACCATAAGAGCCTGAAGTATTTCTTTACGCAGCCAGAACTGAACCAGAGACAAAGGCGTTGGATGGAGTTGGTAGCAGATTACGTTCTGAAGATTGGTTACCATCCGGGAAAGGCTAATCTGGTTGCAGATGCGTTGAGTCGGAAGAGAGTTGCTTTGGCTCAGGAGCGGGATATGGACGCTTTGGTGGGTGAGATTAACACTTTGAGGTTATGTGTTTTCTCACAGGAGCCGTTGGGGTTAGAGGCAGCTAACCACGTACATCTGCTGAGCAGGATTCGAGTAGCTCAAGAGAAGGATCAGGGGTTGACTGATGTTTCTAAGGTTGCAGGTTCTGAGTATCAGGTCTCTGTAAATGGGACGATACTTATGAACGGGTAGGTTTGTGTGCCTACGGATGAGGATATGAGGCAGGATATTATTAGAGAGACTCATGCGAGCGTGTTATCTATTATCCAGGAGAGACTAAATTGTACCGGGATCTGAAACAGTAGTACCACTGGGTCAAGATGAAGAAGGATTGTCGCTAACTGGGTGGCGGCTTGCCATGTGCGTCAGTTAGTGAAGGCAGAGCATCATGTTCCGAGTGGTTTGTTGCAGAGTTTACCCATTTCGGTGTGGAAACAGGATATGATTACCATGGATTTCGTGGTGGGATTGCCAGTTTATGATGCTATCTGGGTGATTGTGGATCGTCTCACTAAGTCAGCATATTTTCTTACCATCAAGAAGACCGACGGAGCAGCAGTGTTGGTTAAGAAGTATATGCGAGAGATAGTGAGGTTGCACGGGGTGCCAGCGAGTATCATGTCAGACAGAGATCCGAGGTTTACTTCAGAGTTCTGGAGGGCATTCCAGCCTGAGATGGGCACTAAGGTGCATATGAGTACAGCTTATCATCCTCAGACGGATGGGCGGTCTGAGAGGACGAATCAGACCCTTGAGGATTTGTTGAGGATGTGTGTGTTGGATTAAGATGGTCATTGGGCGGATCACTTGAACCTGGTAGAGTTTGCGTATAACAATAGCCACCAGGCGAGTATTGGGATGGCTCCATATAAGACTCTGTATGGGAGGCCATGTCGTACACCATTATGTTGGACTCAAGTGGGGGTGAAGAGCATGTTTGGTGGAGATTTTATTCAGGAGGCGACGGAGAAAATCCGTATCTTGAGGCTAAACATGAAGGAGGTTCAAGATCGGCAGAAGAGTAATGCCGAGAAGAGGAGGAAATAGTTGGTGTTCAAGCTTGGAGATCAGGTGTATCTCAAGGCTGCGATGTTGAGGGGTCCTAACAGATCTATTTCAGAGAATAAGCTAAGTCTGAGGTTTATGAGTCTGTTCAAGGTTGTGGAACTTGGCCCGGTAGCTTATCGTTTGGAGTTATCTTAGAGTGTGAAGGCTTTTCATAAGGATTTCCATGTTTCGATGCTGAGGAAGTGTCTGCATGAGTCTGAGGAGGTGTTGGCTAGGATTTTGGAGGATCTTCAGCCCAACATGACGTTAGAGGCGAAACCTGTGAGACTTCTCGAGAGAATAGTCAAGGTGTTACGCCGGAAAAGGATACCATTATTAAGAGTCTTGTGGGATTGTAACGGTGTTGAGAAAGAGACTTAGGAACTAGAGGCTAAGATGAAGGCAAAATTTTCGAAATGGTTCGAGAAGCAAGCTAAGGCTTGAGTTGTCTTTCTGGTTTTCAGTTTCTGTGATAGCTCCTTGCTATGAGTTGATGTATTTTTGTTTGGTGATGTAACGAGTTATACATTGTTGAGATTTAATAAGATGGATTTTTATTATTAAATGTGTTTATAAGACGTAAGTTCTTATGATATAACTAGTGGGTCATGGGTTACGTGTTATGAGATAACTAGGAATGGAAGTTCTATGTGAGTTAGAGCTTGTCCATTTCTAGGAGTCTAGGAATATAAGTTCTATGTGAGTTAGGACTTGTTTATTGTCTAAAGAGAGCCTAGGAATAGTAGTTCTATGTGAGTTAAAACTTGTCTATTGCATAGGGAGAGCCGAAAATAGAAATTTTATGTGAGTTAGAACTTGTCTATTCCTGGGGAGAGTCTGGAAATAAAAGTTTTATGTGAGTTAGAATTGTCTATTTTCTGAGAGACTCGACTTGAGATACCCTAGAGATTGGTCATGGATGTGACGATATTCCGGGATAGGGGATGTCATGATGGACCACAGGAGGTGGTTTTAGTCGACATGTGCTTATGATGCATGTGCAGATTTGATTGCTCTAGGGGATAATGGGTTCCCTGCTTATACTTGAGAGATGTGAGTTCTCTCCAAGGGATAGTGGGTTCCCTGCATATACTTTGAGGGACAAGGATCTCTCCAGGGGATGTGTGATTCTCCTGCATGCCGATAGCTTGACGGACTGTGTATCCCGAGGGTGGGAGGGGAATAGAGCATACCGATAGCCTGATGGACGGCGGTCCTGAAGGTGGGAGGGATATGATATACACTGATAACTCAAAGGGTAACGACCCTGAGAGTGGGAGAGGTGTATATAGATATGAGTTATGAGCAATAATGAGTGTTACGTGATTATAAGTATGAGACTAAAGGAGCTTAAGGATCGGGAGTTGATCTCAGGTGGTGCTGGCCTGGTTTTGGTCAGGATTGTAGCCGTGGTGAGACGGTGTTACGTAATTATAAGTATGCGACTAGATGAGTTTCAAAGATCAGGAGTTGATCTCAGGTGGTGCTGGCCGGGTTCAGGTCAGGAACATAGACGTAGTGAGATGGTGTTGCGTGATTCGAGGTAAAATTCGTGTTAGTGGGGGGAGAGTTATAACGACTGTAAACCAAAGTTAGGGATTTTGGTCGTGCGTCGATCGACACAAGGTAGAGTTGAACCGGTTGGTTCGATTTTAGTTGTCGGTTTACGGGTCGGTTAAAGGGAAACTCTAGGGTTTCCCAGTAAAAGGGAGGTTGGCCGCGTTTTGGTTGATTTTTAGAGTTACAGAAAGTTCGAGAGAATTTTGAGAGAGAATTTGAGAGGAAAAGAGAATCATTGTTGATTTCTCCCTGTTCTTGATCCTAAAAGCTCAGAGTGTGTGTTTGGAGGTTGTGGATTGGTGATTTGGTGCTTATCCTTCGCGAAAGAGGAGAGGATTTTGGATTTGGAGATCTGATTTCAAGGGTTCTTTGCGTTCTTCGAAGTTCATTTCCTTTTTCCTTTTTCCTTTCCAGAACCAAGGTGAGTGTGTGACCATGGCTTATCTAGGTAAAGGAATTGATAGGATGCTATTGATTATGTTGTTTGTGTGGATTTGTGCAGGAGATCGTTGTGTCGCGTTCTGGAATCGATCCATGAGAGGATAAATTCGATTCATGGACACTGCGTTGGTGCGTCGATCAACACACAGAGTTGTGTGTCGATCGACGCACGGGCTGTTGTGCTAATTCTCGTTTAATTATTCGTTTGTGCATTATTGTTTGCTCATCCTGATATTGTATCTTTTGCTTATACTTGTGTGTATAGCCAAGTAGATGGGATGATTCTCTCATTGGGTATTTATAATAATAATCACGCATCTCTTTTAACCATATGATGCAGGTAGAGACAAAGTGTGATCGTGGAATCATGGCCGGGAAGAGGAGATGATCTAGAGTCTCATGTTGGTTGTTTTATGAGATTGTTTAGAACCGCTAGGATGCTGGTTTCTATGGATTGAGTTGTTATTATTGCATTGGATTGGTTTACTTTATGTGATTTCCGCTGTTTGTGTTGGTTGTTGGTGATTTGGTTGGATATTGAGAATTAATGTTTATGGAAACATTAATTCGAGCCCAATGTTAATTGTAAAAAACAAACGGATCGAGTCATTTGATTTATAATCGCAACATATAAATCCATTCAAAGTAACTGAGGATTTGAATGACCAATTTCAGCATAATTCTCACCTAATTTCAAGGCGACCGAGGCACGAGAAAGATGAAAATTACAGATAAAGTTTTATTATTTTCGCTGAGAAGTTGAAAACCTAAAGACGAGAAGAAGGTTTAAAGAATTTCTACGACGAGAATTTCTACGGCGATTCTTTAGCATAGAACCACGCACAGTTGTTCGTCCTAAGAAGCTCCCAGATGAATTGTCGTGGAATTATCGCCATTTCCAAAGCTACGATACACCAAGAAGCAATCAATAACATATCAAATCCGAAATATATCAAATTGGAACCATAACTGAAAAAGACGAAGGAGGAGAAACAATTGAAGGTGAAGAAATGTTAGTCCTAGAGCTCATTGTAAAATTTCGGAAGCATACATATATGGAGACAGAGATCGAGACGTGTTTTGAATGACCGAAATCGGGTTAGGAAAGCTCCATAAGATTTTGGGTTCGAAAAGTGAAGGGGCATTTGAAGAATAAAGGCTTAGGGAGAGGAAATTGAATTGGATGTGTGACTGAGAGATTGGAGAGAAACGGAGGAGAAGAAGGGTTCGGCGGGTTTTTGGAGAATCGCGAGAAAAAAAGAATCTTTTGTAAATGCTACGATTAAAAACAAAAAAATGAATATGTGTCAATTAAACAAGAGGCCATGTGTCCTTTCCTGGAGAATGCTGGCATTTTATTATATTATAGATTCAACAAATGTATTTATGAATAAAACAAAACTAAAGAAAACAAAAATGAAAATTCCTAATTTCGGCTGAGTTTTATCACAACTTTATACCCTACTTCGTTATACGACATATATGATATGACAAAAATGTACTAAAATAACAGGTATTATTGAATGTAAATAAGTAAAAAGGTACAATTAATAAAAAACCTATAAAATATCATCTCTAGCTAGAATCTATACACGTTTAATTTTCGGTTTCTATATAAAATTAATAAAAATTTACATCCCCACAAAGCCAAAAATAAAAAGCCACAAAGTTGTCATTTGCCTAGTGCATTAACCAAAACATAAATAAAAAGGAATCAATGCCAATATCTACCTCAATCTAGCTACTTGTCTATGTGTTCACAAAGTGTGGACGAGTAGCAACAAAATTCAATTTCTTTTTTGTAAACAATGAATACATGTATGTTGGATTTCATTTATTTAAAACCTATTAAGACTTTTTTTTCGAAATTAGGTCATAAATGATATAGAGTGAATTTTCAGCTACTTGAACAAAATTGTTGACACGTGGAGTGTGACCAGGTACATGTATTAATGATATAGCCAATAAGTATATGGGATTCTGAATGCAAATTAAAACAGTGGATCTTGTTGGGTAATATGGGTGGATATCATGAATACTATAACACCACTGACATAATATGAGTAAATATTTAGATATACAATGTTAGTATTATTTATTGAGGAGATACAACTAAGATCATATAAATGTTTTAAATATGTCTTATTTAAAAAGTTGCAATCTCAGAATCGCAATCAAGTCCGAGATTAACGAACGTGGAAAACATCGGACGGTATCGATAGAATCTCGATTTGTGAGGTTGTCCAAATCTTGTTAGGCTTCCAAATATCATTACGTAGGATTCACTTTTAATATACTTACGTGGCATTTTATGATTCGTTCGATGTAGGGGCCATGTGAGCGAGCTGATGGTGGATACTCCTCGATGTCTTCACGAGATTTTATTTTAGTTTGTTTCCATGTGGTTATATTTTTGTTTTTTTTCATACAATTGGATTCGACTCGAGTAGTGAAGAAAATACGACATATAGCACTAACATAAAAGTGTATTTAAAAAGGCTCAAGGAAAAGAAAAGCAAGAGAACCTTGAAGTTTCTTGAAAGCACTTTTAAATTACAAGACTTCAATTATTTTTATTATTTGATTCAACGTACGTTAGTTGATCATTTTGTTTTACTATAGTTTCATTTATAACTGATGAATTTTAAAACCAAATCTGGCCAAATTCAGTTTTCAACACCATTTTAATAATTCTATTGAAAGCTACTACTCTAAGACGAATATGTATTCATTTTGTTTGTTTCTCACGCGTCTACGTAATTAATGTATAAGAGAAAGATTAGATTAACTAACCTTTTAGTGAAAAAAAACGAGAGAGAGAGAGAGAGTAAAACTATAAAAACTAAAATCTAGTCTAAAAAAAAGTTAGGTAAAAATGTCAAATTAGAAACACATACTTTTTGAACAAAAAAAAAACACATGTTTAAGAGAACTTTGAATGGTGATACATGCGTTTGTCACATCTCCGAGCTTATGTCTCGAGAGAGAGAGAGAGAGATAATAGAGAAAAAGAGATAAGACTAGTTAGTTTTCGTAAACTCTCACTAATAAAAAGTGTTAGGAAAAAGGATTGTTTTGTAAGAATCAACGGAAACTAAAATAACGAATGGTAAATCATGGAATAGGTTGGGGACAAATTAAAAGTTAGGGTTAAATTATTGAGAAGAAGAAAATAAATCTAAAGGGAGACGACAAAAAAAGGGACAAAGGGAAACACGTTAATGTACAAATATAGTAAGGAGTCAGGAACTTAGGTACGATGTCCATACGTTTTGCGGTCCAAAAACTTTCCATTTTTGTAAATCTTTGAAATTAACCCCACTTTGGTTTCTCAAACATCCTTCGACATCGACGACACACACACACACAATTTATTATCTCATTTAAACTATGTTTTTTCTTTATTTCCCGGTACTATATATCGAAACCACACCCAAATTTTAGTACGGTCCCATTTGCAATAATTCACGTTAGATAATGGAGGGACCAACGAATTATTCCGACTTTTTCATCAATATGGGAATCATTTCCTTTTTTAATTTTCATATTTGCTTTTATTTTGTTTCGATGTTTCGAGACAAAAATAAATAAATAAATAAGATGATGGCTGAGATAGGTCGGGCCAAACTGAGGCTTAGGTAAGAGATGCATTATGATTCTTTCGTTTTGAAGTCTTGAAGAAAAAATATCTCCATTAAGGGTAGTTGTAAGAAAAGAAAAAACATTTTAAAATGAGAAAATACAAGAAACTGTTGGATTTCACTAAAATAGCATATCTCATATTTCTTTTTAGAGGAACAAATTTACATGTAAAATGATATGAAAGAACGAGAGACTTTAGTCTTATGGTTAATTAATCCCACAGTAGTGATTAAAAAGATTTTTGATGCAATTAAAACCAAAGGTTTGAACCTCAAAAACTATATATTGCAAAATAATGTTGACGTTCAGTGTCTGGATATGAAAATTTAATTTATAAGGTACATGTAATATGATAGTTTGTATATTGTAATTATCTGTTTTTATATTGATTATTTCATACATTAAAAATAAATCATTTGTCTACAGTAAATTATCCTTTGCATATAGAATATATTTTTTTTTTTTCAAGTTTTGACAAGGAGAAAAAAATGAAATAAATAGAAACCTGGTTAAGTTTTCTCTTTATGTCGCAGAAAGAGATAACAACATTAGGCAAAAACACAATAAAATGGACAACGCAAACAACTTGAGCGATTAAAATTTAAAAAACAACAAATTGATAGTCATTAAAGGCAATTTCCTTTTGAGTACAATGAAAGGCTTTAATAAATGAAAAAAACTAAAATAATAGTATGAAGTTCATAACGTCCATAAGTTCATAACTTTCTTTAAGAAACCAAAAATGTATAACGTCCATAATCAATACTAATATATACTATTCTATTACGATGTTTCTATATTTTGCTGATTTTTGTTAACGTTTCTATCATTGATTCAAATGTTTGGTTTCATACGTTTAAGTTTCATACAAAGTATGCATCATCAAGCACATTGGCGCGATATTACATCAAATTCATAGGCTTTTATTGATACTGCATCCACAATCATGTTCTGAATTCTTAGAACATGCCCAAAAGATGATATTGATAAATGAAAACTTCTGCATCGACGCATCAAAGCGTCATACATAGTACTATTATCCAAATATTGTTGTGGTTTTCTCTTATTGATCAAATTTGTGAGCTATAAATCAAACCAGACGTATCAATATATATCCCTATCACCACACCTTCTGAAGTGCATACATGAAAACAATATTTTTCTTCTCCATACCTTAATATCCAACCAACCCCAATATCAATTATTATCAAGGCAATTCGTATTTCCCATTTGGCGAAATGCTTTATATTTCATTTAACGCGCGTATACAAAAAAAAAAAAAGTATAGAAGATATATACTCTGAATCAAAAACTAAAACAAATATTTATGGTTTAAAGATGTTTTTTTTTTATCACCGTAGTTCATCACCAATATTATCAACGATTAATTTTAAAACCTTTCAAGATATACAAGAAGATACGAAATTTCAGTTTTTTATATATCAATGAAGTAGAAATGTATTTGTTTTTCTTCTTCTATCAAAATTCAAAAGTGAAGAATAGTAACGGAATCCAACATAGATCGGTTTAATATAAATTACAAAGAAGTACGATAAAAAAATCAATCAAGATCGGTTTAGATTCTTTATCTAATTTTTTGGTTTGGTATGAAATATAAACCGGTTCGGTTTATAAGAACCAAATTTAAAAGGATGATGAAAAAAGTTAGTCACACTTCGCTTTTCCCAATACAACAAATCTTTTCAGCCACTTTTCTCCTCCGTCACTTTTCTCTATACTTCCGGCGATCTCTCTCCGACGTCCAATGGACGCCGTACTCCACGCTACTTCACTCTCCATCACGCGCCTACGCGCATCCTCCTCCTCCTCCTCCACTGCTTCTTCGCCGTCTCTTCTTCCACCTAGATTTCTCTCCGTCCATCTCCGTCACCAATTAACCTTCCCTTCCAAATCCCGATGTCGGTCTTCAGCTTCTTCCGTCGCCGGTGCCACGTTGATGGCGAATTCCTCTTCGGTATGGTTTGGATTTTGGGGAAAATTTTGTTATGCATCTGATCGTTTGCTTCTTAGGTTTTTTGGGGATTTTGGTAATGATCAGGTGGTTTGGGTTTCTTGTTTCCGATTCTGTATGTATACTAGTTATCAGGGTAGATCAGAGCTGGTGAAATTTCACATTTGATTTGAAGAAGCAAAGTCGCTCGAGTGATGAGATATTGACCACTTTCTGAATTTGACATGTTTAGTTTATACATGATTGGAACTTTTTTGTGAATTTGAGCACCTAATGGTTGAATAATTGATCACACTTGTTGTTCTACATGTCCTGCATTTTGGGTTTTGATCATCGAATTAGTTTGAGAGCATATCTAAGCTTAGGAAGTTTTGCGAAATGTTTCTGTAGCCAAAAAGTGGAGTGTACACTGTTGGTGAGTTCATGACCAAGAAGGAAGACTTGCACGTTGTGAAACCTACGACTACTGTCGATGAAGGTAGGTGTTTGCGATCATCTAAAGTCCATCGGATTGCTTCGACACGTGCGATTCTGTGCTTGTTATCTCAAAGAGTTTGTTTTTTTTAACTTTCGTTCTCTGCAGCTCTGGAAATCCTCGTGGAGAAGAGAATCACAGGATTTCCTGTGATAGACGAAGACTGGAAATTGGTTAGTGTCCACTTGTGTGTGTATTTAGATCTTAAGTTTGGAAAGGGAACTTGAGAATAGGTTGGTTTATAGTTGGATGTTTATGAAGGAGTCTTTGTTGCTGCAGGTTGGGCTTGTTTCAGATTATGACTTGTTGGCTTTGGACTCCATATCTGGTAAATGGGCCAGCTACATCACTTTGGTTTCCGTTGTCTTTAAGGTTTTTCAGTTTCTCTCTTTGAAGTGGAGAAAGAAGAAAGCTACTTGATCACATGGTGGCATAAAGCCTGAAAATATCTATGTTATGATGATCTTCTGTCTCATTCGTTTGAGAGATAGCACGCTCACTGTGAAATGATTCAAAAAGCTTCTTCTCTCAACCCTGAAATCTTATTTGCTTGTTTCTTGCTAATCTAATTAGGTAGTGGAAGAACAGAAAATGCCATGTTCCCTGAAGTTGACAGCACCTGGAAAGTATGTGGCCCTCTCTTTTCCTGTTAACATTTGAACCTGAATGCTTTTCAAAACACTCGATTCATATTTCTTTTTCCCAATATGCTCATTTGCCTGGTTCACATTATCAGCAGTAGATATAGTGTGAATTGAACTTTACGAAGAATTTGTTTTGATTTGTGCAATTACCATGCACAAATCATTAGCTAATTGTATCTTGTGATTGTTATGAGTGTATGCATTCAAAAGCTATCGTTATAGGGAATATGGATATGGTAGACTTATGTTAATCTTACATTTGGTTCCCTAGTTTGACTTGGCCTTGTGTGGACGATAAACCTTTTCAATTGAATTGTTTTTATGTCTCTTATTTTCGTATTTTGTAATGTTCTTGTATTAGTATATCATATTGATCGGATAAGAGTATTTGCAGACTTTCAATGCAGTGCAAAAGCTACTCAGCAAAACTAATGGGAAGCTTGTTGGAGATGTGATGACACCAGCTCCTGTAGTTGTAGAGGAAGAAACCAACCTTGAAGATGCTGCTAAGTAATTGTCTTACCTTTATTTTCAGTGCCTGTCATTTCTCTTTTTTTTCTTTTGTTCGCTCTGTCTCTCTCTCTATCTAATTTCAGTCTTCTCTAACTTAAGCTTCTTATTCTGATTCCCACTAGAATATTGCTCGAGACAAAATATCGCCGGCTCCCTGTAGTAGATTTTGATGGCAAATTGGTAAGAGAGATTTTTTACATTTTACCCGTCTCACACTATAATTTGAAATGCACTATCGTTCGCATCGCTTATCCTTTTTTATCTTTCCCTTTTAAAAAGGTCGGTATTATCACAAGAGGAAACGTAGTGAGAGCCGCGCTTCAAATAAAGCGCACTGGTGATAGGAACGGCTGAATAAGATAACAAGAAAATATCTTTAAAGACGAAAGCAATGGTCAAACATTCTCCAAATGTGAAAATAAAACAGAGTATTCGACATTGTACCACCATGTATTCGAATAAGAGCCCTAACTTATATTAGAAGCGTTAACGTCGAAGTGGAAGCATCAAAGATCATATACCGCTCGCGCAAGCAATTCGGCTTTTGTTGAAACTCTGGTAAGTGGTAAGTGAACTTCTTTTTCTGCAGAATCAGCTTCTCGTTTGTTTGATGGGTTAGGTTATCAGATGCTTTTGGTATTTGATTCTCTCATCCAAAATTATGCATTCGAATTTTTTTATGTAATTTAAAAAAATCAAAATGTTTCCTACTTTCTACCTTTGGTTAACCACCAAAGTAACAACCTTTTTTAAGGTATTTAATTGAGATTTTGGTTCAACCAAAAATATCTTAATTTCCTTTGCTTTTCTTGGTTTCGTCCGTACAAAAATTATATGTTAAAAATTAGTATAAGTTGCAAAACAAAAGAGTTAGTTGCAAGGTCATGCTCATCATTTGCTGTTTGAGGAAACTGCAAAATAATCAACCTTTTGTTTTAATGATCTTATTCTTATAAAAGCTAAAACAACGTTAAATCTAAATTGTCACTCATTTAAAAAAAAAATGTATTTGTGAACTATATAAAACTGTTTTTAACAGTCGGTGGTCAAGTTTTAGATCTCTAATGGAGAAAGAAACACACATATTTCAGTCAAGTCTTTTCAAAA
This sequence comes from Arabis hirsuta, assembly GCA_964056655.1. Lineage (NCBI taxonomy): Eukaryota > Viridiplantae > Streptophyta > Magnoliopsida > Brassicales > Brassicaceae > Arabis > Arabis hirsuta. The sequence goes on from OZ053303.1 coordinate 36,822,096, forward strand.
CAAGACCATAAATCAAGAAATGAGTTTCTTGCTGTCATTGCCCCCACAAAAAAAGAAAAGAAAAGAGATTAGAAAACACAAGAAAAATGAAAGAAATGACTTTAGTAGTTAACGATAATAGAGATAGAGAGAGCTTTAGTGGTTAAGATCGGACAAGTTAAGACCCACTTACCATATTTGTTTTGTAGGACACTCTTTGTCTCACCATCTCTGAAACTCTCAAGACACTCCCTTCTATTCGTCGCCGTGTTTCCATCCGGATTTTTATCCATAACATCTTCTAACTAGTACTAATTGTATATGTCGCGACTGCTCCACTTGCCCATGCTAAAAGACGGCCCTAAACAACTAAAATTTATTTTGCTAATTCTATATTGAAAAAACAAAATATCAAATTAAATGAAAGCAATTTGTAATAGAATAACAATAAATCTAGACGATTAAAAAAAAATTGAATGAAATCGCGAAATTTTGATTTTGTGAACAACTATAGAAAACGTATTGAATTGATCAAAACTAGATATTCTTTATAAACAAAAAAAAACCAAAACCCTAGTAATGGTTTAAAGTTGTTTCTTACGATACCACAAAAGCTGAAAATTCCAAAATCTTGAGGATTTAAACCTTAACCAAAACATTGAACACTTTTTAAGTTTGAGTACGAGAATTAAAGTTTGGAAGGAGTGAATGAAGAAAACTATAAATGGAAAAATCAAAATATCATTCAATACACTAGTAGTAAATTAGTAATCACAAGCTCAAGAGAGGAGGATTGCATGTTAGCAACCGCCGCGCATAGTAAAAACAAACATTCTCTAATCTTCTTCCATTTTGGAAATAACGAAAGTAGGAAATCGAAAATACACAAAGAGATAATTTTTTTTTCTTTTTCGTTTCTATTTCCTTTTTTTCACCTAATCATCATCTGAAGTTTCCGGGTCGGGTAATTTGTTCAAATCAACCCGTTCCAATGACCCGTTACACCTCTTAAACCCTTCTTTACTACTACACTCATCATCCACGTAATCATGATTACCACCTTCATGTTGATGATGTTGTTGATGATGATGATGATGATGATGATGATGACCACCTCCGGCCGCCTCTAAAGCATCAACTTGAGCTCCAACCTCCGCAGCTTTTCTCCTTATATAAGCCGCCGACATATCACCACCACCGTTACCACCACCACCGCCTCCGGTCACCGTAACTCCAGCTAAAAGCTCAGGGAAGTTAAGACGAGCAGAAGGACCTCGGAGATAGAAAACCGCCGTGTCGTAAGCCCTAGCCGCCGCTTCAGGAGTTGAGTAAGAGCCAAGCCAGATCCTTGAACGTTTATTTGGCTCTCTTATTTCAGCCACCCACTTCCCCCACTTCCTCATCCTTATCCCTTTATAAGGCTTCTCTCTCTTCCTAATCGCCGTCGCCGCCGTAACCGCCGGAGTAGAAACCACAACATCCGTCGCTTTCTCCATATGGGGTTTCGCCGGAGATTTCAAAGAACCAAACTTTACCGATCTAGTGATGATTTTAGAGAAAGAGAGAAGAAGAAGAAGATGTGAAAGTTGACGGCGAAGAGATTACATGCGGAGGTGGAGATTGATGAACACGTGGGCCAAGAAGAGATGAGAGGAACACGAAACCGCAAAAGAGAAGGTTTCAAAAAATTCACCGACACTAATCTCTTAATAACTTTTTTTTTTTCGTTTATTTATATATTTATAAGACAGAGACAACAATCTCATCTTCCCTGACATTTATATATACACATATAGATAAAATATAATTTATTATAGTTTTGTCTTTATTGTTTGGACGGAATTACAATATTAGTGTTAAATAAAACTCATGCACCTTATAATATTTTAAAATAAATAAAGCTCGTCGGTTGTTTCTATTGGACGGTTATAGAATTAATTTCGATATACCAACGTTACTATTGTGCAATAATTATCTCGATTTGAATTAAAGCTTAAATATACTTCAATTCACAATTCAATATGTATAATAGCTTATGTCTAGGTTTTTTTTTTTCCACTTCGCCTGTAATTGCTTACTATAGATAATGTAAATTATAAGTAGATTACACGTTAGTTCACTGATATAGTAAAAAAAATTTGTAAACTCTGATTTTTAATCAACAATATAGATTTTTAATAATCATCGATCATGTAAATTTTTATTTTAGTATTACCCTATCACACTACGGTATAAAGCTACGATATATAGCAATCTCAATTCATGATAGATGTTTTTTTTTTGAGAAAAATTCATGAAAGATGTTGCAACTGTTATTTAACTTATTTAACATGGTTTCAAAAAAATAAGTTTTGTACGAGAAGGTCTAGTATCTCACCGATTTGTAAAATTCAAATTTTATTCTATAAATCAAAGTTATTTATTTCGCTCGTCAATTAGTTTTTCTTTTTCTTTGCCACACAATTAGTTTTTCTTTTAAAACTTAGTTTATGAAATTCTAATAAAGTCAACTTTTGAGTTAAATACTACTGTGTGTACTACAAATTGTCAAATCGTCAATAAATTGAAAAACTCTTAACCAAAATAAAAGATTGAAAATACGAGTAAACAGAGGATATTTATTGATTGCATGGAATTGGAATAGTATTGACGTAGGGAAGTGGGTCGTTGTTGTGGAATTTAGGAAACAATAATAAATGGGGTTTTCTAATTTAAATTGTAAAAAAAAAAGTATACAGAAATGTTGGAGCAATAATACGATTAATTTACTTAGTTATTGGTTTTTTGCATTAAAGTATTTAATAGGGAAGAGGCGGTAATGACACGCGTGTCTCCTTCTGTTCTGGGGACAAGTTAGTGGGATTTCTGAGGTGCTTTGTCTTTTCTTATTTCTTATGTTTTTTTCCTTCTTTTTTACTAATAATTGTTTTCTCATTTTGTTATGTCAATCAGTTTATCCATTTCAAATGTTTAATTGTTAATATTCGTATTTTAAAGTTTCTGACTTATATCATTTACAATTTTTAACTGTGAAATCGTTTGTGAATTTTAAGAATACATTACCCATTAACAAATGAAAGTTTTTATTTTTTTTAGTCACAGACAAACAAACGAAAGATTATATAATCAATTTGCAAAATAAATAGAATCGATTCTATATTGAAAATGAAAAGACTAGTTACCAGTTTCTAAAAAACCGTGAATGTGTAAGTAAATTTGATAATAGCGATAATAATTACAACTTTATAAAGAATTGTTGATTTTGTAAATATTGGCAAAATAATACTCCTGTCAATAAATTAAATTTAGATGTTTAGAGAAATTCGAGCCTATAGTTTCAAGTATAAAAGGGCCAATATAAAAAGTACTAACTAAATAGTTATGATTTTTTTTTGTATAGGATCTATTTTCAAAATTTAAAATATAAATAAATTAAAAACAAAATCTATAGTAGTATAAATGTTATAGCCAAATTTTTAACACTCTTTTAATTTTAAACACATCCTGTGACTTGAAACTTACTAAAAAGTTTCTAATTTTCTTAAATTATGTGTTAATAATTAAATTTCTAAACTTTGTGCCGTGAATAGATTATCCAAAGCGTTAATTAGTTCAACTGAATAAAGTCGTAATCTAGATTCCAATTGTGAACACTATCTAAATAATTGCAAACAACAAATGTCATTAGTCACAATAAGCTCTCCAATCTTTTTGTTACAAGAATAGAATATTTTTTCATATTTTATATAAGAAAAAACTTCAAAATAAAAAAGGTTTAGGTCGGTGGTCGGTGGACATTTGTATGGCGTTTGGAAATAGACGTTCCATCCACGCAATAGCGATGTACTTTATTTTACTATAATACCTCTCCAAATATCGTCCTTTACGACGGAACTTAAGAACAAAATCGTAATTTGACACTTTCCCAATGCCAAAGTTATATTTCTTGTTTATACTTTACAACATTGGACGACTATTTTGTGAGTTTTAAAATTTTTCGACCAAAGTTCATATATCTTTTCGACGATATATACAGAAATCGAACTAACAGTTCAAAAACACATAATTTTGAAATGTCCAATAATGTCACTATTCTAAAACACATTTAGTTAATTTGTGGTGATTTCTGAAATGAAAACTAATTATTTGGAAACAGTGAAAGCGTCTTTGGAGTCTGATGCTTAGCCACACATTCAGCATAAGAACATTTATATCGGAGTCTCTAGTAAGAGATCTTCGTTTAAAAATAAATCAAAATAAAATAAAAAACAAAAAAAGTATGAAGTGGAAGAGATGAGTCTGTCAAACAAGAAAATTTTGAAAGAGTATCTATACACATGTTTAATTTTTATTGGTTTAATTTTTATAACTATTTTAATTTAATGAAATAATTAAATTACATTAAAATATGAATATTTTTTAAATTATAATTTTTTGTTAAGAGATTTATTGATAGAGATGATCTAATTATACTTTAAGCGTGAAAATTGTAAATCGACTGCTCTATTGGAATCATGTGTTTTGCCGTATTAGATTACTTTATTACTATGAATATGTTTTAAATGGTTAAATCAATATATATGTAATTGTCTGATGACATGTCTACAATAATATTTTAGCATATTTATTGGGATATATGGATTTCAAAAGCAAATATATGGATCTGGGCTTAAACGGATATTTTTATTAAAATTACGAAATTCTGATAACTGATTGAATTTATCTTTTTCAACATTTTAAAGCAAACTTTCCTCTATATATAATTTGTTTAGCCAAAACGTCATCAAAAGCTTTTTTTTTACGTGTGAGTATCTCATAGGATGCTTGGATTCTTATTAAAAAAAAAGAATCCAATAATAAGAATAATTCATACGAAATTTTTTCAGTAAGAGACGTACGTAGGTCCATGTTGTAAGTTAATATTTTAGATGCGACCGACATTGAGGTCATGACAACATAAACCGTATAAATTTTATCTTTGGATATATAAAGCCACAATAATATACACCACGAGATCTTATTTTGCTACAATTATTTTTCATTATAGTGACCAAAAATGTCCAAAGCTTTTTAGCCAGAGCCATAACAATTTTTTTTTATAATATTTGTTGATTACCAAACAAAAAGCATATTTTTTTCTCTTCAAATGGAACTTGAATTTGGATCGCAAAACCTTATATTTTATCTTATTCGCTTTTGATGTCTTAAACTTCAGTTGTTGTTTTATACAAAGTGATGGCTTTGTAAAAATTTGGATGATAGTAATGTATTTTCCCAGCTTGATATAAACACAAAAATTACATTCTCTCTTTCTCATGAAATTGATAAGTTTTGCACTTTTACACACATTAAAAAGTCTCCCATAGTTTTATTGTTGTATATATTTTTTTAACTATTTGAAAATAAAAAAAAGTAAAACATCATCTACAATGAAACTGAACTGAAATTTAAAAATTAAAAATTACATTAACTAGTTTTGAAAAACAGAGGGTGATTATATTATTAAAAATGAGAGATTTTGACATTGCTAATTAGGTCTGGGCGAAGATCGGATATCCGAAAAAAATACAGTATTTGTAATTCGATTTGTTTTTGATGGATATCTAATTTTCCGATTTACTTTGGTTCGAGAAATTTCGGATATCCGAAATGACGAATATCCGGATTTTCGCAGATATATGTTTTAAAAAATTTTGTTTAAAACACCATAATATTTTTTTCAAAAAAATGTTTTAATATAAGATTTAAACTAATTAATCAATAAACATATGAAATGAATCTAATTTTATTCAATAAATTGTTTTAAAAAAATGAAAAGTAAAAAATTAAAAAATTAAAACAGTGAAAAATGAAATATATTTTTTATTTAAGAAATATATTTCAAATAAAGTTAGTATCTATCTATTTTTACTATAAATATATTCGCCAAATATATTTAAAAGTAAAAAATATAAATATACATTAAAAATCTACCATAATATCTGTATGTATCAATAATATATCGATTAGAACGGATATTCATATTTTTAAAATAAGTATTTGTGATTTGCTTCATTTTATATGGATACTAAATTTTACTATTTGTTACGTTTTAATTCAAAACGCATATCTAAATTTTTTGGATCAGATCAAAACAAATACCAAATCAAATCAAATTTAACGGATAATTTGTCCACTCCACTAATCCACCTTTTGTCTGTGCTTATTAAACTATTCTCTATATACAATGTATAGATTAGTGTCTTATATTTTATCCGTATATAATCTGCCACTTGTTACTTGTTTTAGTGCCGGAAAGAGATGCATGACATTTCTTATATAATATTATCTCACATGACTCTTCTTCTATTTCTCATTTCTTTCGTTTTTAAAAACAATTTCCCCTATTTTCAAGGATATAGCCACCCAATCATATCATATACAACTACACATTCATCTTAAGAATTTATGTCCGATTAGTTATAACTATAAGTGTAGATTCATGGCTATAGAGTTTATGCATCATTTAGTTTGGGTTTGTGTAACCATACGACTGCTTATGAAAGAGAGAAATATATAACAAATTACACAATTTTTGATGATAAAAATTATCAAACTCTAAAAAAAGAAGAAGACCAGACTTGATAAAAAAAATGCTCATGTCTTTATCTACAATTACTAAGATTACTCCTATCTAATTGCTAGTTAATTACACAATATATATATACACCATACGTTGTCACAACACGATTAATATCTCAACATCATTTTCATTTCATATTTTGGATGTTAGTGAATAGTCAACATTTGTCCCATCATATCATAATTCTTTGCTAGAATTAAGCGTATGTCTTAAAATAATTATGCAGTGGGGGATTAGCTGTGAAATGGTTGGCACATGAACGTGCCAAATTACCCAAAATTCAAAATTTTATTTTATCTTTTGGGAGTACATACAATAGAAGCAAACCCTTGAATCGATAAGGGACCACAAACATATCTAGTTTTTACGTACCTTATTGATCTTCACAATTCTTTGTATTAAACCATGATATTTTCATTACATATATATATATATACGTTGATCCATAAAATAATGTCGAAGGATAGAAACGTCATAGTAAAAGTAGATAAATGAACCTGAAGGTCAATGGCACATGTGAAAATTAATATGACTCGTGAGTTGCTAAAGAGAGAGGTGTATAGTTTTTTTTTATTCATAACAATTATTGGAGTTTCATTTGTCAAAGATCGTAGGTAAAGTACATTTATATTATATTTATAGTATATGTTTTATAAAAATAAAAGTACATTTATATTGTCCCAAAATCTGGTTATTCGGCGTTTTACTACTTAAATTATTACTTGCGACAAATGCATTATTGAAATTAAATTATTGACTAGAGTTATACACACCTGCATCGTATTTCTATAAATATAAAACTCAATATACAATCTCTAAATTTGTTTTTTTTTTTTGAATTACCAAGAGGTTCGGGAACGAATCCTGTAATTCTCTAAATCTGAAATCACATCATGTAATATTAGTTTTGTCCTAAAATCCAATCGAATGAACGATCTCTAGAATTAATTTTTTAAACAAATTTATCTTTTATGTCCCTACGGAGACACAGGTGATAAAATAAGAATATCTTTCTTATAGTTAGGGATATAGCAAGACCGAACTAGGTCGATTGTATGAATCTTACCAAAGTTTGAACTTGTTTTGGTTCGGCTCCTAAAAAATATGTTATTTAACTTAACAGTTGATTTTATTCACAAAAGCATATAATGAAATCGATCGAGATCTACTCATGAAACTCTCAGAACTTGTTTCAAATACATTATGAATCAAAAGTATTCGCATATATAAATGTTTCGCTTTTACAATTGTCTTTGATACTATCAAATTGATAGTAAGCAACTTCTACATCATTGTTTAGTGATTATGAGCCAACTCTATTGAAAATCTTACAAGGCCATTCTTCATGCGGCCCAATATGAACCAGTTGGGATCTTAATAGGCTATGATAAGGCCATATTATCTCTTGTCCTCATGGTTCTCGAGTACAACTTGGCCCTGTAAAAAGTTTGTTTTTTTTGCTTTCATGAACGTCAAAAATTGGACTGCTTCTGCTTTTGATCTACCTTAAGAGACCATTTTGTTAGCTATTTGTAGAATTAAAATTGGTAAAACCGCGAATTGTTATTTTTTAAAAATATAAAATATATTATTGCGCGTATTTAAAAAAATTAGTTTTATGCAAAATAATACGTTATCAAATAAAATAACGAACTTTTGTTTAAAAAAAAAAAAACCACACGAAAATCTCATTCACTGAAAATTATTTATATTCCATATGCGTATGTGTGTACATACATATGGTTTACTTGGTTAGACACTTTGGTAATGCAGAGTTATCATATTATGTATGCTTTGTTTGCAAGTGAAAACGAACCAATATCAATCTCCCCAACAAACCGGTTTAATTATTGTCTTCACACACACACTATCATCATCTCTAATTTGGTCAAACAAACCGATCTCAATCTCTAAACCAAAAATCCTCCAAACCGGACCAAACTAATGACATGGCGGTGTATATGTCGTAATCATGGGCCTTCAAATTAGCCCATTAAAGAAACCGTAATCAAATCATTAAATTAGTTTTTCCCAAATTCGTATACATCCCCACTCCTTAATCACTTCTAGTACTCATAAATTAAAATCATATGTATTAATGAAAAAAACAAAACATGTAAGCATTTATTTAATTGTTAATGCTTCATATAACCCCCCGAAACTGTCTCCAATAATTATTTCCATAAACAAATTGACTTTTAATTGAAAAACCGACCCTAATTTGGGGAGAGAGGTAATGAATGAAGATTTAATTACCCAATAAGAAAACACCACGTGTCCACCGTTGTCGTTTTCCTCTGCTTGCTTCGATGGCTTTGTATCGAAGCATAATCAGAGTCGATGGTTATGGTTGAGAGCAAGCAAAGGAAAGCGATAATCGAACTGATCAAGGTCGTGAATTCGAAGTAATCTTCTTTCTCCATTAGATCTTAAGGAAGAAGAAGAAGAAGTAGCGAAGGAAGAAGAAAGAGGTCAACGAAAGAGATGAAGCTTTCTTCGTTACATCAAAGCTACTTAAATCGCCGGAATAATAGTTTCAGATCTCCGACGACGATTGATTCTTCCGTCGATAGCTCCGGGAAGTCTTCAATCGCCGTATTCTGGCTAGCTTTGCACTGTGTTTGCTGTTTGATAAGCTTAATCCTCGGATTCAGATTCTCCAGATTAGTCTTCTTCTTCCTCTTCTCTACTTCAACCACAACGAATCTCTACTCTGCTCCTTTCCGTCCCGACTTACCGTTAAACCACCAAGATGTTCGCCGGAATCTGGATCCGGTAATCGGAGTAAACGAGACGACGAAGAGCTCTAGGGTTGTTGTTGGGAGACACGGGATCCGGATCCGTCCATGGCCACATCCGAATCCGATTGAGGTAATGAAAGCTCATCAGATAATCGAGAGAGTACAAAAGGAGCAGAAGATGGTCTTTGGGATGATGAAGAGTAGCAAGACGATTATCGCGGTGACTCCGACTTACGTGAGGACTTTTCAGGCTTTGCATTTGAGTGGAGTTATGTATTCGTTGATGCTTGTACCTTACAATGTCATTTGGATCGTTGTTGAAGCTGGTGGTGCTAGTAATGAGACTGCTTTAATCATTGCTAAATCTGGTCTTAGGACGATTCATGTTGGGTTTAATCAGAGAATGCCTAATACTTGGGAAGATCGTAGCAAATTAGAAGTCTTTATGCGACTTGAAGCTTTAAGGCAAGTCAAAGTTCCTTTCTTTAGATTCAATCATGTATTTAGATTTTGAAAGTAATCTTCTTTGCTTTGGTGTGTGTGTGTGTAGAGTTGTCAAGGATGAGAAGATTGATGGGATTGTGATGTTTGCGGATGATAGTAATATGCATAGTATGGAGTTTTTCGATGAGATTCAGAATGTGAAATGGTTTGGTGCTGTTTCTATTGGGATTTTGGCGCATTCGGGGAATGCGGAAGAGATGGTTATGTCGATGGATAGGAGGAGAGAGATGGTTGAGGAGGAAGAGAGCTCTTCGTTACCAGTACAAGGTCCTGCGTGTAACTCGACGGATAAGTTGATTGGTTGGCATATTTTCAATACATTGCCTTATGCAGGGAGGAGTGCGGTTTATATAGATGATGTTGCTGCGGTTTTGCCACAAAAACTAGAGTGGTCTGGATTCGTGTTGAACTCGAGATTGCTTTGGGAGGAAGCTGAGAATAAACCGGAATGGGTTAAGGATTTCGGGTCGTTGAATTGGAATGGTGTAGAGAGTCCTTTGTCTCTATTGAATGATCCTTCAATGGTGGAACCTCTTGGAAGCTGTGGAAAACAAGTTCTGCTATGGTGGCTTCGTGTTGAAGCACGCGCTGATAGCAAATTCCCTCCCGGGTATGCCCTTTATACGCTATAATCAATTATCTTGCAGCTTTCATAGAGATGCAAATATCCCATTAAACCGAGTTTTAAATCAAATCTCTTAGACACGCAAGGAATGTAACTAATTTAGTGGATTTGTGCTCAAGTTCAGATTAGGTAGTAGTTAGCGAGTTTTGACTAGTATCATATTTTAGTTAGGAGTGAGAAAAACCTAATCTTACCAACCATTTTTTGCAACACCGGTCCAGTTTCATCCTAATTAGTTATAAATCCTGACTTTAGTCTCATGTTAATTTGGCTTGGTCGCACTTCTCTTTTGACTCATAAGAGAAGTGTCTATACTATACTCTTGTGGTTGAGTCAGAACAATCTAAAGACTAAAAGGCAACAAGAGTTTGTGTTTTTCTTGGTATTGTATTGTCTGAATGTTCTTAATGTTTGATTCTGTTTCTCTGTTTTTTTCTTGTGTTTTGAGTACAGATGGATAATTGATCCTCCGTTAGAGATCACGGTCGCGGCTAAACGAACTCCATGGCCAGATGTTCCTCCTGAGCCACCTACCAAAAAGAGAGACCAAATGCCATTATCACAAGGCAACACGGTCAGGGTGATACCTAAGCAGCAACAACAACAACAAAGCAAAATCCGAAAACCGAAACGCAAAAGTAAGAGGAGTAAACAACAACCTAAACCAACCGATACAACAAGACAAGTTTACTCAACTTCCTCTAAGCATCAAGAAAGAAACTAAGAAAAAGAATGATCATTTCTACTATATTATTCATTTGTTGCCAAAGCGTTTTAGAGAATATCTCAGAGATCATCTTCTCTTATCGATACTGCGCAAATATTACTGACTAACGGAGAGAGGAAACAAAACACCGGGAAAATTTAGATTATGATGATGGAGTGCTCTCAAACAAAGGTATACGGAGAATGGTGATCATTCGTTTTTCAGTTTATCGTTTTCTTTTTTTTGGGGGGTCTTCTAAAACTCATCTTTATTAGTAACAAAGATTGTTTTGTTTCAATGTTCTTTGAGGTTACAAAAAAATGTGTAGAAACACAAACTTTGGGTTGTATAGTTTTGTAAGCATATTTTCTCAATTCATTTCTGTTTTTTTTCACTCAGCCTCATACTTCAAAGGCTCATTTTCCCTCTTGTTAAAAATCTTTTATTACTCTTACAAGTTCATCGCTTAGAAATCAAAGACATTCAAACAAAGTTATAACAGTAATGACATTTTCACTATATTTATTCGTTGATGTGCTATTTAACATAATATCATAATTTACCAAAACATATTTGATAAATATACAACACTTGTTTTTGAAACAAATTGTCATTGAATGTTTCTACCAATTTTGGCTTTGTATTTTGTTATTTTCCTATTTTTAGATGGGTGGGCGCCATTGGTAGCTTTCAAACATTTGACTCTTTGTTGTGTGAATTCAAATTATTTGGTCACTGATTATGTCACTGATTATGTCACATCAATCTATCCAAAGTGGGTTTGTAAGAAAAAAACATTACTTACCGAATAATTAACTAGTCACCTTAACAAATTAGTTACGAGTGACGTTAACAACTTTTCTTATGAAGGAAAAACTTAATCTTGAAGATGAAGACATTGGAAAAGATTACCTTCATGAGAAAGAAAGAAAGAATTGGGAAGAAAGTAAAGAAAAAAAACAAAAGAGAATCATTTTGTGGAAGTAAGAGAAACAGAATCGAAAGAGAGAGACAAAGACTGTAAACAGATTCATAACCGAAATAATGGAGGAGAAGGCGGTTTTGTCAGAACCTCACATGTCTTCTTTAACTACTTGGTCGAACCAATGGCTACGTTTCCTTTGACCATTTTTATAATTTGTAATCGGTATGAGTCGGTTTCTTCGGGGTAGGTAACAATTTCATGAAAATTTGAAATCGAAATTATAAATTTGAAATCTTTTGGAAAACATAAACGTTTTTTCTCCTTTTTTTTTTGTTGTTTATAAAACAAGCACTTTTACATTTTTTTCACTAATGAAGTTTAGTTTTTTGATAAATCCAAAATTTAAAATCTACTTTTTGATTTTGTTTCGAATGAAAAACAAACTAAATCCGTGAAATTAGATAATAATTACTCCCTCCGTTTCACAGTACTTGTCATTCTAGCCTTATTTTTTTGTTTCAAATTAGTTATCATTCTGCAATTTCAATACACATTTATGACTAATTTTTCCATTTTTATCCCTACTTTTAAACTTATTAATTACTCATATCAAATAAAATATTGTATTAATTAGGGATAAAATAAACTTTTAATATATTTTTTTAATATGTGTGAAACAATCTAGAATGACAACTATTTTGAAACAGAGGGAATATGTACTTTGTCTACAATCGGACTAGTTCGTTTTGAAAATGGAGATTGGTTTTCAACGCCGCAACTAAAAATAACCAATTTTCAATATTTTGATTAGAACGACGCATTCGGTTTCGTCATAAATTCGATGTTACTCTTCTACGAAGTTTTATTTGTTTTTCTATTGTAGTATGTTTTATTGTAACACTTAATTCTCTCTTGGAGTTGTATTCCGGAAATTAAAAAGTAATAAAATCAATGTTTGTCCAAAAAAATAATTAGATTATGATATGGCTACAATATTCGTATAAACATCAAACAAAAACAAACAGTTTTAGATGTGATTGGTTTCTATCAAAAATCTAATCAAAAATGAAATAGTCGATTATATAGCTATGGTATATTCGTATAGATCACTATGTTATGTGTACCGGTCTAACAAAACAAACAGTGTTTATGCAATTAAACTCTTTAAATGGGATTGGTCTCTATTGAAAATTTAACCGAAAATGAAATAGTCGTGAAACTTCCATGCTTCGTATAGCTTTTAGCTTCCCATACAAAATGATATCCAAACTGAACAGAATTATGAAACAGAAACGGTCACCCTTTAGTAATTGTCGTATGTCAGAAACACGAGCGTGACACTTTGTTTCTTAGACCTTATCAAGAGCCATCACTTTTGTCTTAAAGACACTTCTTCGCCTTCCATTTCCTCCAATCACCAATTTTCTCCCTCCTGTTTTTGTTTCTTTGTAGATAAAATGTATATGAATATTATGAAAAAAGGATCAAATCCAACGGTCAGGATGGATCACCGACTACTAGTGACCAGAGAATCTGCCGTGAAATGGGAACATCACATCCACCCATATTCAAGATTCACTTCTCTTTCTTGTTTCTTCTATGAATCTTCAATACATATTATTCAAATAGTATTTATTACTAACCTCAACAGAAATCTTTATATGAGTTATTATGAAAAGAGACCCCACTAGGAAGCCAAAAGAAAAACAAGAATTTCAGACGTGAAAACTATTAAAGCAGACCACAGTTTTGTTTAATACCATAGTATATACATTTTTGAATAACCATTGAAATATATACTTGCTTACATAATGTCAAAACATACTTGCTTCGTTTAGATAATTTTCCGTTCTGAAAAAACACTTATTTTATAGTCTATATTATTTTGTTTTTAATATGGTCTATAACGAGTGTTTAAGATTAGTAGATAGTTAACCATTAAAATATATATACCTTGTCTGAAGACTGATAATCAATGAAAATATATGCATAGTCATAGACTCATGCCTGTGCTTATGTTATAAAAAAAGAGAGGCAATAGCCTGTGGTTTTTTAATTAAAATTAGAGGCCCTTAATTTTAGTTTTAGTAGTAGTAAGTATTAATATTAAGTTTAGCTTTTTGGTTTTATTGTCTTTTAAAAAAATGCAAATTTATATGAGGTTATATGAACTAAAATCAAAAATTAAGAAACATAGTGCATTTAAGGTGGATTGATCACTAATCAAACATTGTTGATAATTTTAATTTAAGTTGCAAATAATAAAATAAATTATTCAAAACTAAAGTCGATAAACAATTTATTTTCGGTCAAGTATATCACAAAGAAATTTGAGCAACTAGATTATCTTGTCTAAGATATTAATTAAATATGTGTATTTTGAAATTTTGCTTAGCGATTTTGTAGAAATAAAATGAAAAAATTATGTGTTATAACTAATACTCTTTCCATCCTGTTTTATTAGATATTTTGGTTAAATGTATGAGAATTAAAAAAAAAACATAGATAAATCATTACTTAATAATTCGTTAGAAATATATTTTAGCCAATTATATACAAAACTATAGATTCAAAAGGTCAAAAATATTAAATAACATTAACATTTGCATATAAATTAGTAAAATATTTTAAAATAAAATAAAATAAACTCTTAAATATTTTATATATAAACTCTAGTTTTTTACTCTTTTTTATTTAGTTATACAAAATGAATTATTTTATATGTAATGTTTTTTAAACATCGTCTCTGGCCCACACAACTCTGGCACAGCTCTACAGAAACTTATAGAGAGTATCGACTCTTCTTAATATTCATTATTTCTACTTAGCTTTGTTCCGTCTAATTAAGCCCACATATTCCACACTAGATCCTTTGTCGACGCAAGACATAGAACACGAAGAAGATGCATGCAGCTACATGCCTACGCCATGATATATATATATATGATCACTCCATTTTAGTGAAGTTTATATATGTGTGTGAATACTGATCTCGATAGAAAACGAAATTATTGAACTTCAACAAGTTAACTATCACAATAAAATTTCTCCAAAAAAAAAGAACTATCAATCATAAAATTAAATCGGGTTAAAAATAATTTAATTGCATTACCCTAAGAATATAAACTTCTAAAAAGAATAATACATTATCACGCATAATAAAAAATGACATCACAGTGAATATTGTTGTGCTAATAATCAAAATGAGTGATTAATATCTTCTAAAATACGATAGCTACGTACGTCAAACATGAATAAATGGATGAAATTTAATTGATTTAATACATACGCAAGTCTCTCGTGAATGATACATAGAAGGTGATGTAAACAACAAACCGCAGAAAAGGAAACAAGAGTCTTATGTAGATGTAGAAAATAAATATTACTGAGAAGAAAGAAAATTACACAATTTACAAGATAATCCCGTCACAAAGTTAGAAGAGAATAGTAAACTATTTGAATTACAGGCGAATAGTTTGACCCCATAGATTATAGATCTTTCAAGTTTGATTTTCTTGGTGAAATAAATGTCGCAAAAAGAAGAGAAATTGCGTTCCCTAGTTCTTTGTTTCTTGGTCGGTTATCTCACAATTTTCTGCTTAGAAGTATGCTTCAGTCTAATTTTATTATGTATATTCCATATAAACAGAATGGTTGATATTTAATCCAAATTTTGTTTCTTCTGTAAATTCTTTTATACATACGTGAACTATAACCTAGCAAACAAGATGTATATTATTCTGATCAAAATATAAATTAAACTTCCATCAAACTGGTTATTACGAATGTTCTTAATAGTTATTACAAACATATAATGTTCTTAAGGAAATTTTTTTGAAGATATTATAAACAAATAAAAAATCAGTTTCATTCATACTTCGGATAAAAAAATTCATTACGAATCGTCCCACTATCTTGCATGCCCATTATTACCTTTGTATTATAATAGAAAAGTATACCAACTTGAAATATTAAAATACCAAAACTTTGGTTATAAATACTTCCATAGTTTTCTCATCCCTCCAAAATAAATCAAAACCATCTCAACTATCAAAATACCAAAGACAACAAAACAAATATGGTTTCCTCATCAAAAATCCTCTCTTTACTTCTCTTATACGTCGTCGTTTCATTAGCCTCCGGTGATAACACCAACCATCTCAAACTTCCATCAAACCGGTGGTGGAGAACCGATGAAGAAGTGAGGTCCATCTACTTACAATGGACCGCGGAACACGGGAAAATTAACAACGACAATAACGGTATTATCAACGAACATGACAAAAGATTCAATATTTTCAAAGACAACCTAAGATTCATTGATCTCCACAACGAAGACAACAAGAACGCTACTTACAAGCTTGGTCTTACCAAATTCGCTGATCTCACTAACGATGAGTACCGAAGTTTATACCTCGGGGCTAGAACCGAGCCAGCTCGCCGCTTTGCTAAGGCCAAAAACGTTAACCGGAAATATTCAGCCGCCGTGAATGACGTGGAGGTTCCGGAGACGGTTGATTGGAGAAAGAAAGGAGCCGTTAATCCCATTAAAGATCAAGGAACTTGCGGTAATTAACTAACTATGCTATTTTCTTTCTAATCTAACTTATATCTAAACTATAAGTATTTAACGTCAATATTTACATGCATACAAATTAGGTTTATACTGCAATCTTGATGATGGCCCATAATATTTTTGAATCAGGCCTATATTTACATGTTGAATAGTATATTTATGTCAAGAAAATGAACTTTATTTCCTTTTGTCAATATATAATTGTTAAAAAAGTATATTTAAAACGTAAGCAACTTTTTTCTCTTTCTAGCTATCTTTTGCGTTTAGAAATTGCAAAGAATCTTTACTAAAAATACTAAAATGTTGTGTTTCTCGTTTTACTTTCAGAATTTGCAAATGATTTTTAACTAAAAAATGTTATCGTTTCATCTGAAAGTAAAGTAGTAAACACACTAATTGAACATGTAACACATGAAGTTGTGTATTGATCTTATATCTGTGTATTGTGTATTGATGTACAACAGGAAGTTGTTGGGCGTTTTCGACAACCGCAGCAGTAGAAGGTATAAACAAGATTGTAACAGGAGAACTCATATCTTTATCTGAACAAGAACTCGTCGATTGTGACAACTCCTACAATCAAGGATGTAACGGAGGTTTAATGGACTACGCTTTCCAATTTATCATGAAAAACGGTGGCCTAAACACCGAAACAGATTATCCTTACCGTGGAACCAACGGAAAATGCAATTCTTTCTTGGTAAACAAACAAAAACAGAGCCACTCTGTTTACTTTTCTCCCTATTTTGAGGAATTACAAAATTGAATATTTTGTTACTTTTTATGTTGTGAAGAAAAATTCGAGAGTTGTGAGTATTGATGGGTACGAAGATGTTCCTACGAAAGACGAAACCGCTTTGAAGAAAGCTGTTTCACATCAGCCTGTGAGTGTTGCCATTGAAGCTGGTGGAAGAATTTTCCAACATTACCAATCGGTAAGCGAACCAACCGCCCTTAAACCAGTTGAATTATATTTAAGATAAGAAAACAAAGTTGCGAACTGACAACGACATACGCTTAGAAGTTTGTGTTAGTGTCGTTATCAGATTGCATGTTATTGCCCTAAAAACGAATTTCGAAATTTATTTATTTTTGGTTGGCAGGGAATTTTCACCGGAAAATGTGGTACGGATATGGATCACGCGGTGGTGGCGGTTGGGTACGGATCAGAGAACGGCGTTGACTATTGGATTGTACGAAACTCTTGGGGTCCACGTTGGGGTGAGGATGGTTACATTAGGATGGAAAGAAACTTGGCGGCTCGGTCCGGTAAGTGTGGAATTGCGATTGAAGCTTCGTACCCGGTTAAGTATAGCCCAAACCCGGTTCGTGGAATCAACAATGTTTGAAATAACCAATTCGACGAAAGTAATGAACATTTGGGATTTTTAAAATTGAATTTGTTTGTATGTATACTATCTGAAAAAAAGTATTTGATTCACCATAAGGATTTGATCTTTGTAAATCCCTATGTCGATCAATTTCTTTTATATTTAAAGAATGATTGCTTCGCTTGTTTAATGTATTAAGAAAAATATAATAATATGATATCTTTCTCAAAACCATTGGTTTCATGGATTCACCTTATCTATCAAAATACGAAGAGAAGGATTTGAAAATGAAAACAGTAAAATAACAAATCGTTTAAGTTTCCATATTGTTCATTCGTAAACTGCTTATTTCATTGCCAATAATGTGTATAACACAGTACAATGAGTTATATTTGAACCAGTAAACCAAACTAAAGATGTCTATGTCATGACACGAAGTCATACCGTTTTAAAAAAGCATTATAAAGTGTGATCAAGCGTTAAGTATTAAAGATGTACTTTTAAATCTTTTCAGCTTTGATTAACTTGAGAGTTAAGAGTTTAAATTCATTTCTATAAAAGACAATATAAGAATTTTTTTTTGTTTCCACTAAATCTAATTCTCTACGATTGCTTTTTTTCTTTTTTTCTAATTGGCAGACAGATCATTGTAGCATTTAGTGTAGAACATGGATCCGAAACCGTGATTTTTATACGATTTTACTGTGAAGTTTTACAAATATATATAGCATAGAAAGAAAAAAAAAACAAATTGGAATTATGAGTATTTTTTCCTTTTCCTAATTGGCTTTAGAAAGGAAGAGAAGATAATATATATGTATATTTTCTCTCTATAAAACACACAAGGAAACAATCTCAGACGAAGGAGATGTGAAACCGAACTCGAAGTGGAAAGAATTATGTCATAATTGAAAAAAACTGGCACATTGGCAAAAATAATTCAATGGTAGCATAATCGAAATAATAATAATTCAATAGTGGAACATTTCTAATTCTCAAAAAAAAAAAAAATCAAGAAAATGAGTATTTCAGATAATTTTGAATATTTTGAGTTAAAAAATCGAAAATATTTGAAACTTAAGTCGAACATGGAAAGAATTATGTCATTTTTGGTTTGCATTCCAAAAATCGAAGCCGGCCGAACCCGACATATAATCAAACTGAACCCGATCTAAAATATTAATTATCCGAATGACTTTTAAATCGCTAAAACCAAAAAAATTCAAAAACCGAATCTACCGAACGAATCCCGAA
Organism: Arabis hirsuta; assembly: GCA_964056655.1. Taxonomy (NCBI): domain Eukaryota; kingdom Viridiplantae; phylum Streptophyta; class Magnoliopsida; order Brassicales; family Brassicaceae; genus Arabis; species Arabis hirsuta. The sequence goes on from OZ053303.1 coordinate 36,841,359, forward strand.
TAATTATCCGAATGCCTAAATCTACCAGTAAGTGTGGGATTGTGATCGAGGCCTCTTACCCGGTTAAGTACAGTCCAAATCCAGTTCGTGGAATCAACAGTGTTTGAAATTAACAACTCAATGAAGTAATGAACATTTGAGATTTTTAAAACTGAAATTTAATCTCATATTATTATTGTTTGTATGTTTAGTATCTAAGAAAAAAGATAATTGATTCACCACAAAGATTTCATTTTTACAAATTTATCAAAGAAAGATAATTGACTATGTATTGACAGAAATATAGTAAAATTGCTATTATTTACAAAAATGAGAGACAATCAGAAAACATTATGGTTTACAAAAAAATAATATTGTTTACAAAAAAATGAGAGACAAAATTGATATTGTTTACAAAAGAACTCTACAAAAAACTAGGGTTAGAAAAAATATTATCCTACATCATCAGTCGGCTGTCTTCATCGAAAGACAAAACCAGAAAACATTATGGTTCAAGTGAACATAGTATGATGAAAATTTACCTCACAATATCAAGAAGCGTCATCCCTCTCTTCCACTCAATGTCTATAGTTCCATCCTCCTCGATATGGTCACACTGAACCTGCAAATTTTACCAAAATATATAAAATTTTACGCTTACAGATGGAACTATAAGAAGAGAAATTGACAAAAACAAAAAATATTAGATTACATGAATACTAGTCAACAATGAAGGCTCATTAGGATGACTGGGGGAAACTACAACTTCAACCGTGAGATCCACTGCTTCCACATAGAAATGTTTGAAAACACCAACTTCAGGAAAGTAGATGACAGTAGGCCCCGGAAGTTTCCTGAGGAGGTCTTCAAGCTGAAACGCATAGGGCCGACCCTCATCATTGCCAATGATATCAACATCACCAATTATGCGAAAATCCTGCAAATCAGAAAAACTGGTTACTTCTTTTAATAGTACCTCGACAACATGCCCAATGATATGAATCTCAAATTCTCTGAAAATATTATTTTGTGGAAAGATGACCAATGAGGAGCCAGGGAGGTTATGGAGCATTTCCTCAAGGTCAAGAGCAAATTTCCACCCTTCATCGATTTGAGCATTAAACTGCAAAACAAAACATACGATAAAATCAGTAATCTCACCAACAGTTGCAATGTGCAATGTAGTCAGAGTAGCAGCCTATGATATATTCTTTATTTTATTTGCTATTTTGGTTGTAATACAAATTAACTCTTGATTAAAGATAACTATTTCTATGTATTTGTTCTATATAGACTGGCTTGAATACTATTACTGGTCCACTTAGTTAAAGTATATGTTCTTTGTGCAATTTTTGTTCGTTTGAAGCATACCGGAGTATAACAGGCTTGTAATTAGCAAAAACAAAGTCATGAACTAATTTCTTCACTAATCTGACCAAGCTCTTTAGTAGGTGCCATTTACTCGGTTCGGACCATCTACACAACAAAAATCAAGCATTCGATAATTTTTGTTTATGTCATAAAAGAAAGAAAGAACCAGACAAAGACATGTACTAACTTCATTAGTAATCTGAATAATCAGTCGTGAAAAAATCAACTGACTAAATCAACACATTACTCAAATCAAACGAAACGAATCTCTAGCCTAAATACCTAAAACAAGAAAACATCAGACGAAACACACTAGTCTTATTATGTGCGCGTAAGGCTCTTGCTATTTATCAATTTGCAACATAAATCAGATTAATCGTATGGTTTACAATATTTCTTATATTGTTCCTAATAACATGGTCTCGTGAACATTTTTCTGTATTTTTTTCCCCCTTGCATTTACTTATTATTCCCTCTCATCTTTTTTTTTCTCCCTTCACATTGTTTACTGGCCACATAAATATTTGAAGTCAATTAAATTAAATTTCCAAACATTGTTCATTCATAAATTGGAAGGAATATAATCAATCATGTAATACGGTACAATGAGTTCAGATAAAAGTAAAAACAGTAAATAGTGGAGAACCTGAAAAACATTTTTTTTTAATGAATGTTAAATTATATTCAATCAAAAAACTGCTTTACATGGACTGCATCTTTAGTTTGAAATTTTTTGAAAAAGAAAAATAGAGAACAATTTTTTTTTTTAAATGATGTTATCGAGTTCCAAACCATTGGCTTAGACCTTCGTCATAGCCATGATTCCCAATTGCTCTTATGGAGCTCAGACGATTGCGCATAGTCTTGTCCACCATTTTGAAATACATGGCTAAACATTTGTCTAAAGCCAAGAGCTTTTTCATTCTAATTTCATCTCTAAACGAAAGCTTCAAAAAATCCAAACCGGAATAGGAGAAAAGAAAACATGGATGCGATCTCAACACAATGAAGTTAAAATGTTCGGTGAATCCAAAGCTTTGAACATTCATGAACTCTTATTTATTGTCAATATGTAAATAAAGTACAAGATATTCAACCAAAATCAGTAAAATTGGCAGAACAAGGAAGTTACAAAAAAAGTGAAAGACACATGCCTCCTCTCCGATTCCTTTTTCTTCTAACTTCATCCCTAACAAATCTTAAAAGAAGCAAATGGAATTAGAAATCCTATCACGAAAACCCCAGTGATCGATAGCCTTGCAAAAATCTAATCAAAATTACACATCTTTAATCAAAGAACCATAGTATAGACATTGGAAATGAGACAGATCTTCTCTGCTTCACCTTACATTGAGTGATCAAAATAATGTTTTAACCATATTTGATGTTTATGTGTGTAAATTAATCATAAATTTGCAACGTACTCCGTTAACACCAAATCTCTCCGGTGACTTATTCTCCTAACTAACAAAGCTTCAAGAAATCGAAACGGAAATACAAAATGTTACTTAAAATTGATTTGATTGAAAATGATAGTACAATTTTAGGTGTGAATCCTAAAAGTTCCCACCTTGAACATTCATAAACTCTTTTTATTCATTGCCAACATGTAATAAAGTACAATGTGTTCAGTAAAAACCGGTAAAATAGGCAGAGAACAAGGAAGTTAAAAAAGGGTCAAACTCAAAACATCTGCATCAAGCCAAAAGTCTCTCTGATTCCTTTCTCTTCTACTTCATCCCTAACAAATCTTCACGAAATCGAAACCGAAAAGCGAAGAAAACAGACACAAAATCAACAAAACGAATTGTGTATTGAGGGAATGATCACTAAATATCTTAAAGAGGATTCAATGTTCTGACCTTAAGGAACAAGCTTACTTCCTCAAGTGGTCAATCACTGTTCTCCATTGACGGTGCTTTTTTCCCGTATCGCTATAGAAAGCAAAACCGAGTATGGAAGTTAGAAACCGTATATAAAAGTCAGTTTTCGAGGAATCAAATGTAACAAATACCTGTTTCCCAAAAGAGAATGGGACGTATCTGTATTTAATCATATGCTGAATCTGTTTCCTCATAGTGAGGAAGAAAAGCATCACCCAGTAGAAAAGAAGTATCGGCCAGAATACAGGTACATCAAATACATCGAAGAACGTCATTAGAAATCCAATCACAAAAGCCCTCGTTATCGATAACCTTGCAAAATTCAAACAAACCAAAATCAAAATTACATACCATAGTACATAGACATCCAAAATGAGAAAGATCTCTCTGCTTCACCTTTCAATATGAAATCAAGATTTGGTTTCTACTAAAGTGATATCTCATTCAACATTTGGTATCCAAAATCACAAACAAAGAACTGATATGGATCTCAAGAACATTATCAAATATCATTCAGATTCCATATTTAACATACAATGCATCCAAATTCATCATAGATTCAACCTAAGAGAGTATCGAATTCCACAGTTCAATCTATTGCAAATCAACCAAAGAGATCAAAATTCCAAAGGAGAAGCAACGAACCAGAACTTGAATTCGGGAAGACGGCGAACGAATGGTCGGAATTCATCAGATCTACGAGTAGGAAGACTCCCACCGTCGAGAGAAGCTTCTGGATCTTCCTGAGGAGAGAGGAAAGCAATAAGAAGATTCAGAATGTAGATTCCGATCGCGTAAGTGATGATGTAGAATCCTTCCACGAAGTAAACGCGAATCGCATAGACCAAAACGACGACGAGGCATGAGATCCAACGGTAGAGAACATGAGGAACAGTTTTATCGAGAAGATGCTGTTGCCGTTGCGACACTGCGTGTGTTAATCGAGCAACAGCTTCGGCCGGAGAAGAAGACGGTGATGAGACACCACCGTTCGATTGAAGATCTTCAGATGTTGCAGCAACGGTGGCTCCGGATTCCATGGCCGCACCACCGTTGATCTCTCTCTCTCTCCCCCTCTCTCTCTGCCTCTGAAACTTCGGCGGAGGAGACGGAGAGATCGTTGTCTTTGTTATTGGGGTCAAAATAGATCCGGTTTACGTCTAATTTGTTTAATTTTAGATAACCGGATTAAATTAAACCGATTTGGTTGACTTTTGGGAAATTGAATTACAAGGTAACAAGTTAAACAATAAGATCAAATTGAGTAATTAATTGTATAAAAAAAGTTTAGTAATTTCCGTAATGGAAAGATGGAGATTTAACAACAGAGGAGTTATTAGGGAATTTTTCAAGAACAGCTAAAGATTCCTTCATGGTTGGTCTCTTTTGAGGAATTGGAGATGCACAGTTATAGCCTAACTTGAAACAACTTAGTAAAAAGTCTTCTTTGCCCTCTAACTCTCCGCGGATCGCCACGTCAGCCATTCTTAGGACGCGGTGTCCGTCGTCTACCGTAAGTCCGTTTCCTATCCCGATCTCTTCGACTGACACGATCTTTCCCGTGAGAAGCTCGAGGAGGATCACTCCGAAACCGAAAACGTCCCATTTTGGGCTCGCTTTTAGGCATCGGAAAGACTCGGGTGCGCAATAAGGCGATATCGGACCTATCGAGCTCGGACTCGGGCTTGGAGTAGGCCCGATAAACGCAAAGTCCCGCGAGGACATCGTGGAACGCTTGCTACTGAAAATCCGAGACGACCCACCAGCTCGACTATAGCTTGTTTCTCCCGTGAGAAGCCTTTGGAGTCCGAAATCGCCTATTTTGGGCTCCATGTCGTGGCCCAAGAGTATACTGCTCGGCTTCAAGTTTCCATGCACGTGTTTCTTCTCGTGGAGAAAAGCTAACCCACGTGCAATGCCTTTTGCTATCTTAAGCCGAGTTTCCCACGGTAAATGATACGGCGAAGAAGACCCTCCACCTCATTTTCCTGCCCAAAACACACCCAAAATCTCAATACATGCGCAAGATAACACTAAAGTAATGTCGGCGCACTTTAGCAAGCGCCACCGTGTAGCGGTTAAAAACTCACGGTAACGGGGATTGACGAGGCTGCCGTTAGGGACAAAATCGTAAATGACCAATTTCTCATCGGTACCCCAATAGAACCCACGAAGTCTAACCAAATTCGGATGAACCAATTTCCCAATCGCTCGAATATTCGATTCGAAATCCTTAAACCGGCGTTGAGTCAAACCGTTTTCGCCGAGTCGACGAACCGCGAAAACCGTACCGTCTTCGAGAACCGCTTTATACATTATACTCGAACCGGTAGCTCCTAATATATAAGCTGAAGCTTTAAGCAGAGTCTCAATCTCCATCTCTTTATCTCCATCAACGGTCACTAATGTCCCATTCTTGCTCTCTCTGGACCGTTGATCTTCATTGTAACCGCTTTCTTCGTCGTCTTCCTCTTCATCAGACGGTGTCGTTTCGGGATCTTTTCGTAGACAAGACCATTTAGTGAATCTTCTTGATTCTTCCGGTGAAGAAGAAGATGATGAAGATGGTGAAAACGTGATTGTGTCTGTTTCTTTTTTGTTGTTGTTGTTGATGTTATCTACTTTCTTGCTCTTCTTGCATTTGTAGATGTAGAGGAAAACCAAAGCGAGGATTCCGATTCCGGCGATATCTCCGATAACGATTCCGATTATAACTCCGGGTCGTAATCCGGTTTTGGGATTCGGGTTGGTTTTGGTTTCTTGCGTTGTTGGATCGGTAACCGGGTTTGAACCGATTGTGTTCGGTATAGCGGCGATTGCCGGTGTAGAAGTCGGTACATCGGCGGCGTCGGAGATGTTTGACGGCGAGGAAGGGATTAGACACGGGTTCCGGGTCGGGTCACCGCATAAACCGGGGTTTCCGGTAAAGAAATCTGATTCTTGGTTAAGGAAAACCGGAGAATCAGGAATTGAACCGGTTAAATTGTTGAAAGAGAGATCAACGGTGACGTTTCTTGGGAAATTAGCTCCGATCGCCGGCGGAATCTCGCCGGAGATTTGGTTAAACGAAACATTCAAGTACCGGAGACTATCGCCGCCGAAATCCGGCGGTAATGAACCGTTGATCAGATTCGACGACAAGTCAAAGAACTCAACAACTCTCCATCCGCCGGGAAGTACGCCGGAAAAGTAATTATTCTCCAAAGAAACTACCGTTAAGTTTCTCAAAGTCACCAAATTTTCCGGTAACTTTCCCGCCAAGGCATTATCAGAGAGATTTAGGGTTAAAAGGTTATGAAGATCACCGATTGCGGCAGGGATTTCGCCGGAGATCATATTACCGGAGAGATCGAGTGAACGGAGCTCTCTTGCGTTGAAAAACGAAACCGGTAATGGTCCATTGAAGGAATTATTGGAAAGATTAAGACTTTGAAGTGTTTGGAGTAAACCCAAATCAGAAGAAATCGAACCTAAGAGCTGAGAATTAGGAAGAGATAAAGTCAAGACTTTAGATTCGTTATTACAAGACACACCTCTCCAAGAACATGGAGTTTCGTGATTGTGGTTCCATGTCTTTAAAAGAGACAGAGGATCAACAAGAACAGAGGATTTAAACTTCAACAGAACTAATCCATCAGAGTTTAAAGCAGAAACAGAACAGAACAAGAAGAAAAAAAAGAAGAAAAAAACTGAAATTAACTTCATTTTCATGGGTTCATCACTATTGTGTGAAAGAGAGAGATAAGAAGGGGAGAGAGAGAGAGAGAGAGAGTTAAAGAAACAGCTCACATAACCAAACACATCCACTTCTTGCTCCCTAAATGCTATCTCTCTGTCTCTGTCTCTGTAAGAAAATATTGCAGAGTTTTCTTTAATTCTATAATCAATATGAATACACACATCTTGTTACAGTCTTGTTCATTTATTATAATTAAACTAATATATGTACTTTTTTCTCTCTCTTTATTTACTTAACCGAAGAAACGAGTAGATTCTTTAGAATTCTAGTAAGCTACAAGACATTTATATGATCTGCAGTTACAGTTTTGCTCAAAAGTATTATATTTATATTTATAACTTTCTTGATTTTTTTTTACTTTTTACACAGATGTCTTATGTTTTTGTTCACACAGCCAAAATAGGTCGATGAATTAATTATATCGAATAATATTTGGTTCGTTTTCTTAATTTTAGAAATAATGCATGCTCTGTTTAATGTATGCTTGGTTTTTCTTTTCCGAATATGGTTCTAATGTTTTAGCCAAAAAAAAAAAGAATATGGTTCTAATGTCTATGCTGTTTTTTTTTTCTGAGTATTTTCATCTGTAAATGGCTTTCATGTGCTGCTTAGTATTATTGTTTTTATCATTTAATTACGATTTTTGTATACGTACAAGTTATTTCAACTGTCCGGAAGATTCTGCATTCAAGATTTGTACGAATTAATGATTTGTCTTCAAGCTATATGATTAAATGGAGGGAAAATCAAATAATGCATAATGTTTTAAAAGATATTCGCATTCTTGATATGATTAAACGGAGGGAAAAAATGGAATTATCCATGGAATAGTAGAAAAGCACCATTTCAAAACTATTTTCCTAAATCATGGATAATTCCAATATCGCTAACAAATTATGTAGGGAATTGAAACATTACATATTTATGAGGACTTTAGCGATGAGTAGTTGAAAATTAATACCGTTACATATATTAAAGTTTCAGATATTTTATTTTATGTTGTTAATAGGGAAATCCTAGACTGAAATTTAAATTATGTTCCGAAATTCGTAGAAATCCCGTTTTTTGCCACCATTTTTTTTTGCCATCGAAAACGTGTTTTCTATGAGTGAATTAGTAACCAAAAAAATCCAACCATTGAAATATATATTGAGTTTCATATATTGAATTTAGTGTAATTATTTCAAATGTCTTGAATTTGGATAAGCACGAATTGGTTGTTTCATATATTTTGAGTTTTAGTAAGCACAAAGAAAGTAAATTGTATTTATGGGATCTTAAAAAGATGTGTATGCGTATATGTTTCTAATAGTTGGTTTTACGAGTGCACACATGGTCCATATATAACCCATCATTTTATTCTCTTCTTATTCCCTTATCGCTTTCTTTCTAATTGTTTTAATGTCTATATAATTTATTTTAAACAGTTTCTTTTGTAAAAGTTGGACGTGAGCTTTACCAACTTCTTCATAAAAAATACAATTTTAGTTGGAAAATATTCAGAAAAGGTAATGCGATACACTTTAATTATAATGAGTCCAACAGTAAAAGCCACAAACCCAGCCTTGTTAGTTTTGTGGTGGGCCATTAATTTTCATTAGATTAAAATCTTTTTCTGTGTTCAGAAATTACATGCGAATCTACAATCTTTAAACATGACATAGAGAAAAATTCGTAACTAAACCTTAATTAATTCGATAAAGATAGGTATCAATGTATCATATATGAATATGAATATATGATAAGCTCTAGTTTATTTGGTGTTTAGGTTTGAAATATCTTTCTGTTTTTTTTTGGGTCAAATAGTATTTTTTCGTATTCAAATAATAGATATCTAAAAATTAATATTGATGAAACTATTTTTTTTAATCGTCTATTATATCCATCTATTGCAAATAATATTTTTCTCATTAACAACGAACAAATTTAAATCGATGCACCATTTAAACTACGAGTAAATTTGGTGAATAATAACCAAATTTAGATTATTAATTAACGATCTAATCAAAAATGTGTTATGTGGAACTTTTATAGCCATAAGATTTTAAAGAATCGGTTATTTAGTGATTATAATTTGTTTGTTGGTTATTGCATGGTTTCAATTTCTCTTAAAATAACATCGAAAGGGTTTACAAACGATTTCATAACGTATAATTCTTCATCATCACACAAAGACTTTCGAGTAAAGTTGGTTTTGTGGTGAACTTATGTTTTGTTGATATTGCGTTCGTCAATGCTTTTAGGTTAAGTGGAAGTAAAAGAAGGCAAAAACGAGGTCATATCAAATGATTTTTAATTTAAAGGGTAAAGTATTTGCTTTAGCAATTCAATCAATGCTAGTTGGTCTTTTTTTCTTCTACATATTTGTCTTTTTAATCATTTCGATTACTTCTTCCACCATAGGAAAATCCTATATGTTCATTTGCTTATCATTTATATATCCATTATTCGTAATTATATTAGTTTTAAATGTAAGAAACAAAATTATGCATATACACTAAATATCTATCTTTTTGGCATTTAGAGGTATATCTATCTCTTGACTTCTAACATCAATTAACAAATATAAATGGTAAAATTGACTCTTGACCTTGGAACTAGGGCTTTCTATTTTGCTCGTGCGAAGCAAGATGCAGATTAAGTGTATGAATTCCAACCTTAACTTTTTGCCTAATACATGGATCATGTTCCTCCTCTACGTATTATTGTTTATGCGAAATCATCAAAGTTTTCTTATAATCGAAGTATCTTGACCAAAATCTAAGTTAATATTTAAAACATATAATCGCCGTACGTGTAGATACTAATTGGTGATAAGTGATCGATAAAACAAAAGTGTTACAAAATTCGTCAAAGATTGTCATATTTATACGAACTATGTAGGTCACTGAAGATGATTTTGTTCCAAGCACACTTAATGATAACAACATGATTTGTTTGAATCTCATGATAATGTTACATTACATAACCTATGGTATGTAAATCTAACTGTTAACAAATTAAATGATAGTGATTTTATTTTGGTAAATTCCAATGTAATAAATCAGTAAGTAGTTTCATATAAATATGCCAATTATGAAAACAATAAATGTAATCTTGAGAGTTTCTCCTTTGGAACCTTCTTCTTTATTTCATGATATAAATCTAAAAATTTGCTTAGTTTAGTGTTCTTCAACTAAGATTTCCTCTTTAAAAAACAAAAACACAAATATAATTTCTCTTGATATGGTTAGGTAAATTTGTTTAGTTTAGTGTTATTCATAGGATTTTTTTTATAGAAAAAATATATTAAATAGGCTATATATTTCATAGTCGATCTTTTAACTATCTTGATGAACTTTTATAAAGCAATGATCCACTTGATTTGGTTACTCACAAATGTATATATTCACTACAAGAAAACTGTAATTTAGCGTCGAAATTTAGCGTCGAAATTTAGCGTCGGAATTGGTTCGAAGTTGTGTCGTTATAAATATTCGACGCTAATTCGACGCTAATTAGGGTCGAATCAATTCGACGCTAATTCGATGCTAATTTGCGTCGATTTAGCGTCGAAATTCCAGTTAAAGACTGAATTCGACGCTAAATCGATGCAACATTAGCATCGATTTAGCGTCGATCACGTAGCGTCGAATATAGCGTCGAATTAGCCTCAAATTGGTAGGTAGAAGACACATTAAACACGGGTTTACCTACCTGGGTGCACACTCGACGCTAATTCGATGCTAAATCGACCCTAAAATATTCGATGCTAATTCGATGCTATATATTCGATGCAAAATCGATGCTAAATCGCTGCTAAATTCTCCTATATATACCCACCCACCTTCCTCGCAATAATCATTCAGCTTTTATTTTAAAAAAAAAATTCGGAAAAAAAAAAAAATTACAAAATTTATAAAAAAAAAAAATTTTTTTACAAAATTTAGAAAAAAAATGGGCGATATATACGAACTCAGAAGCTGGATGTATCAACGTAAAGATGCAAATGGAGGGCTTTCAGAAGAGTTCCTCAACGGCCTTGAAATTTTCATGGCTCAAGCGAGTAGTGTGCCTACAATTCAACGAACCGGAGTGATGGTGTGCCCCTGTCGCAAGTGCAAAAATTCGAGGCCGCAGACAATTGATACAGTTGGTACGCATTTATTTAATAGAGGGTTTACACCTGAATATTATGTTTGGTTTTATCATGGAGAGGGATATGAAGATGAAACTTCGGGTAGTACTAGTTACCAACCTATGGATCAGGGTTATTCGAATGAGCAATATGATCAGCATCAATTTGTTATAGAAAATGATCATGATGTCGGGTTTGAACATAATAGGTTCGAAGAAATGGTAACCGATGCATTTCCTGGAGTTATGTCTACTCCTGATGTTGCTGAGGAACCCAATGCAGATGCTAAAAAATTTTATGATATGCTTGATTCTGCAAACCAACCAATCTATGAAGGTTGTAGGGAAGGTCTGTCTAAATTATCATTGGCATCTAGGATGATGACAATAAAGTCTGATCATAATCAATCTGAGAGTTGCATGGATGATTGGGCAGCTCTTCTAAAAGAATATTTGCCAGAGGGTAATCAAGCTGCTGAGTCATACTACGACATACAAAAACTAGTCTCTAGTTTAGGATTGCCCTCGCAGATGATAGATGTTTGCATTGACAATTGCATGATATTTTGGAAAGATGATGAAGATCTGCAGGAATGTCGATTTTGCCACAAACCAAGATTTAAGCCCCAAGGAGCTGGTAGAAGTAAAGTGCCGTGGCAGAGAATGTGGTACCTGCCCATAACAGATAGGCTACAAAGGCTATACCATTCGGAACGAACAGCTGCATCAATGAGGTGGCATGCGGAACATTCAACTATTGAAGGAGAAGTTCATCATCCTTCTGATGCAAAAGCTTGGAAACACTTCAAATCGGTACACTCTAATTTTGCTAAAGAGAAGCGCAATGTTTATCTTGGCCTATGTACAGATGGTTTTAGTCCGTTCGGTATGTCTGGCAGGCAATATTCTTTGTGGCCGGTTATATTGACACCTTATAACCTTCCGCCTGATATGTGCATGCAGAGGGAATTTCTGTTTTTGAGTATTTTAGTCCCTGGTCCGAAGCATCCAAGAAGATCTATTGATGTGTTTTTACAGCCGCTGATTGACGAGTTGAACTTGTTGTGGTCTCATGGGGTTCGTACTTTTGATTACTCCAGGCGGAAGAATTTTACCATGCGAGCAGTGCTTATGTGGACGATAAGCGATTTTCCAGCATACGGAATGTTATCTGGTTGGACAACACATGGTAGGTTATCATGTCCGTATTGCCAAAATGAAACAGATGCATTCCAACTTAAAAATGGTAGAAAATCTTGTTGGTTTGATTGTCACCGGAGGTTTCTCCCTATGAACCATCCGTACCGGGGGAACAAAAGACTATTCACAAAGGGCAAACGTGTACGTATCCCCCCACCTCCATATCTTTCAGGAGAGCAAATTGAAGGTCAACTTGATTATTGGGGAGCTCAGGACACAGCAAAACGTGGTGGTAACTGGCTTAACATCCCGACCAATCTCCCAGATGGATACCTTGTCGAACATAATTGGCATAAGAAGAGCATTTTCTGGGATCTACCGTACTGGAAGGATCATCTATTGCGCCACAATCTTGATGTCATGCACATTGAGAAAAACTTTTTCGATAACATCATGCACACCATCTTAAACGTTTCAGGCAAGTCTAAAGACAACTTGAAGTCTAGATTGGATTTGCCTCTTATATGTTCTAGAGTTGAGTTACATCTCACGGGAGATGGGAGAGCTCCAGTGCCTATCTTTAGATTGTCAAGCGAAGGCAAATCAACATTCTTCAACTGGGTTTCCACCGAAGTTAAGTTCCCAGATGGATACGTGTCAAAACTCTCTAAGTCTGTGGAGCAAGGGAAAAAATTCTCTGGTATGAAGAGTCATGATTGTCATGTGTTTATGGAGAGATTATTGCCTTTCGCATTTGCAGAGCTTTTACCAACGAACGTGCATGAATCACTTGCAGGTATATTTTCTATAACGATATATAAATATCTAAACAAATGATGCGTGAAAAATTACATTTGTGTTTTTGTTGATATTGGACTATGGTTTTAGGTGTTGGCGCATTTTTTCGAGATCTGTGTGTGCGAACTCTGACGGAGGATGGAATTCAACAACTAAACAATAACATCGCTATATTGTTGTGCAACTTAGAGAAGATATTCCCTCCGTCATTCTTTGACGTTATGGAGCATCTTCCTGTCCATCTTCCTCACGAAGCCGATTTAGGAGGGCCCGTTCAGTTTCGTTGGATGTATCCTTTTGAGAGATTCATGAAACACTTAAAAGGAAAGGCAAAAAACCTGGCTAGGGTTGAGGGATCAATTGTTGCGGGAAGTATAACCGAAGAAACCTCTCATTTTAGCTCATATTACTTCTCTCCAACTGTCCGGACACGAAAAAGAGCTCCACGTAGGTACGACGATGGTGGCATCGCGCAAACGTATCCAGTTTCTGATGTCCCAGATATATTCTGTGCAGTTGGTAGGCATGCCGGAATCACAAGAGAGGAAGACTGGTTCTCATACGAAGACTACAATTGCGCACACACATATATTCTCTTACAATGCGACGAAGTCAGCCCATTTTTGAGGTACATATTATAGTTACCAACTATGGATTGAAGTAAGGGTTATTTTTGTACTTATATATGTTTTGAAAACATTTGTTATAACTATATTTTGTATTAGTGAATTCATTCGCCAAGTTAACGAGGCTTTCCCAAATGCTTCCGCCGGTGAGATTGAAAAACGTAAAGATCTACACTTTGCTAAATGGTTGAGAACTCAGGTACGTTCAAAACAAATTATATATATTCAGGTCATCTGTAAAAACATATATATAAATGTGTATACTATATTTACAATGTGTATACTGTATTTGCTAGGTTGCTTATGGAGACACATCATACCCTGTATGGTTTAGAGAGTTGATCCAAGGTCCGTTGGGGAAAATTACGTCATCTCCAATGTATTTTACACGAGGTTATGTGTTTCATACGTTTGAACGTGGAAAAAATAGAGCAACTGCAAACTATGGTGTGGTAGTTCGAGCCGGGGACACAGATTTTTATGGCATTATACAAGACATTGTTCAAGTGCAATTCCCTGGTTTGGTTAACTTAAAGTGCACCCTTTTCAAATGCGAGTGGTTTGATCCAGTTCTCGGGCGAGGGGTTCGAGTAGGAAAGTTTGGTGTCATCGATGTTAACGGATCGCGTTCTTATGCAAAGTACGATCCATTTGTCCTTGCATCACAAGCGGATCAAGTTTGTTTCATTCCATATCCACGTGTCAGAAAAATAGGGATCTCATGGTTATCTGTGCTGAAAATAGCTCCCAGAGGAATGATAGTTGAATCTGACGACGCTCCTATGCAATATGAAAATGCCGTGGATCTAACAACTCCAGAACAAGATATAGACAACATCATTCTTACAGATCCGCAAAATCGAGAAGCTGAAATACTTCCGGATGCTACCGATGCAGAAAACCCCGAAGACGATTTCGCAAACGAGAGTGGAGAAAGTACCGATGAGGATGACGAGAACTCAAATGACGATTCAGAATGAATCATATATTACTTTGTCTTTTTATTTCATTTGTATAACAACATTTTTATTTGTATGCTGGATAATTTAAATTTGCAAATTTTTCGAATTTTTAGAATATTTTAATGATATAAAAATTTTAATTTTAAATAAATCATATAAGCATTTTTATTTGTATGCCGGATAATTTAAATTTGCAAACCTATACATTTTCGAATTTTTCTAATACGTAAAATAATTTTAATTTATAAAAAAATTTAATATAAAAAAATATGTAAGAAGCGTGGTTCGGAGATTAGCGTCGAATTTGCGTCGAATCCATCATTCTGGGCTAGTTCGACGCTAATTCGACGCTAAATTAGCGTCAAATTAGCGTCGTATTGACCCCATATGAAGGAATCGACGCTAATTCGACGCTATTCCTGCACCAAAACCCCTAAATTAGGGTATATGGTAAAAAATTTATCATCAGAGTGAAGCATATTTAGTTACGATTGAATCTTAGTAGCGAATACATAAGAATTTATTCATAATTAAATTAGTTAGATGTAATACATCAAGATTTCAAATAACTATATAGTTTTACATATAAGTTCATACCTTATATGAACTCATATAAATAAGTACGAAAAATTTCAAAATTTAAAAATATTCGGAAACAACAAAGAATGAAATGACAAATAGTGTGTTCATATCAGTGACGGTTTCGTTACCCTATATCAAAAACAAAGTGCTTACACTTAGCGTCGATCTAGAGTCGAATTAGCATCGAAGGGGCAAATTTCGACGCTAATTCGACGCTATTAGCGTCAAATTAGCGTCGACATTTTAATTTTCCGATGCTAATTCGACGCTAAATCAACAAATTTGGCACTTAGGGTTTAGGGTTTAGAACGTAAACCGCATCGAATTTTTGGTTTTGACGCAAAATCGACGCTATATTGAATTAATTTGATTTAACCAATGGCGGTAAACCGAAAAATTTCAAACAGATTTGGTCAAACCGATTGAAAATTTTTAAACCATTCGACGCTAAGTCGACGCTAAGTCGACGCTAATTAGCGTCGAATTAGCGTCGGATCACGGTTTTATTTTAATCGAACAGACCTTCTTCTTCTTCTTCCTCACTTCCGCAGCCATCCACCGCGATTCCTCACTTCCTCAACGCCACCGTCTCTTCTTCTTCCTTACTTCCGCCGGAACAGCTCTCTCTCTCCCTCTCACCACCGCGCATCTCTCCTTCTCTCTCTCCCCTCTCTCCACCGCCGGCTAGATCTCTCTCTCCCTCCCACCACCGCGGCTGCCTCTCTCTCTCTCCCTCCCACCACCGCGATTCTCTCTCTCTCTCTCCTTCCCACCACCGTCGACTGCCTCTCTCTCTCTCGGCCTCCCACCACCACCGCGATTCCTATGGTAATTTTTTTTTTTTTTTTTTTTATAATTTTTATATATATTGGTAATTTTTTATATATAATTGGTAATTAAATTTGATTTTAATTTGATATAAAATAGATTTAGGAAATATATAGGAATTAAATTTTAGGATGTTTGATATGAAATAGATTTTAATCAATATATAGGAAATATATTTTAGGAAATTTGATATTAAATAGGTTTTAGGAAATATATAGCAAATATTTTTTAGGAAATTTGATATTAAATTTAGGAAATATATAGGAAATAAATTTTAGACAACTTTGATATGAAATATATTTTAAGAAATATATACGAAAAATATTTTAGGAAATTTGATATGATATATATATTTTAGGAAATTTTGATATGAACAAAGTTGATTTTAAATAGATTTTAGGAAATATGTAGAAAATAAATTTAGATTTGATAAGTTACTAATTTATAAATTTGGCAAAAATAAAATCGAATTTATGAATTTATATTTTATGAAATTTATTTATGTAAAGTAAAATAAAAGAATTTATCAATTTTTTGAAAATTATGGATTTATGGATTTATGTGTTTGTATTTATAAAATTTAAGAATTTATGAATTGTTCTACAAAATTTCTATAACAATTGTTTTAATTTATTTATGAATTTATATTTTACATGTTTTAATTTAATAATTTTGTTTTATTTTATAGGCGGATCGAGCACCTCTTTCATACGGCCAGTTATTTGGCGACGATGTTACGGTTCCCGGATCCGATGCTCGACGCGGATCCGGATCAGCGTCGGGGTCCGGTTCGCAGGCTGCGAACTATCGTCCTCGGGCTCCGCCACGGGCTCCGCCCCGGGCTCCGACACGAGCTCCGCCACGGGCTTCGCCACCGCCACCGCCACCGCCACCGCCTCAGCCAGAGACACAGCCAGAAGAAGACGAAGCACACCCTTCCGATGAGCACTCTGAGCCGCCACCGGCAAACGCGCCTCTGATTATGCGGATTACCGAGCTTCTCCGCCAACCTGGACGAGAGACACGGGTCCAGAGTCTCCATCCGATGAGGCCTCCTGGTACATTATGGTATGATTACATCTTTTACAATATTACTAATTGAAAAACGCTAATTTTGGTTATTTAATTTTTAATTAGAAATTATAATTAAATCATTGTAATTTTTTTTAACAGGTTTAGCGATAACAAGGTATCGCGTTCGGTCACCAAGGCCATCGCTGCCTATTTCACGATGCCCCACGCTAATTGGAGCCAGACCCCGCAGCATGTTCGGGATATTTGGTTCGAGTCATGGGCGGTAAGTCATTTTGTATTATTTATTTTTATTAATTAAAGTATTTAATTTTAAATATATTTCTAACATTATTCGTATTTTTGTAGCAAGGGTGGCACTGGGAGGAATTCCGTACTTTCGACGTGCGAGCGGAGTTCGAGCGTAAGGCGCTAAAGCGTCTAAACGGCTACGTCGGGAACTTGAAGAAAGCGTGGCGCGCGAAAGGCGATGCGGGGAGGCCGATAGGGATGGATCCCGATGTTTGGTCGGGACTAGTGCGGTTTTGGGAGGACCCCCATTCAGTGATTAGAGCGGGGAAGTGTTCTGCAGCTCGTCTTACGCCGGTGGCCGAAGGAGATGGACCTTCAAAGCATTGTGCGGGTCAATCATCATACGCCACAGTACGCATAAACATGGTAATATTTTAATTAACTTAATTTATTTAATTTATTTTAAATATTTATTTATTATATATTATAATTTTTTATATGTTTATTTTTGTTTAACAGGCTGCCGGCGGTGATCTTCCTCCGATGCACAAAGTGATGGAGAAAACTCATCGGAAGAAGGATGGGACGTTTGTTACCGCTCAAGCGGAACAAACGTTCAACGAGTACAACGCACGACTGGCAGAGCTAGACGAATCTGTCCAGTCTACGATGGGTGTCGAAGATTTGGATAGACTATACGAGGAGGTAATTTTTTAGATTCTTATAATATATTTAAAATTATTTTTTATTACAATATTTTGTATAACATTTTTATTTTATAGGTTGCACCGAAGAAGAAAGGACGAACGATGGGTGTTGGATCCATCAGGGATGTCCCAGCAGCTTCTACGTCTGCTCGATTTTCCTAACGTCGGGTCCGTCTCAGCCGGAATTGACGAGACAGTTGGATGCTGCTAACAGTAGGATTTCGCAGCTAGAGACGCATATAGAGACTAGACTCGGAGCATTGACGAGTCTTTTCAACATCATCGCAGAGGATCATCCGTCATTAGCAACTGCCATGCAAGGGTTGCAGTTTCCTCCACCGCCTCCTCCACCTGACGGTCCATCGCAGTTCGAGCAGGAATCCGAACAGATGATCCGAGACGATGTCATCAACCTAAGGACCCAACAACCGCCTCCTCATTAGCGTTTTAATTTTTTTTGTATCGGATAATTTAATTTTTGTAATATTATTATTTTTAATATATTTTATAATTTAAAAAAAAAATTTTAATATTTTATAATTTAATTTTTATTATATTTTATAATTTATAATTTAAATTTTTTTAAAAAAAATATTAATAACGACGCTAATTCGACGCAAATTAGCGTCGAATTAGCGGCGTCTACAAGAAAGAAATCGACGCTAATTCGACGCAAATTAGCGTCGAATTAGCGTCGTTAGCTTTGCATCGACCTTGATCGACGCTAATCCGACGCAAATTAGCGTCGAATTAGCGTCGAATAATAGCGTCGTTTTAGCGTCGAATTTTTTTCCGCCGCTAATATAGCGTCGAATTAGCGTTGAAAATGGTTTAGCGTCGACGGTTTAGCGTCGAAACGTACTTCGACGCTAAAACGACGCTAAGCCGTTTTAGCATCGTTTTAGCGTCGAATACTGCCGACGCTAAAGTGCTGTTTTCTTGTAGTGATTATATATATATATATATGCTTATTTATTTAATATCACTATATGAATAGTGATTATTGATGGGGTTAACTTAAAGGTAAGTTTTGAGACCGAGTCAATGAATTAAAATATCAAATGCAATACATTATACATCTCGAGTGGGGGGAAATTCGGACTAATCAAATTAAATACCAATTAATTTGGTCTTGTGAATAATGTGATCTACGGAAACAAAAGAAAAAAAAAAGGTGATAAAATATACTTTTTCATTAGAAAATATAAAATATATATTTAAATTGAGTTAGTTCAATATTAAATTCATTGTAATTATGCTTAATTCCGAAACTACAATAGTCATTAATTATTAAGCTGTAAAGTTGTCTATGCAAATCTAGCTATATAGCCTATATTTCCCCGAGTTGAGTTGAAAAGAATAACTAACCTACCGTTGACTTGAAAATTTACCTAACCATATTAATTTCTCAAACACGACTAAATACGCGTACATGTTTGTTTACACTAAGGTTGTGATCGGTAACTTTTCAATTGCGGATTTCAAACCGGACTTAGAATTCCATCATTTAATCATTAATCACAAATTTTTGTATTTTGAATAAAAATAAAATCAAATCTGCTCACGCTTTTCAAGATAAAAATTTATTCAGCAAATAAAAAACGCATTTCAAAAATATATTGTGGGTAAAGTGATGCGGTCCAATACAAAACCGCAAAATCTGTTGACTAATAGATGTATTTTTTTAAATAATAAAATCTACCTATAAAACATACATTTCAACCACATAATATACACACACAATCACTCAACAATAAACAAAATTCTCTCGTCCATTAACAAACAAAAATTTTGAATTTTCATTTCTTTTTGATCTTCAAGATCAATCAGCCATTTAAGATACACATGCTTCTAAATATATTATTTTAATAAATACAGTTAGTCAACAAAATTACTTAGGCTCTTAATTTTTGCATAGTTTTAGATTTTAGCTTTTGATTTTCAGATTTTAATTTTTAATTTTTTAGTTTATGATTTTCCTGTAGATTTTAGTTTTTTCTAAAAACTTGATTGGTAAATTATTTAATTTTTGATTTTGTCTATAATTTTCTATTTAAACCTAAAAAATATGTCTTTTAATAAGTTAAAAATTACAAAAATTATAAGCCACAACGGTTTATAAATATTACAAATATTTAAAAATGCACAGAGCTTTATTCATAAATTTTAAAAAGAAACTAATAGTTAATTTTTAAAACTATTTTTGAAATGTAATATAAATTATTATTTTATTCGTAATTTTTTAAAAATAGATTTTAGATACCAAAATTATTTTTATTAATTGAAAATGATTTTGGATCGTTGTTATGCTTCTGTTTTTTTCATTCTTGGTAAAAGATAGCAATATTTGCAATTAACCAAATATATATAGGAAAAAAACGATCGACAATTATAAATCAAAAACCAAGAAAACATATGGATTAGTTTTTTCCAATAACTAGTTTCCCTAAAATTTAAGAAATCAATTTTTTAAAAATCTTGATTGGATAAAATGATGGTTTTTAATAAATCAAAAACCAAAAGCTAATTCAAAAACTGCAAAAAATAAATTAGTTAATTTTTGAAAACTAAATATTTGAAAATATAATTAAGTTTAATAATCTATTTTGGTGAATAAAAATCATTAAAATAAATTATATTTTTTTTATTTTGTTTAAAAACTTTAATTGGTTGAAAAGTTAGTTACAATAATCAATTTATGAAAAACATAAACTTAATGTTGAATTTTACCTCATGTAGGTATGTCGTCCAATCGTCGACGAAACATGAATTCTGGTAGACCACCAAATTCAAATCATCTTGCAGAAATCTTAGTTCCTCCCACAGAAACATCCGCAAGAGTAAATAATATTTTTTTTATATATTTTAGTTTAAATATTAATCAAATTTAATAGAATAACAAACATCATATATAATTTAAAATTGTGTAGAAGAAAGACAAATACAAATGGCCTTACGAGCATGAAAAAATGTTGATTCAATTGTTCGCCGAAGCAATTGCGATGAATAACTATACGCTTAAAGAACCCTAATACCATTGGTAGAAAGTATATGGTTGAAAAATTCAACCTAGCGTTCAACAAGGATATAACTTATTGGTATTTTAAAAACAAGCTTGATGAATTCAAAAAAAGTTACAAGAGGTGAAAGGAGCTTATGCATTGCACTGGTATCGTGGTTGATCCTACTACATCTATGACGCATGGTGGAAGGACCGTGAGTTCGTAAGTACACAAAACATTTCTAGTCCATCAAAATATTTATCAAATTTAGGTATCAAGTAATATGATCATTATATATTTATAGGGATGTAAAGTAACAAGTGCGCTGAAACGAAGACCGCCAGAGTTTTGGGATGTGATGGGTACGATGTTTTGCATTACATGATGTTCGTTCACAATCTCAACATTCTGTGCGCCAAAGAAGAGAAGAGTTAATCAATGAGCGTGCAACTGATGAAGAGGAGGATGACGAGTCAGACACCGATAGTAGGTACACGGTAGAGACTCAAGAAACGAAGAAGTGTATCGTGTTAGCGTTGAGGACAATACATTCTCTTCGAATGAGTTCACTAATGTACCACGTCAAACCCCCCGTAGTAGAGGCCATCAACGAGGAAGAGTAGACTTACAATCAAGTGCTAGACGTGGAACTAGTTCACAACGATTTGGGGGAAACTCACGAGCATCTATTGGAAGTGGTTCACAAGGGGGTCGTAGAAGGCAATTTTTTGAGACAACTATATAAGACACAATCACTGGTTATAAGGAGTTCCAACGACAAAGTTTACAACAACTTCGCCCAGGTGGTTTTGATCAAAATGATTACGATGAATTCAAAAGGGCGGAGGCAATATTTCTTGCATTGGAGCTTCCAAAGAACACTAGATTTTACTGGACGTGCATTAATACACTTAAAGAGCTAGTGTTTTGGCGTAAGTATGTCATCGATATAGCTGGAAGCACCAACGAGGATAAGATACAATTGCTAGAAGCTATAACTGGTGTTTCACGGAACAACCAAGATGTGCCAAAACAGTTAGGCTCAAACCAATCATTTGGGAGTCCGCATTCAGCAGGTCTATCATCTGGGAGTCCATCTTCTGTAGGAAATAACTATGGAGGACAAAACTTAGGAGGTTTATGGGGCCCTACTTTTCAACAATGGGGAACACCACCGACTCCTCAACAATGGGGTTCACCACCAGTTGCTCCACAATGGGGGCACACAACCAAGTGTTCAGCAATGGGGAACACTACCAAATGCTCAGCAATGAGGCACACCACTAACTTCTTCACATTGGGGTATTTCACAAAACTTTCAACAAGGCGGTTCATCTGGAATAACTCCAACGAATGTTCAGTATGGATTTTCACTTGGAAGTCAAGTAGAAACTCCATTGAGCGTTCGCCCAACATCATCACCTCATCTCGGTTTTACAAATAATTTTGAAAGTGGACAAAATTCACAAACCCCCTAGACCAGGAGGTCTGTTCAATATTTGGGGAACCACAAAAAATCCAAACGGTCATGAAAGTGATTTAGCAAACACAGATTAGCTTGTAATGGGTGTGTTTTAATATTTTCGTTTATGTTATGAAATAATTGATGTTTGTACTAGTTCGCAATTTGCATCTTGTGTAATTTTTAGTGCAAGCTAATATTTACATCCTAATAAAAATTGTTCGTTGTTTTAAGACTTCAGGTTTTCCGTATATGTCAGTTGCAAGCACAAGGCATCCATAATTTAAAGAGAATTAAACTCTGGAGTTTGGAAAATGAGCAATTTGAAGAGTTAGTAATTCAACCAACTTTATCTTACTATAATCGCTATTTTCAAAGAGCACATGTCCAAACTGATGGAGGTTCGGGATGGAGGAATATTTGGCGTCAATTACAGCAAGATGATGCTGCTTGTCTTCAGTTACTTCGAATGTCACTTCCATGTTTGACGACGTTGTGTCATATGCTACAAACAGATTACGGTCTACAACCAACATTAAATTTAAACGTCGAAGAAAGTGTTGCGATGTTTCTACGGATATGTGGACACAATGAAGTTCAGAGAGATGTTGGCTTGAGATTTGGACGAAATCAGGAGACCGTAAAATAGGAAGTTTTTTGAAGTTCTTACGGCAACTGAGTTACTTGCGTGCGATTATATTAAGACTCCAACAAGAGAGGAACTACACCGAATTCCTGAACTTCTACAAGTGAATCGAAATTATTATCCATACTTCAGTGGATTCGTTGGAGCTATGGATGGGACTCATGTTTGTGTAAAAGTGAAACCTGAATTACAAGGAATGTATTGGAATCGACACGATGCTGCATCCTTTAATATAATGGCCATATGTGATTTGAACATGTTATTCACATATATTTGGAATGGAGCACCACGATCATGTCACGACACAGCCGTTCTCGCAATAGCACAACAAAGTGATTCAGAGTTTCCTTTGCCACGGTGAGAAAAGTATTATCTCGTTGATTCTGGTTATCAAAACAAACAAGGATTCATGGCTCCATACAGATCATCACGAAACAGAGTTATGATGTATCATATGTTGCAATTCCACTCAAGTGCTCCAGCGAGGCAACCGATGGCATGCATCTTTATGTTCTGTTATCGAGAGAACTTTGTGATTTTCCAAGATATGGGATTAACGTTCAAAAGAGAGTGGTAATGGCTACAATGAGATTACATAATTTTATCAGAATTTCAAATTTTTCTGATTCAGATTTTGCAGAAATAATGACAGAAACGAGGCCAACCAACATAGATTGGGAACCAGATGTAGCTAACTTAGAAGAAGAAAATGTAGCAGCTGGAGAACATATGGAGCAAATAAGAAACAATATTGCAACTATGTTATGGTTAAACGATCGTAGAGGGTATTAATTTGTTTTTTTTTATGTTGTAATTTTTTTTAAATGTATTAACGTTGTTACTTAATTAAAAAAAAAGTAGTTGTTTTTTTACAATTTAAATTATTCACTTCTTATGGATAAACAATCGTAGAGGGTATCAACTTGTTTTTTATGTAATAGTTTTTTTTTAAATGTATTAACGTTGTTACTAAATTCAAAAAAAATTTTGTTTTTTTAGAGTTTAAATTATTCACTTGTAAAAATTAGTTTGGTAAATATATAAAAGTTTTTTTTTTGTTACTAAATCAACATTTTAATTTATGGAAATAATAATAACATTATTCAATTTTTATTTCATAAAATTATTATCTCAAATATACAATTTTTTTGCTAAATAAATCTCAAATATACATTTAAAACCGTTTTTCTAGTTTTCACCAATCAAACAATTATTTTGAACCGCATGTTATTTTTTTACCAATCAAACATTGTACCATCCCGCTTTTTTTTAACACAAACCGCACTTGATCCGCAAAATATTTTTCCACATAATCCGCAGTTATACAATACCGTCCCGCACAATTTTATTATCCGCACCGCTTTAACAAAGTTACCATTCGGAGCCTAACTAAACTAGGGCTGGGCAAAAAAATCTGTCAGATCCGATTCGATTCGCTATTCGTTCTGATCCGATCCGACAAATTCGGATATCCGTAAAATTTCGAAGTAAAGCAAATAACAAATTTAAGTATCCGTAGAAAATAAAGCAAATCGCAAATATCATTTTAGAAAAATCGAATATCCGAAACGATCTGTTACATATATTATAATATAAAATTCATATCTAATATATATGATTAGTTATTTTTTTTATTATAGATGTACAAGTGAAAATAATTGTATTATAATTATTTATTTTTGCTAAGTATTTAATGTTTATTATGATAAATAATAAAATAATAATTAAAATTATAACGGAACGGATATCCGTGGATATTTTTAAAAAATCGGAGATTTGATATATAACGGATCGGATCGGATATTCGCGGATATTTTTTAAAAAGTCGAATATCCAAAAATTAACGGATCAAAAAAGTAACTATCCGTTATTTACGGAGCGGATCACGGATACCGGATATTTTCCGGATATCCGCTCCGTGTCCAGGCCTAAATTAAACGATAAATCATTTACTTGTATGATGACATTAACGATAGTATAATACACTTATTAATTTTATCTTTATTTAGTATTAAATTATAGCAAATATATGAAATATAATTAATCGTAGTGAATTTATCTTCTTTTTTTTGGTGAAGAACCGGGGGACTTGTCCCCCAAGATTTATGAATGAAATTTTAAATTCAATTACAACCGAATCTGTCTTGGGCACGCATGCCCAACAACATCCTCTCTCATAATTGAATCAACAATAGACGGAACATAATTCAAACCTTGGAAACCTAACGGTAAAGACGTCGCATAGTTTACTAATCCGTCAGCTAGACGATTAGTTTTCCTATATACATGAGAAATCCGGACTATCCAGTCTTTTAAAATAAATCAAAGGCACAATCGTACCAGGAAGGACAGCAGATGGGCTTCACCAATCCATGTCTTGAGAAAACCAACCACCATTTCTGAATCCACTTCCAGCTCCAATTGCGTGACTTATTGTTCCCAAGCAATATACAACCCGTAGTATATGTTCCACAACTCCGCTAATGGCGCCGAGCACCTACCAATGTTCACCGCAAAACCTCCACACCAACCTCCATCACTATTACGCAGCACCCCTTCTGCTGAAGCTAGACCCGAATTAACTCTAGATGCTTTATTAGTGTTCAACTTAACCCAACCAGGATTCGGTGCCACCTATCTGATCAATAGCTCCACACGAGCACCTTAGGTATATATTTTGCATTCTTCTCATAAGCCATCATCACCTCTTTAGCTAGCTCCCTAATGAAACGCACTTTATCCCGGCATTTTCTATTTTCTCCAAAAACCTTCCCGCATCTCCATTTCCATCCCACCAAACCACCATTGCAAACATCGTGGACCATACACCACTCCTCCGTTGCTACACCTTCTCCTAAATTCTCATACATCCATTCAAGTAAAGACTTAACAAAGAAATCTTATCTCTTCTGTAAAGGAACGATCCTTGTCCAGATTCCCGCCATAGCCGGATCCTTGTCCAGATTCCTGCCATAGCCGGACAGTATTGAAGTACATGTATGATAGTCTCTGCCTCTCTTTTACAAACCTGATAAATGTGAACACCGTGTTAGTCATAATCATTTGGTTCACAACTAACAAAATAAACAGCTTCACTCTTTTCGGTGCCACCACTCTCGACACACAACCAAATAAACTCCATATTCTGCTTCGGCGAGTCAACAGTGAATTTATCTTTATTTAGTAGTGAATTACATAGCAACTAGATGAAATAATAAAAATATACAAACATAAAAATAGGAATTTAATATTTAAGAGGGCTTTAACAAATGTTTTAAGCAGTGGACAAAACTCAACGAAACGTTTTATATAGAGGCCGAAATACAATCTCAAAATCTTGTAGACATATGGGGCTAAAAGGCCCAATTGTTCATTTTTATTAAGAAAATGTGGTGGTTGCATATGCATTTCAAGGTATATTGAAACATTATTCTACAAGAACAGAAGAAGAAAAGTTGATGTACTTGAAAGGACGAAACTGTGACAAGTAAACAAACAAAAATTGCCCAAAATTTTGGGCTTTTTAAGCTTACAATATTCTCTACCGTCTTTCCTTTTTTATTGTCAATTTGCTTTGATTCCTAGCACTACAAAAGTTCCCAGTTTCCTAAAATCTTATTAGATATGTATATAAAAACATTATATTCATGTATGTTAGCTATGGCCAATGACGACACTCGACACAGTCACTGTCAGCTTTATTCCCAAAAAAATTTCTATTAATAATCTCTTTTTTAAGTGGACGGTTTTGTTTAGCAGTGGTTGTAAATTTCATGGCTAATGAGATGCTGTTCTTTATGTTGATAGCTCCATGCGATATTTAAGTATATTTTTATTATTATTCAAATTTATGTAATGTATTTTAAAAATTGTTTTCTTTTTTCAAAAAGTATTTTACTGAACAACGCCAACGGTTAATGTACATAAAAATGGAAATACGAACAATAAAATACTTATAAAATACGATTGATCCAATTAGCTAGGGGTTTTTAACTTTTTTTTACATTTTATATTAGAAAATACAATGGATCAACTTAAATAAAATAAATGGATGAGTAAAGCAATAGATCACTAACCTTGTTTAATCAAATAAAATATTAAAGGTTCTTTATAAACTACTTCGACCCTAAGCATTCTTCATCTGTTTTTTTTTATATATAGAAAGAGCCGAAAAGACAAACCAAATAACGTAATACTTATAAACAATATAAATACTTTTGGTCTTCAAATCTTAAACTATATGAACATTTCGAATTTGAAACTATCGTTAGTTTCGAATAATATTACATAGATATATTTTGAAACCACGCCTATATTCAAAGTTTATAACTAGTGGAAGCATTCATTTTACGGTTTTTTCTTATCAATGTTGTTAAATCTTTAATCATAAATACCACTGTTTGATTTCTTCACCGAATCTTTCTTCTTTTTCATGAATCAATCATGATGAATCGTGAACGGTGTAATCTAAACCACAGATTCGACACGTGTCGAAGGATGATGGAATGTGGTGGGCATGTATTCCACGTGCCTTTTTGCCAACTTAGCATTTTGCAATAATTCAGAAACAAACACTGACTTTGGATTAAAAAAATAGTGGCCGGTGTGGGTGAATTCTTTCTGTTTTATTTGACTAAAAAAGAAAAAAGAAAAAAAAAAGGGTATTGATTGTGATATTAATCCAATGCATATCGTTGGATAAAATTAATTTTTATTCTTTTTGTAGACGCCAAAAGAAAATTAATTGTGGTTATTTCATGGATTTTTACCAATGGTAGTGGCTTAAGTTCAATGATTACTAGTTTAGATGAAAGTAATTTATTTTGAAAATGTTACATTGAAAACTCGAATAATTTTAAAGAAACAGACAAATGTTTTTGAAATGACCATCTTGTATGAACTTAAGAGTTTAGGCATTGAATAGATAAATATATCCACAGAAAAAAAAGGATAAAATGATATACTTGAAAGTCTAGAGAGGAGAAAATCTGGAAAAAAAAAACATAGCCGAAAACGAAGACACAAAAACAATAGGGATTTAAACTATATATAAAATCATAAAGAAGTTTGGTACGTAGCCATAAAGCTTCGCACTATCAAAGTTGTTCAAAAAGTTCAGTAACTAACACGACTTACGAAAATCTGTTGTTGAAAAAAGAGTTCATGTTATGGGATCTTTGGTCAGAAGATACATATGTAAAATATCTTTGTTGAACAAGAGAAAATAAGTATGAATTTAGGACATTATAGTAATACAATATATATAGTCTTTTGTAAATAAATAAAGTTGATAGGAATTCTTGCACTATTTTCTACCCATATATTCAATTACTATAAAAATTGCTTATATCAGAATTAAAACTGTGTAAAATTTTAGTGACCAAAACTACTACAATAACTTAAAGGATGGTTCGAAACCATAGAGGAAATTAAAGCTCATACCCAAACTCTTTTTAATTATAAAAAAGAAAAAAGAACTACTACTACGATAACTTATACCGATAATTGACATGTTTAACTACAATAAAAACTCACGTATAGACGAAATACATCATAAACCCCGTAGAAAACTTTGACCTCGTCAAGAAATCACACTTATCGAGTATTCGTATCAACGTTTGTTGACCAAACAAGCACAACATACTTGTGTTGACTTTTTGCTTTTAAGTTTGAACTTTCGTGTCTACATCAACCGTATTGGGTCAACATAAAAGTTCATAAACGCATATTAAGTGTATAAAACCTACTGCTAATTAAGTATAACAGTCACAGTAACATTCTTAGTTAATATGCTATGCTGTTCTTTGCGAATTGCGATGGCACAAAACCGCAATATCTATACTAGTTATTTTTATTTGTATGTGGTTTTAGTCAATATTCCGTTAATAAACTATATAAATCTTTGCTTTCAATTATTCTATTTAGGGTTGCCATATTCGGTTTTTTTTTAAGTTATTTATTTTGTTATAAGTATAACATACATAAAAAATTATCTTGTTTGGCTTATTTTTCCCAATTTTTTATCAGAAATTTTCTTCGAATTATCAAGTAAAATAGTCTATTGTAACATTTCACATCAAAATTTCCTTATTGTCAACCCGTAAATCATCATAAAACCATATTTTTTTTATTTTCCTATATCCTACATAATCTTGGGCACGGAGCGGATATCCATAAAAAATCTGGTATCCGCGATTCGTTCTGTTTTTTACGGATAATTATTTTTTCGATCCGATCTAGTAAATTTCGGATATCCGACTTTTTTAGGATATCCGCGAATATCCGATCGGATCTGTTATAAATCAAACAAATTTTTTTTAGATATTCGCGGATAACCGATCCTTTCAATTTTTAATTGTTATTTATTTATTTTATTATTTAATCATAATAATAATCAAATATTTAACAAAATGAATAAGTTGAGTATAATTTTTCACGCTCGTACATCTATAATAACAAAAAAATAATAACTAATCATATACATTAGATATATACTTTATATTATAATATATTTAATAGAGCGGATCGAATATTCGGTTTTTCTAAAATAATATTTGCGATTTGCTTTATTTTCTACGGATACTTATATTTGGTATTTGTTTTGTTTTGAAATTTTACGGATATCCAAATTTATCGGATCGAATTATAGCGAATACAAAATCGAATCGAATTTGATAAATTTTTTGCCTAGCCCTAATCCTACAAATCAACAAGTTTAGATCATAAGATAACGAAGTAATTATAGAGGAGAAAAAATGTGGGTGGGAATCAAAGTTTTCTCGTGTGTCGTATCAATAAAAACCCAACAACCATATCAAAACCGAAGATCTCTTTTTTAAGTTCACAGTTCCAAGATTTTCATATCTCAAAATTACATTTATACCCTTCCGTACCACGCCAAAGTATACGACTTTCGTATGGTCAAATTTGTCCGCTTAAATTTTAATTCCTTTTTTTATTTTTATTTTTATTTTTTTTGTCGGAGCGGTGGGAAGCAAGTCGCACGTGTGTCTGCTTAAACCGCGTCTCCACCGTCACGTGATAAATCGTTTCTCGCACGTGCCTTCTGCGGTTGAAAGTTGATTCTTTTTTTTTTTTTTGGAAATAATTTTTTTTAATGGCTTATAGCAAAAGGGAAAAGATTCAACGAATGAAATGCTGATAACTGTCACTCTTCCGATGACTGAAAAATAATAGATTTTTCCTTTTTCAGATTCATGGTTTTTGAAATTCAGTTAATTGTTATAATTGAAATATTTTATCGCTAAACAAATAATTTTGTTATTACAATGACTTTTCTTTATTAATCTACCATGTCATTTCCATGTGGGAAATTTTTAGGCATAGACGACTAGTAAACAACAATCATTAGTAGTAATAACTGGTGTAACGGAGTATTTGATATTTTTTCCGTTTCAAAATATAAATTATTTTAGAAATTTTTTTTTATATTTTAAAATATAAATTGTTTTGATAATTTTATGTAATTTTTAACTTTATTGACTATTGTTTGACTAACAATATTGCTGTTGTTTTTTTTATTGGTTAAATTATTTTTATTATATATAAGATAATAATTTTTAGAAAAAAGTAGTTTCTTAATATTCGTACTTTTAGCCAAAATAATTTACATTTTGAAACGGAAAGAGTATTATTTATTTTGGTAACCAAGTTTAAGGCTCTAAATGGTAAGAGTAATTGTTATTTATATACATTTTGTGTGTTAAGAATAGAGAGATAGCAATCCAAAATTGTGGATTTTTTGTTGTTTATCAAAAATGAAACTAGAGTTAAATTTGGCTTGATTTTGGTTTGATTCACATAGAAAACTTAGATATAGAAATAATAATTTATATCCGTTTTAGTTTATTCGGTTTAATTTGATTTGGTTATATAAAAAACATTTCAATTTAATTTTAATTTTCCAAAATTAAAAAATGATAAAACCTAGTTTATAAAAAAATTCAGTTAACGTTTATTTTCGTTCGTTCGATTTAGTTTTTACAGCTGCAATTTTTTTTTTTTGGGTAACCTATATATAGCTGCAATATTTTGATCCACCCATTAACATTAGTTGTAACTCTAAATACATCTTAACAAACAAAAAAAACACTAAATACATGCATCGTACGTTCTCTTCCGTCGAAAACCGCAAGCTAATTTATTTCGATTTACACTATTTTGAAGTCTTTCTACGCGTAGAAATATTATGTATTTATGTCCTCTCGTTCAATGGCAACATTTATAAACTAATCGGTAAAGATCACAAGAATCTTAGTCACCTAATAATATTCCATTTCACTCGTGTATCAGTATTGGTTAGTTCCTAATTACGATATATTCCAGACAATATCGTTACAACAAATCTCTGATTTTGGATTACCGGATTTACTAATAATAATAATGGAACAAATATGCATGAACATTCATATGATTGGTCTCAAAACATACGTACACTGAACCTGGAACAAAGTTATGATTATATAAGATTAAGCTGTTTTGGGAAAGTTTCCATTCCAAATATTGTGACAGATGTAGAAATAAAATTTACCACGATCATAATTTATAATTTAACATAGATAACTTTTTTTTACAATACTATAATAAAAAAATGATAAAATTATATGAATTGATGGATGTATTTAAAAATTTAAACACTAATTTATAGGGGTCAAAACTAAATTTTTCACTAAATACAATCAAATTTTATACCAAAAATAATTAATAGTATACTAATTTTATGGGGTCATGACCCCTCCTCTTCCCTTCTTACCTCCGCCACTGCTTCCAAGGCAATAATATACGACCCACATGCATTATTTCGAGAAAAAAGTCGAGACTAATGAATCAATATATTGTTAAAAGTCACACCATTAAAATATAAATTATTTTAATAATTTTATATACTTTTTAATTTTATTGACTACTATATAACCAATAACATTTTATTATTGTTTTTTATTAGTTAAATTATTTTTATTATATATATAAAATGATATTTTTTAGAAAAAAATAATTTTTTAATATTCGTATTTTTAGCCAAAACAACTTATATTTTGAAACGGATGGAATATCTTTTTTTATAACGCTAGTTTTCTACACATATAGAGTCAGATTAGTGACCACGTTTGAACAGAGCAGTTAAATTTTGTTGAGCGGTTGTACAAAAAATTATTTAAAATTAGGCGGTTAAAAACAATGGTTAGAGAAAGCGGTTGGATAACAAAGAACGATTCCAATATAAATTTAATTGGTAGCATTGTAGCTGTTAAATAGTATAATCAAATAAAATTATATAATAGAACCGTCTGTTTTAACCACCTGTTTGCAATTTTATTTTTTCAATCGTCTGTTTCAAACGATCGTTCGATTGGTAGCGATCAACCGATTCATCTGCACTACTATACCAAACGATGCAACCAATCTAACCCCAGTGTTTTTGAATACACAATTCAAGTAAATTTAAAATCTATAGTAATTGCTTTCGGTTAGCATTCATAAACCAAAATTTCAAATGGTGACAATACGATGCAAGATAAAATATATACGGGGAAATCCAAACAATAAAATCATATATATACGTACATATAAATACATTGGTTTTTAAATAATCGGTATTAGATGTTTATATATATAAAATAAATAGTATATTTTTGTTATTATTTGGTGCATCACACTACAAAATGATTCATTCCCATTCAAAGTCAATAAAATTGGTTTGGTTACGAGATTAAACGTAACACCATTAATTACCATTTGTAACCTTTGTCTACGATATTAAAATGAGATTATTCTTTTGTTTTCAGCTAATAAGTGATTCGTGGAATTTAACAGCAAACAACTAATACAAATTAGAGAATAAATTAGGTAATAGGTACATCGTACCTAAAACGGAAGATCTCTTACCGTATCTCTATTAATTACATAGTTTTGTCTATCTGTCTCCCTTTGTTCACTCAATTAATCCATCTCTTAATATACAAATTGGATTCACTAATTAAACAATTAGTTCTGACCGAATCTTATCCTTTCTTTTTTTACTTTCGATGCTTATAATCATACTAAATTAGTTTCTTTTAAATCGAGTGACAAAAGAAGGAAGCTTACAAGAAATTTCCATTAGCATAAGAGCATGTGCCTCGTGCTCTGCAGTACACGGCTGGATTAGTGTGTTAACGGTGCCGTACACTTGACAGATCCCAGTTTTAACAATTATTTATAACTATTTTAAATCTTTGAGTAGATTCATGTAATTAACTACTACGGCTCAAACGTAACTGGTTCGTCAGTTTGCTCATTTTTGGTTGATACTTACAATGTGAAATGACAGATTATAAATTTATAATGGTTGATTAATGATATATATGGTAGAATGTAGACTTCCAAATCAAAATCAATTGACAATAAGTGTATTGATCCATATCTATTATATATTGTTTAGAATCTTTTCTAATTTTCGATGTAAGACTTTGGCAAGCGACTATTCTGTTATCATACTATTTTCAGACGTAATGTATAGTAATTAAAGTAACATTTGAAACCATATTTACCTATTTGAAAAATGAAGAAATATTAAAGTGTCAAAAAGCTTTACCGATTATCTTTTAACATTCACATTGTAGAATTTCGACTCCAATCATTTACGTTCGATGTTATCCGAAGGTGTTTTAGCGTAAAAAATGCCTTGACTCACTCTATACAGTAGATTTACATAAATCATACTCTCTCTGTATCATATTATTTGATGTTTAAGGTTTTTACACACAAATTAAAAAATTGTTTAATTTTTTATTTTTTCAATATAAAACATGTTTTATCATCAATTCTAAAACAATTCAACCAATTAAAAAAACAATCTGCAGAATTCAAACAGTCAAAAGCTACAAAACACAATTAATTTTACGTTGAAAATTGAAAATATCATAGTATAATTTAAAACAAAAAGTCTCTAAAATATCATCTATTATGATACTGAAATAGAAATCTGGTAGGGACTACTCCATCCGTTTCAAAATAGTTGTCATTCTAGCCTTAATTTTTTGTTTCATATTATTTGACATTCTGCAATTTCAATGCACATTTATGACTAATTTTTCCATTTTTAACCCTATATTTCAGCTTATTAATTACTCATATCAAATAAAATATTATATTAATTAGGAATAAAACAAAATTTTAATATGTTTTATTAATTTGTGTGAAAAACTCTAGAATGACAATTATTTTGAAACGGAGGGAATACTCGCGTTCGGATTTTGAAACAATTACTTTTTTTTTGTCAACGAGTTTCATTTATTACATTAAATAAAAATGGTATGGTGACCGAAGACCAACACATACTCGCGCTCATTTTGCATAAAAGTCGTCATAGACATTTTCACTTCGATGAATATGAATCCATCTAAAAACCTTTTTTTTTTTTTTTTAATTCTAAGATTAGGAGTAAATGGTTTACGGGTATATGAACTGTCTAACCGAGCTACGTTCTCTTTTAATTCATTATTCATACTCCTATATCAACTGATGATTGTACAATAGTAACTTTTTGGGACCATGCATGAAAGACCTTTAGCGAAAATGTTAAATGTATTGCATAGGTTTTGCTGTTTTTCTAACGTTGGTGGTTGTTCTTTGAATGCATTTCAAATTGACCATAACAGAAATAAATAAATTTATGGTTAAAAATGACTTCTGAACCGTTGGTTGGTTAAATAATCCATTTAGGCAAAAAAGAAGATAAGAGAAAGTATTTAATACAATATTACGCTCACTTACACAAATATAGTTGACTACAATTTGGTTTAATTTAATACTACTGTCCTACTAAGTTTTGTTTTGTTTTTTCACATACTATTCATTAAACTCAGATACAACTATACTTTAATGAATACTGTAAACTTATTTTTAAAACCTAATAAATTTGAGTAATTTTTTTCTTTCTTTTTGTTAATGAGGAAAATTCCAACCAAAATCTAAACTAATCTTTTGACACTCATAAAAACTTGAGTTTTCTTACAGTTACGAATGACCAAAGATGATTAGTAAAAAAAAACTAATTATAATACTAAAGCGTTGATAACAAGAAAAATTAATCGTACAGAAGCCTGCCTATACGTTTCATTTATCAAAGATGCATAAGACATTCTTTCTAAAAAAAAAAATGCATAAGACATTTGGGGTTTTAAAACATTGATTTGTTATATATGCTCTACTGCATCATCATTTATTATGAAATCCGTATTTCAAATAAAACATCTGTCTGAATTTATAGTCTACGTACAAATTTCCATATACTGTGGTTTCTGAAAAGTCGAATTCAAATTTGTGAAATGTCCAAAATTCGAAAATTACTAATCTGAATTCGAAAAGTTACTGTTTTCTTGACTAACCACTAAACCAAAGAGGTCAAAAAAAAAAAAAAAAAAAACCACTAAACCAAAATATTTTGTGCGTTTTAAACACAACTTCAAAAAAGAATCGTAATTACTAATGAACTAATAGGGACTAAAACGTATCACTACTATTTATAAATAAATTAGAAAAAAAGAAGGTGGGTGGGTGACCGGCAGGTGGGGAAGTGGCCGTTAAAGGGAGGCAGAGATTTACAGCCTGTTTTTTCTCTTTTTCTTTAAATTTAAATTTTATATATTCATATTTTTTAAAACATCAAATTTTAATCATATAATTTATTCTGAAAAAAATTAAAGTGGTAACGATCAGCCTTCCGATTTATCTTGTTGTTTTGCGCCACGTAAGCAACTGTCTCTTTTAGGCCTATCTTTTTCTTTTGTTTTTTGAAGATCGGCAAAATATCCAAAAAATAATAATAATGATTTAACTAATTTTTAATAACAAATAATAATAATACTAATAATGGCTTACAGGCTGGCTTCCTCAGTCAAAAAGTCACCGAATCGAACCAAAACCTCCTTACCTAACCGTTAAACTTCATCCTTATCTTCAAATTTATTTTCATTATTAAATTATATATCCAACATTCTTTTACCATAAACTTCAATTATTTGTTGACTCCACAAGTTTAAATGTTTAGCTCATATATCAACGGTTTTGAGAAAAAGGGTTAAGCTTTTTTTAATTATTCGAAAATAGTTTAGACGGTAGATAAATTATTCACTTTTTTGTTTACGATATTCTAATTTTCTTGTCGACATGTAAGAGTATATGAATATCTTTCGTGCAAGCAAAACAGATATGCGAAGTTGCATGAAGTTTAGATATTTATGAATAATTTAGATATTTTGTTGTATTTCAGTTCGTTAGGTTTTTCTCTTTTTATTCTGCCAATTTACACTTTTGTGAAAAAGCAAAAAATAAAAGTTACAAATCTTGTAAAGTTTGCATGACTGTATATTCCACTCGCGCAAA
Organism: Arabis hirsuta; assembly: GCA_964056655.1. Classification (NCBI taxonomy): domain Eukaryota; kingdom Viridiplantae; phylum Streptophyta; class Magnoliopsida; order Brassicales; family Brassicaceae; genus Arabis; species Arabis hirsuta. Next base: position 36,877,849 of record OZ053303.1, read on the forward strand.
ACAGGCACGTATGCTTCAGTTTCTGTTATGATTAGCTCTAAATTCCTAACCGGTTTATACAAGATATATTGGTTTGAGTAATTTTTTTTGTTTAAAAGAAAATCTCTATTGGTTTGAGTAATTAAATTAACTATTTATGCAACAATATTCCATTTATTTATTGCATATAGCTAGAACCTGGTCTCTACGTTTTGTACATGGAACACAATTTACATGTTAAGCAAAAATTTGATATATTGGACCAGTGTGTAAATATAACCACACATATCAACACATAAGATAGTGACATGTAACGAACAATGTAAATATATTGAAAACAATTCACTAACACTTTAGTCTATAAACAAAACAAACTTACTTTCGGCTGTTTTTTATTGACTTGTGTCTACTCTTTTTTTTTTTGCACTTATTTTTAAAAGCGATGTGTTTTCCAACATATTCTCATTTTTGTATTGTTTCTTAACTAAGTTAATATAATTTTTGAAAATTTGCAAAAAATACGATAGCATTATTTTTTTATAAGTATATAATATAGTATTTTATTGCGCATGTTAAAATGATGATCAAGTTTATATACAAAAAAACATATTAAAAAGATGATATGATATCATCATATAAAATAACATAATTTTCTATAAAAAAAAAATTCATACAATCTATGATATTTTTCTTTTAAAATACACTCGATAAAATATGGAGTATCATCTATTTACAATAATGAGAATATTTGCAAAATTTAAACGTAGAAGTAAACGATATTGTGAGTGTCACTGATTTGCTTTTTAGATGGAAAATGAAATGATTGGGTAAACGCTCCACCTGTAAAAAGGAGAGTGGAAGAAACGCTCCAGTGTACGAGCGTACTCTATAAAGAAAACAAAAAAATCTCTGAAATAAAGAGCACAATTGAAAATAATAATAATATTATTATTCTTCAGAAAAATTAATTAAAGCAAATCTCAATTCTCAAACTCAAACTCAAACTGTACATATACTAACTTGACACGTGTCATTATACAGCTGTATCCCAAATCCCCAACCGTTTTTCCTGGAAGATTCTCTCCTCTCCACGCTCGATGTTAACCTCACACAAACGCTCTTCTCCCAAACGCACTTTTCCAACCGCAGACGTGTTTTCTTCAATAAAAATATCTAATAAATCAAACTGCAATGTTGAAAATGTTTAAAACGGTAATCTTACCGGTTAAGACGAATTTATGTGTCCATAAAAATATTCCTTTCCCTTATATATATAGATTTTTACCGTTTTTCAGTTTTTAAATATTTGACTGTAATATAGTCTTACAAATAAATGACCCTTGCGTAAACAGTTAACTAATCAAACGTTTTAAGTAACTAATCCATTAATATTTGTTTTTTTTTGACTGAATTAGTCAAAACCGTATCAAGTAACGACCATATATATTTTATCCGTTTAACACTGATCAAAAATCTCTTTTGTTAATAGACAAAAACGGTTTTTCTTTGTTTCTTACAAAACTACAAAAAATTTGTTTCCGATTATAAAGTTTTTCAGTTTAAAAAATGATAAATTTACATAAACTGAAGAGTTTAACTACTTCAATTATAAATCAATAAGAAAGATTTACCGGTTGAACCGGTAACCCTTTTACAATTCTCTTCTTCTCGTATAAATACTCTCTCTTCTTGCTCTTATCCTCTTAAAAGAAAAAAAAAACTTTTCTTCTCCAAAATTCATAACGACCAAAAAAAAAACAGAGGAAAAAAAAAAACAGAACAATCCGATTTAAAAGATCCGGCGATGTCAGGTCCGACCAGGAAGAACATGGAGAGGATTAAAGGTCCATGGAGTCCAGAAGAAGACGATCTATTACAGAGATTGGTTCAAAAACACGGTCCGAGGAACTGGTCATTGATAAGCAAATCAATCCCTGGTCGTTCCGGCAAATCTTGTCGGCTCCGTTGGTGTAACCAGTTATCTCCGGAGGTTGAACACCGTGCTTTTTCGCCGGAAGAAGACGAGACGATTATTAGAGCACACGCTAGGTTCGGTAATAAGTGGGCTACGATCTCTCGTCTTCTTAATGGAAGAACAGATAACGCAATCAAGAATCATTGGAACTCAACGCTCAAGAGAAAATGTAGCAGTAACAACGTTGGATCTGAAGGGCAAAGCTGTGATTTTGGTGGTAACGGAGGGTATGATGGTAATTTAGGAGATGAGCAACCGTTGAAACGTACGGCGAGTGGTGGTGGTGTGTCTACTGGTTTGTATATGAGTCCCGGAAGTCCATCGGGATCTGACGTCAGCGAACAATCTAGTGGTGGTGGTTTACACGTGTTTAAACCGACGGTGGTGACGACAGCTTCAGCTTCCGGTGAAGATCCACCAACTTATCTAAGCTTGTCTCTTCCTTGGACTACGGAGACGGTTCGAGTCAACGAGTCAACTCAAGTAAACCAGAATAATACGGTTAACGAGGGTGGTTACACGGCGGAGCTATTTCCGGTTAGGAAAGAAGAGGAAGGAGCTGAAGAAGCTAAAGGGATATCGGGATTCGGTGGTGAGTTTATGACGGTGGTTCAAGAAATGATTAGGACGGAGGTGAGGAGTTACATGGCGGATTTACAGAGAGGAAACGTCGGTGGTGGTGGTAGTGGTGGTTCCGGCGGAGTAGGAGGTGGTGGTTCGTGTATGCCGCAAAGTGTAAACAGCCGTCGTGTTGGGTTTAGAGAGTTTATAGTAAACCAAATCGGTATTGGAAAGATCGAGTAGTGATGATGATGATAAGAGAGAGAGAGAGAGTTCTTCAAAATCTTTTTCCCTCTGTTTCTCGGGAAAATAAAAAAGTTTCAGGCTTTTTCCATGTATAGAGCCAAAAGCCAGTGATGGTTTAAGTTTAAGAGAAACGAAAGAGGAAGCTAAAATCATAAAAAAATCTTTTGTAATCATATGATCTTTCATGATTCAATTTAAAAAAAAAAAAAAATAGAAATTTTATTAAGTTTGAAGAGAAGTCAAAAACATTTATCAAACACGTGACATAAATCACCTGAAGAAAAAGAGCGTCGAAAATGAAACATATATACGATTTTGATGTTTCATAAGGGATTTTGATCAAACATATAGTTACAGTTTTTATTCATGCTTGTGCATATAATTAGACAAAGAAAAGCAAACATAACTTTAAGTTTACCTAATGTGCAGGCTCTACAGAACTTAAACTGTTGTTGTTGTTGTTGCTGCTGCTAGTGGTGGATTCTCGTGAGCTTAGCTTGTTGATTAGATGAGCTATGTCTTGTTTCCATGACCACGAAGGATCGTTCAGACCGCGTATTGAGTTTAGGCACACGAGAAGAGTTCCGCCTTCATGTAGAAGTACCTAAAATCAATCAGGCAAAGAGAGGATTAGCGGTTTTGTCTCGCTGATTAGATCGGTAAATGATGGAAAACAAAGCTTTTAGACAGTATAGACTCGCGTACCGTCAACCACAATGGAAGGAATCCTAAAACGGAGGGAAGCGCGGCCAAGAATATCGATGTTAATGCAAGAGCCACGTTTTGTTTCACCTGTAACATGATAAAACACTTGTTAAATCTGACAATATTACATCTTGAATTGGATTTAAAAGACTTCTATTCGATTTACCAGTGATGTTGTCTGGCGGGATTTAGCTACACAGAACGGAACACCAGTGATGTTGTCCCGAAGAAGTAAGATATCAGCAACAGCAATGGCCGTGGCACTCGCACGTTGAGCAAGAACAATCCCGACTGTAGCAGCTGCTAGTGCTGGAGCATCATTAATCCCTTCTCCTACCATAATTAATCCTCCACCTAACAACAATCACCGGAATCTAAATTTTTCAGCCCACTAAGAGATGTTTTATTGAGTGTTGACCTATGGGGAGAGTAATAATAATCACCTGCATCTCGAGCAATGTTCTTTACATGATTAAGCTTATCCTCTGGCTTTAAGTTACAATAGACTTCGGTAATACCCACTGCGTTTGCAACTCTCCAAGCACTTGAATCATGGTCCCCTGTTAACATCATTACTCGGAGTCGGGCCCAGCTTTTAAGTTCTGATATAACTCCTGATACTCCTGGACGAGGCTGATCTTCCAGGTGAATCAATGTTACCTGGAAAAAAGTTAGTTGCAAGGCTCATAAATTTCAGTGATACAGAGGTTTTTATGGAACCAATAAATGGTCATATGAGAGAGAAATTACTGACTGTGAAGTAGGTTAGGTTAGTTTTTTTTTTTTTGGACTAGCACAAAAGTAATCGTAGCATACCTTTTGATCAACAGAAAGAGCGGCATGAACGAAATCCTTTCCGTACAAAGAGGAGTTTACTGCATCCTTGATCTGTTTAGACTCATTTTCTGATTTGAAGAGCGAGGTAATGAATTCTATCGAACCAAGTGATGCTTTTCGTAATCTACTTTCTTCAGCTACTGACTATTACAAAGCCAAATAAAATTTAGTGTGAGTAAGAGCGAGAAATGTAGACACATCTCAGCCACTATAAGAAAAGAGCTAAAAGAGAAATGGAAATTTATAAGAATCTAGTATATAACTATTTCGCACCTCAACACCGTTTACAGTAGCAGTAAGGCCTCTACCAGGAAAATACTCGAAGCTTTCAACAAAAATAGAAGGGAGGTCCTTCCCTACACTGTGGTCTACCACAGCTCTGTAGTAAGTTCAAATGTGTTAGAAACAGCAGAAAACAGATGAAGTATTCTTTCCATCTCAGTTTCATACCAGACTAAGAATCATTTATGGTAAAAAGCCAGTCTTAAAAACAGAAAGAGAGCTTCATGGTGCTCAAAGTTGCCTTATACCTCATCCGGTTGTGGACATGGAATAGTAAAATAGGAATAGATTTTCTAGATGCAGGACGAAACTGTTGTACATCGACATATTACCCAAATTGAATGTACCATCAAACAAGATTAGTTAATAACAATGGGTTATATACTCATGTCCATTCTAATTTCTACCGATTCTAAAAATTTCTAATGTGAATGATAAGAGGTACATACTTAAAAACTTTGCATAGTTCTGGACTTTGAAATAATTAAGTTGTATACAACAATTGATGTTTAACAAGTAATAATACCTTCCAATAGGATGCGTGGTGCCCTTCTCCATAGCAGCCGCTACCGCAAGGGCTTCTTTTTCACAATTTGGAACGCAGCAAGTTGTTGTCACACTTGAATTATCTCCTTCTCGGTGCCCATAAATGGGTTCAATTGCTTTGCAAGTAAGGCCGCCAGTTGTTAAAGTCCCGGTTTTGTCAAAAGCAACAGTATGGCAAGAAGCAAGAGCATCTAGAACCTGTGCACCTTTCAGCAATATTCCCTACAAAAGTGCACAGCTGTTGGGTTACACACTTACACGTGAAGATACATAAACTTCAAGTCTCAACTGGATTTTCGAACAAAATGGAACAAAATAGTCGCATATTGCATCATAAACTCTAAGACTCTTTAGGGTTTTGAAGTCGTGAGCTTAATTTTCTACAACAGAGCATATATATCAAATAAATGCTCGAAACTGCAGCTGACCACAAGGCAAGAAAGCTAACACGTAGTTGGTAATTTCAGTTACTCAGGCTGTGATCACACAGATATCTTGCATGATACCTTTTTTGCACAGGAACTAATAGCAGTAGCATAAGCCAATGGAGCAACAGCTAAAGCACATGGTGATGCGGCCACCATAAGTCCCAATGCTCTGTAGACAGATCCTCTGCATGCTGTATCATTAACCAGCAAAGAAAGTAAGCCAACCAATTTCACATACTAAGAAAAGAAGGCAAAGATACCAATTGTCCAACAATAGTTTGCTACATCGAAAAGATTCAGTCTGCTACTCACCAAATAATATGTATAGATATGTTACAAAGAGAGAATTTATTTCTGGCATCTACCTGTGGTGCTGAGAAAAGGCCACTTGAACAAAAATGGACCTAAGAAGGCAATAGCAAGGGACGAAACAACCACCACCTTGCTGTAATTCTCGCCAAACTCATCAAGCCATTTCTGAAGTTTGGGCTTATTAGAGCGTGCTTCCTCGGTCAGCTGTACAATCCTGTTAAGCGTCGAATCATTCCATGCCTTCGTAGCCTGATTTTGAAATTCCATAGAATAAGGATAAGCTTTTAGAATCTCAAATTAAGGTACGCCAAAGCAATATGCATATGATTATGATCAAAATACCTTTACAATCATTCTGCCATCCAAATTTCTTGCACCACCAGGCACTCTATCTCCAGCTTTTGCCTCCAACGGCTTGACTTCCCCAGTCAAATGCTCAATTGTTATGGTAGCACTACCTTGGTAGACTTCACAATCTACAGGCACAATCTAGATACAAAAAAAAACCCATTACTTAACACCTACGATTGTAACACCGCTAAACCTATAGCAATGACATACAAGGTCACATGTTTAAGTAATGAAAGCGAATAGTAGAGTTTCACAGACCTCACCAGTTCCAACCAAAATATAGGATCCAACTTCTACACTGTGCACAGGAACGCTTTTGTATGACAAATCCGAAATGTTTGGAACATTTCCATTTTTCACTTGGATCAACAGCGCAGAATCCGGATTACTCTCCTTCAACTCTTTAACATCCACCATTGAACGACTAGTGAAAAACTCCTCAGCTGCAAAACGAATGAGAAGACAAAGGCTCAAAAACTCGATGTTCAAGGAAAACATTAACTATCGGGTGCCATCAAGTTCAAGTTCTGACCAATATGAGCAAGATTAAACATAGCTAGAAGCAATCCTCCTTCAAGAGCATTTCCCATAAACACAGATGCAAAAGCAGCAAGTGCCATTAAAACATGTATGTTCACTTTTCCTCCAGCTATATCCATAAGTGCGTCGAGAGATGCTGAAACCTAACACATATACCCATAGAAATCAAATTCGTTAAAATCATCTATCTAAATTAAAAAAGAGAGAGAAGCTATATAGAAAATCCTTACTCCAACAAGAGGGAAACCGACAATCATGAATGCGTTTTGAAGAGACTTAATGTAAGGTTTAGGAGCAAAGTAAGGACACAGTGCTGCAGCGAGGAACAGAACGGCGGAGGAACAACAAAGATGAAGATTCTCCCTGAGGAAATTTGCTAATCGAACCCATCCGATAGCTTTAGCGAATCCGAACAATAACTTCTGAGACTTACTCTCCGATTTCAATTCTGTGGACGAGCATCCATGTTGATGATGGTGATGATGATGATCGTGATGGTGATCTTCGACAGCACGTAGACGAATCGATCGTCGTGGAAGACTAAGCGAAGAAGTGATACGAAGAGGGAGAGGTTTTTGGGGAAGAAGAAGAGTCTTAGATTGAAGAATTGAGAACGAGTTGACTCGAGCGAGTCGGAGAGTAGCTAAACCGCTACGATAAGGGAATCTAGTGAGAGAGGAGGAAGAACGAGTGAGAGCTGTAGGTTCCATAGTCGACGGATTTGAGCTCCAGCGTCTTGTTTCATACCACCACCATTGATTCTGAGTCTTCTTTCAGAGTCAGAGGTGAAAAAGAAGAAAGAAGAATAACAGCGAGACAAATGTTAATTATTCCGATAACATTAGCCACATAAATAATCTCATCTCCTATAGACTTTTATTTTTATTTCTTTGTTGGCTTCTTCTTTCAAAATGTTATTTCTATTGAACAATAAAATTAACAAAAAAAAAAAAAAAAAAAAAAAAAAAAGAAGTAACATGAACATGTACCAAATCGTTAACTTCAAAGACCTGTCATTTTTTGTTCTCTCATATTCAGCTAAAAATCTTAGAAAATGTAAACGTTACATCAGAAAAATTGAAGGAATACTAAAATTACAACAATTCGGATACTGATAAATTTTCTGAAGCTGAGGAATTTTCTCAGTCGTCTTTGTCTTTGCCTTTGCCTTTAACATCTGAGACCTTATCAGATTCGTATGCTGATGAGAGCAAGAAAGTGCTCTGATTCTTTTGAATGAACCTGTAAAGGTTTTTAAAGCAACTGTGAAATTAATGGTTTAAATGGAGAAATCGAAATGGTAGTGAAATGGAGAGATTTCGATTTGATACTTGAGGAAGTCTAATAGCGTTTGTTGCATGCGACTCCATGTTTCTTCTTCCATGTTTACATATGAAAAAAGATCCGGCAACTTCACTGCAGATTGGAAAAAAGAAGAAGCCGAAATATAGTTAAGATTTCAGAACATCGAATTTTAACTGTCTGAAATAAGAGCTTTCTGAGATTTTTACCAAAGAGACGAAGTAAATGCTCGGCGCCATAAACAGTTGAAGGTGAAATATCATCCACGATTGCTTCTTGGTATTGTCGTCGCTCTTTCTTATATAAGAGCATCACAGGTAATGCCTTGTCGAAATAACATCTTATGCCTTTCAAGATTTCACCAACCGAATCAGTTATCCTGCAGAGAAACGCATTTTGCTTCACTAAATTTCTGGAAACATCGTAATATATAAAGCTCTTAGTTCGAATAAAGGACTCACATTCCATCCTTCTTAGTTTTGAGTTCAAGGTACTTGGACAATATCTCATCGACATTAGGTGAACGCGGAAGTTTCACAACCTATATAAATATATAATCATTCAAAGACTAGTACCAAAGGGAGATTTGCATTAAAACACTTTGGTATATAACTCCTTTGATTACAAAAAAACTCGTATGTCGCTCAAGTATATAATTGATTTTATGGCAATTCTAATCATGGCAAAGTAAGTGAAGAAAACATGGTATCTTGATGATACCTTGTCCTTCTGTGTAATATACTCCCAGTCGTCAACAAGTTGTTTTTTTAGTGTCGCGGGAATTTGGATCTTGATTAACTTCTCCGCTGAGGCGTTATCCTTCTATTGATCACAAAAGAATACACAAGCAACCTTATCGATTTGAGAACACCTGAAAAAATGACCCTGACTGTATATGTATGTATATATGCATCACAACACATCAACCATCTGATGAGTTACCAAGAAAATTCTTAACAATCACCTAATAGGTATGAACAAGCTTTTGGTAATTTTATTGATGTGGAGCTAAAGCAAGAAAACTGAGACGTGTACTAAAATGGATAAACACGATGAGAATCAAGTATATCTCTAAGTTTTAACAAGCCTAACCTCATTGCCTGACTCGTTCTTCCGCTTTTTCCCTTTTGCAGCTGCAACAGACAATATAATCATCTATACACCACTTTAACTCCAATATATTTAAGCTGCATCTAATCTTAACTTTTTCCCACAAATTCTACAGATATCAAACCAATTCCTTGGAAGCTGTGAGGGGAACTTTGACTTCCAAAGTGAACGAAATAAAATTTGCTGCCTACCATTGTTTTTCGTGTCATCTTTCTCAGCCTTCGTGTCTGCAAGATCAGAAAAACATGTTTGACGTAAATGACCAAATATGTATTTTGTATTCTCTAAAGGGTCACTGTGAGGGGGGATAACTAATCAACTCAGTGTATGTACATGCAGGATTCTGAGTTAGTAAAAGATAATACTAATAAGGATTCTTCGATAAGCGCCAACAAAATCAAACCAGCACCAATGGGGATTTCCTCTTAGTTTGATTTTCACAACTCACAGGCATTACATATCCATATTGGGTAGTAAATAGCTTAAACTCACCTGCAGAGCTTCTAGTTTTTGTCTGAGCCGAACGCCCAGGCTTGGTACCCTTTTCTACTCCTTGCTTTTTATCTAGAGCTTTCTGTTTCACGAGATTCTCCTCAGTATGTTTCAACAATCTATCCGCGCTAACCCATTCATCCCAACTGTTTGGCAAGACGTTCATGTCTAAGTACGAATCTAGCGATTTCGCTACATAAACCACAATAGAAATGAGTCACCAGAGAGAGATACTCACTTTTTGTTCCAACCCTGCAGACACAGATCAGTGTATCACTTAATAATACTGCAAACCAAAACCTCTGAGCAAAATGAAATAGCTGCACTTTGAAACATGCAGTAAATCAAACATGGGAATGAAACTATCATAGCTCAGAGGAAAGAGGTCTCACAAGGTAATGAACAAAGTACTTCCACTCCTTTTTACGAAGCTCGACTTTTTGAACCTGCATTAGAATGTGACCAATAATATATCATGTCTTCGCCACACTGAAACACTATGAATAGTTCTGAATCCTGTACAGCAAGCACAGACGAAACATTCAAATTCAAGTCCAATTGACTGAATTTTAGGATCTTCTTAGAATTCCGATAACGAAATCTACCAAGAAAACCCTAAATTCAAATCTAGCAGAGGAATCCCAAATCCCAATTCCGATAAACCAAACCCAGTAAATTCCGTATTCACATACAACCAATACCACGTGAAAATGCAAGTACTTCAAAATCAACACGAATTCCAAAATTCAGATTATGCGAGAATTCGATGGAACACAGAGTAAGGCTAGAGAGAGAGAGAGATTTGATTATGCCTTGGCTCCGTAGACGCGAGGACCATGGTAAGCGAGAACACGCTCGCCCTCCGAGAAGAGTCTGCCGTCGTTAGACGGCGAGGCACCACCACTCGCCGTATCTCCGTCACTCGCCGTCTCTTCCTTCGACGAGCTTCCCATTGCCAAGCCACCGAGAGCGAGAGGGAAAAGATCTCACATCACAAATCGGACCCTTAAAACGTCTAGTTATGAATCTACGACTAAAACTGCTGAATCCACCAGATTTGAGGCTAATATTGTAATTACACAATTTTTCAATTGAATCCCTCAACTTTTTATAATAGTTCAATTGATTCTCATAACTTTTCTTTTAATACATAATGATATATTCGTCGAAAGTACAAATACATTTTTCACTTTATAATCTGGAAAATATATAAATCTTTATTCACTTTGTAGTTTGTACATTGATGTTTGTTATTACATTCGAATCGTAAATTAAATATGATCATAATCTTAACGACCAAACCGGAAGTTATTATCCACATGATACTTTATCAAATAAATTTAAATAACTAACAAAACAATAATCCTATATTAGACATCAATTCTTGATTTTTCCCATTCTTATTCCTATGCATGTTTTCGACTAATAAAACTCAAAAAAAAAAAAAAAATGAAATAATTGTTTCGACGGGATGCATGGGCACTTTAACCGGCCCGGTTTGAACTAGCTTGCAAAAATTAGTGACCGGGTCCGCTTGGGCTTGGACCGGAATGCTTATCAACTCGAAGCGTATCACTTCGGTCTACGAATTTATGACCTTGGCCTGGACTAGGACCTGAGTCTTTGATCGAACCAAGTGATAAGCCATCTAATAAATCAACCACGAGCTTCTTCTCTTCGGTCTTGGTTAGACCAAGTGGACGAGCCTCAACAAGAACCGAACCAATCAACATGAAGAACAGAATCGAACCAAGAATACCTTTGTTCATCATTATATATGTGAACTCTTTAAAAAATTTTAACTCTACGTTTATAAAACAAATGTTTGTTTTTGTTCTCTTTATCAGATAATGAAATTTGTTGTGAGTGTTTTGTGGACTTAGTATATATGATTATATATAGTAGTGTTCAAGAAGATGCAAAGTTTGAATTTTAATTCTTGACTAAGTTTTGAATTCAAAAGAACGTGATCATTGACATCATAGGCTGCTTCCTGGGAAGATTACAACTTGGCTGGTTTTACTGAGCGTTCAATTTTGTGTATCAAAGCCATCAATGAGGAAAGGGATAAGAACATGTATTTTAGAAATAAATGAATTTGAATGTTATCATAAATTTAAAATGGTGGACCAAACATAATAATGTTTGATTGTTTGGAGCAGACGGCAGCTAAATTTTGAAGTAGATTTGTAGTTGTAGACCAAACATATATAGTTTGATATTCAAACTAGGGATAGTATATGAAGTCAAACATACCGGTAACCGGTTCGGTTTTTTGGTTTTAGTAATTATATGTATCATATAAAGTGTGGTTCAATATTTTCAGTTTCAATTCAAGTTTGTTTCTTTGATTTACTAATGTATATGTTTGGTTTCGTTTTAGCTTAGGAAAAAGTGAAAATCAAACAATCTGAATCAAAATTTGGTTTGGTTTGGTTTATGGAGTATATATAGTTTTCCCGGTTCGGTTAAACCGGCTGATTTGGAAACTAAGGACTTAAGGAGTAACAAGCTAATTTGACTATTTCAATTGGATCTCATGTACTTGTTGAATTGGTGTTTTATAGGGGTGGACATAATTTCCGTTCCGTCCCGTTCTGTTCCATTCCGATTCCAAATTCCCGTTTTGTATTGGACTATATTCCTGTATGGTATAAACTATCGATTCCCGTTTGGAAATGGGACAGGACGGGACAGGAACAGAAATTTTCGAAGTTCCATTTGTCTCGAAATATATATTTACTTATATAAAAATATATTATTATATATGAGTTTCCTAATTTTTTATGTATATTAGTATCTTTTTAGTATGCTATCAAAATTATTAATTAATATTATATTATATGTAAAATTCTAATTTGTCTTATATAAAGTTGTAAACACGATTATAAAACATTTTCAAAACTCTACACCTATGTTAGCATGTTGATATTTGAGAGTATTGGTCTAATTAGACTTTATTTTGATTTGTGTTGATTTTATTATGACTTTAGTTTATTCAATTTCATTTTGTTAGTACATTGATTTGTTGAAGTTTGAACGTTACATTGATTTGTTGGATTTCTTATAAATCTAGTTTATTTCATTTCATTTTGATATTGTCATGAGTTTTTACTTTTCACTGAAATGTGATGGATATGATTTAGATTTTACAATTTTCGTTTGTCATGTTTTTTTTTTTTGGGAATTCCCATTCCGAACCTGTTTCGTTCCATACCGTACATGTCTCGTATGTAAGACATGAATAGAACAAGTATTTTGATTCCCATATTCCAGTCCCATTCCTGTTCTCAAGAATTCTTGTTCCGAATTTTCGTTTGTCCACCCTTACTGTTTATAATGTTGTTAGATACACCAAACCTAATAATCAATGCTTCTAAAGTTCAAACACTATTTTTCTTGCACGGCCAAAGTTAGTTTTTCTCACGTGGTTCTTCTTTCAAAAACATTGAACAACCACACTTTCGTAAAATTTTCAACATCCAAACTTATGATTTTTGTTAGGTAGAAATTTATCCAATGAAAAGGCAAACCATCGGTAGTTATGTCAACTCTTGCTGCTATATTGTGTTGAATTAAGACCGTAATTTAAAAAAGAAAAGAAAAAAATTCAAGATATTTTGTACCAAAATTCATATATATATATCAAAAACCTAACCCAAGATTCGAATTAGGGACTAAATAACACATTTTTTTTGGGATAAACCTATGTATCACACTACTAAACTACCATTCACTTGGTTAGCACCATAATTTTTTTTTTTTGTCAACCACCACCATAATTTGTTACTATTCAAATTTATAATCCAGCTTAAGTTTCATCAATGATTTTAAAACTGATGATTTTTTTTTAACAAAAAAATTTGAATTAGAATTGCGAATAACTTATTGATAGTGATAATTTTTTAATTAAAGTGGAATATCATCTCAAATTATTCTTTTTTTATAACAAAATTGTTCCTTTATTTCCGCAGTTAGAGTCAGACAAAGAAACAAAATTGCATAGCATCAGGAAACTTTTCCCCCATATTTATATAAGGCGAAATCACTATCATTCAAATTACTAAATTAATTTATAAGCAAATTACTTAGAATCCGGTCCACTGTTTCCTCTCTTGGAATAATATGAACTTTTTTTTAATCAATTTTGGTTTGGCAAAAATAATATAGTTTATTAGTGGCGTAAGACCACACCAGAATATAATAAGAAGAGAAAATGTTAAACTATTTTTTAGTTCGGACATGGTAGTCCATTAATATTGGAATCAAATTCTACATTAATAACTTCATTATATAGATTCCAGTCTTTTATATTTCGTCCAATTACAAGAAATATTATAGTTCTTGAAATAATATATTTGACAAAAGAATTTCACTTAGCACCTAGATTTACTTAAGTCCATTCAAAAAGCTAATAATAATGGTTTCTAAAAGGTTACTATGCATATATCTAATCTAAAATACATATACATAAATACTAGTATTTGTTTAGTCTATTACTAGGTTCTATATATATTTAATTAGGCTAGCTACTTTAGCACCTAATCCAAACGCATGTATTTGAATCTTACCGCCGTGACGTACGTTGTAAATTGCACACATGCTTAAAAAGAGATGAGTTTTAGAAGGAGATATTTTATGAGCAAATATTGGGATAGTTACTTGATAAAAATATTTCTTAAAATTAATATTCCTAAATATTTATGGATTCACACATGTACTAAATAGTGTATTTCGTTCATAACCGTAAGAAAAAGTGCGAACTAAATATATTTATGGATTGAGTTCAACTACAACATTTCAAAAGAACCACGGTTTTTTTCTTTCTTAAAATTGAATTAAATATTTATGGATCGAAACTTATATATTTCTCTGTCAGAAAACATTTATCTCTATATCAAGTGAATATCAAACTAAAAGCGCAAAAATGCACAACTTAAAAAATGTTCAAAGACTCGCTACTAATCCAAGACACATTTGCTAAACACAACCAAAATATTCACATAATGACTACAAATTCCGAAGTTAAACTAGTATGAACTTTGGTTCTTCAAACTCGATTATAATAAAAAAGAAAAAAAGAGGAAAAATAGATTCGAAGATGCAAGATTGATAATGAAATAAAATTGAGGGTACATGTGGGGGAAGTGACGTTTAAAAACAAAAAGAAAAAAAGAGAAAGAAGATAGAAGATAGATGCTTATTTAATATCATGACAACTATGAAGCAAAGTTAGAGTCCGTCCATACAAGTATTTTGTGTGTGTACCACCGAATTTGTCTGTCTATGTTATTATCTCCCTTCTTTTTCTCAATATCCCACGAGCCACCATGACAATTATGTTTTGTTCCATCTTTTTTATTTTCTAGAATTATAATTTTACATTTTTTTGTTGAATTATGTTTCATATTTTTAGAGAAGTACGTTTCAAACATTTTTTTTTTCATTTTTCCTGAAATTTTTAATATATAAATAGATTTATTTTGCCTCTAAATTTAAACTTTTGATGTAAAGTTTGGATCCGACATAAAATTCACAAGGGAAACAATCAATACATATTTGCAATGCCATTAATAATTCAAACTAATCTATGTTTTTTTCGCTTCTAGTGTGATCATAAAAAGAAACAAAGATGCTTCTAAGATAAATTTTCCATTAAAATAAAATAAAATCTAACGTTTATAAAATCACTAAATGTAGACTTTTACGTTTTTTGGGTATATTTCTATGTAAATTTCCATAAAAAATATGTGACCGATTTAAATCATGCAGTTAAAATTAAGAATTAATCTATCGACAAACAAAACAAAGAAAAACTATAAAAACTTAATTTGATCTAAGACGACAAGGAAAACGTTCTTCTATGCAAAACAAGTCTCGAGGATTCGCATGGTCAAATTTATTCCGATCAAATTATTCGCGAAAGCGTGAGATAAAATACGTACTTTATCTCTCCCTTTACCTCCTCCTACGTCACATCTACGCATTCGTGCCCTACCTTCATAAGCACTCTTTCCAATTTCTCAAGTTCATAGATCCACGACCGTAGATTTTAATCACCTAAAACGATTGTTATATAAATGATGTAAGAAACCAAAATCAAATAGTACTTTTAGTGTTGTACTTTCATTTGATTCACTTTATACTCATTAGGCTATTGCTAAATATTTATTATGGTGATTAGTTAATAACCTCCCTGTCGGTATATATGTTTAGATCATGAAACCATGTTACCCAAAACAATGATATGTTTTTTCTTGCCTAACTCCACTACTAAAAAGTTGACAATTTTTAAATTACCAACTACTACTTGAATTTTGATTCAGGAGATTTAATTCATTGGAATTCGTGTGTATATTAAGCAATAAACAAATCCCATAACTTAATATTCTGACCAATATTTCATATTTATCTCTTAAGCACCAAAAATCTATTTGCAATCTAACTATAGTAGTTTTAAAGCTAATAATTTGTAATTTTTATATAATAAAATAGAATAAAATACAAATTAGTTAGTCAAAAAAACAATTAGCACTTTTGGAAAGGTCCAATTCCAAAGAAGCTAGAGACCGTCCTTTTTAAACTAATTCGCGTGCACCATCCCCTTATATTGAGGGTCTAATTCTACACCTTATTCCATTTTATATTCCCTAACTAAATGATTTAATATTATTTTATTTCTAATGAAAACTCCTATCTTCCTTCCTCTCCATTCTTTTTCATCTACCTTTGAATCTTTTCCTACTTGTATATAAAGCTTTACTTCCTCCTCTACTACTCCTTTTCTATCAATCACCAAAACACATTCGTTGTCTTAAACCCTAAACCCCAAGAACCGAACAACACACATAACAAAAAAAAATGAGACCATTTGGCTTGATCTTTACGGTCATGTTCTTGGTCTCGGCCTTTTCGGAATCAAGAACCGCCGATTGTAGAGTACTCCTTAGTGGTTCGTTGGAGAAAATCGATCAGTCTAGAAATCGCGGGATCGATTTGCGAAGTAGAGAATTATTAGGGGTCGTGATACGTGGTTGTAAGAAGTTACGGTGGCTCTCCTCGACCGGAGAGAGGATGCACACAATGGCTTCAGGTCCGAGCAGGAGAGGTGCTGGTCACTAGAAACCTAACTCAAGACGAAAACTCTTACATTATATTCAGTATTTATTTAGCTCAGGTTATAGTAAACTATTTTCATTTGTTATAGATTATTATATTTATTCAGTCGTTAAAGATCAATATGTAAAGTTTAGAAGGGAGATATTCTTTGATCATACAATAGTCGGTTTCCTCCTCATAATTAAACACTCATAGTTCGTATGCCAATAACTTGATATTTACTTTGAATCGTATTTAAAAATAATTTTGAGATCTACATTAACAGTAAAAATTCGTCGTTAATCAATTATATATATTCGTAAGATGTTATCGGCCATTATGGTGCATACAAATGATAAAACCCTTGATTATTTCATGATTTACAACATAGTTGGAAATGAAATTAGTTTTTTTTTTTCGTTGAGAAAAATGAAATTAAAATTCGGTCGTTGAAAAATTACATAATTCATGATTCGAATTTTGATATGATGCAAACTTATTCCTTTTTTTGGTTTGTTCGAGATGTTGGCCTTTGGGGTATTAAAAGGACATTTTTTTTTAAATTGAATTGTCCTTCTATAGGAGCCGGAAATGGAAAGCTTCAAGCTTCGTATACACTATGTTCTGAGTAGGGTCCAACTTCGACGTTTATTAAATTGCCATACAGCTTTCGAATCCCCTAATATGTGTGGTAATTACAAAATTAATAGAAACTTCATCGAATATATCTACCATAACAAATCAAAATTTATTTAATAAAATATTTTGTGCACGCTTAAACGGTCGAATAATCTTTTTAAAATGATATATTCGTCCTAGAAATACCATTAAACACAGTAATTCTTAGGTTTGAGAAACTGATGTATAAGACGGCAAAAAATGTAATTTCTTTAGTTAAATTGTTTCTTGTACGTAATTGTAATTTATGTAATGATTTGCATAATGATTCTGTATAATATTCCTCTAAACTCAAGTTGAAAACTTATTAGACTAAAAAAAATTGAATACGTATAAGGAGAAAGTTAAACAAAAAGCCCATTAGCCGACAAAAAGCCCATTATAGTCCCATTTGCATTTTTTTTTAACATAACCCAAAAAAACCAGTGAGCTTAAAACCATTTCTCTTTTGCTTGTTTTGTGTTGTGAAACAGAGAGAAGAGACAAGAGACGACGATATGAGTACGTTGAAGCCAAGCCGGAGCGACGAAATACCCGACCCGGATCAACAGATCAAGAATACGAACCAGATCAGAGCTGATTTCGATTCATTGGCTCCTAAACGACCCACTAAACCCACCCGGAGCGAACCAGAACCTCTCGGATCTTTCTCTTCTTACCATAAATCCACCGACAATCCTGAAGCTGACAAGTTCAGATCTCTCCAGTCAGAAACTCATGTTCGGTTTCTTTAACTCACTCTTTGTCTCTCTCTTCACGATAAAAACTGACCATTGTAGTTAACAGTCTGAGATTTTTGTTTTTTTTTTGGTGTTTATCATAAAACAGAGTAAAATTCTTGGTGAAGGAGATTCATCTCTGTCTCAAGATGAGTTCTTGGAGACAGATTATTACACGAATCTCACCTCCATTGATAAGCAACATCACACGGTCCTCTCTCTCTCTCTCTCTCTCTAAAAATTTATCATCAGAAGAAATATAGTTTTGTAATGGTGTTGTTCTGTTTCTTGGAAATTAGACTGGAACTGGGTTTATAAATGTGGTGAAGGAAGACGGAGGTGAAGAAGCCGTGACCGCCGTGACCGGAATTGAAGACGGAGGAGAAAAGGCGGTTTACAGAAGCAATCCGGCAACGAACGAGTGGATTCCTGCGGCGGAGGAAGATCTTGTTTCTGAGTTTTCGGCTAAACCGAACCGGAGCGAGAGTTCTTGAATGTATATGTCTTCAAAAAAATCCAGATGTTCTGTTTCTTGATATTATTGTAATAAAATATTAAATAACATTTTTTTTTATCTTCATTCTGAAGTAATAAATTAATATTGATAAGAACAAAGTTTCTAACTTTCAAATATCTTTGATAAAAAAAAAATCTTATTGATGAGAACAAATTTATGTGGACTGTATTGCAGCAAATAAAGGAAATGATTTGAAACATATTTCTTCTTCAACTACATTTATTTGGGTCCCAAATCCAGTATATATATTAGAATAGTAATTATATATATTAAAACAAAACTCTCTCTCTCTTCTGTACTGTAGCTATCTCTCTCTAAACTCTAAACTCAGAAACTTGTAGAAACGTGTAGTGATTTTTTTATCAGCGTCGGGTTTAGTTTAGCTTTTGTATATTCTAGTTGTAATATAGGTACTGCTATTCGGATGGTTCCGGCTAGTTCCGGTTCTGTTTTCCGGCTTTGGTCTGGCTATGTTTTTGTTAGTTTTATGTAAGTCAGATCTCCCTCGTTGTTTATACTGATATTGGCTTCAAGTCTCCGTGAGAACTCCGTTAGTCTCGAGGAGTAATATCTTTACTGCGGTTCCTGTTTGCTCAAGAAGCTGGAGCAAAGAATGTAACAGATCACATCAAGTTTGGATGTGACGGTGGTGGAGCTTCCCCGGCGATGGTGTTTTCAAGGCGATTCTGAAGTAAATTAAATTTTTAGATCCGGTAATTACGACTTGGGGATTCGACTTACGATCGACAGTGGGGAAGAAGCATGGATGAAGAATCCGTTCAGGTTGGTGGGTGGAGGCTAATTGACAGATTGGCTGCTGGAATGATAGCTTAGCCGCTGTAAGGTCATCGGAAAAAGATCTTTCGGGAAGAAGATCAATATGTTTGGGCTGGGCTTTCGTAAGTTGGTTTTGTAATTTTCCTACTGTTTCTAACCATTTGGGCTTTAATATAAACTGGCCGACAAAAAAAAAAATTAGAATAGTAATTTTGTTTTTATGTGTAGAGAATGAATAAGATAACATATTATAAAGTGTATTTTCAAAATGATTTATTTTCTTGCAATTCAATAATTCTATGTAAACACACAATATTTTAATTTCTTAAAAATCCAGAAAAAATTATTGTTTTTTACATTTCCTGATTTTACAATTTATGAAAAATGCAAAATACAAGTTGGACATTAGTCACATTACAATAAGTCAATAACCACATAAACCGCAAACCCTTATTCTTTAAAACAAATCAGAGGCATATATATATATATATATTGTATATTAACATATAAGTAACATATAATAATTTCTTAGAATCCCAATCTAGACATCTTTGGCTCCTAAGAACAGAGCAATTCGGAAGCCGCCTCACGTGGTCTGCACGTGACAACCAATGGTTCAGCCTTAGGCATACTAAGTCCTGGACCTTCAGTCATATCAGCCGGACCACCTGAGCCACTCTCCCATTCAAAACATTGAATCATCGAACCCAACAATAACCCAACAACCCGGTTAGCCAAACCCAAACCGGGACAAACCCGTCTCCCTAACCCAAACGGCATCATCTTACCACTAAAATGTCCAAACTCATGACTCTCTTCAAATCTCTCCGGCTTAAACGAATTCGGATCATCCCAAACGCTAGGATCTCTTTGTATAGCCCATATATTAACCATCACGACTGTATCGCGTGGAACATCGAACCCGCCGATCACACAATCAGAAGATGAATAATGAGGAACCATAAGTGGTGCCACAGGGTAAAGTCTTAGTGTCTCGGACACAACATTGTTCAAGTAGTTCATGTTCACCAAATCTTCTTCTTTCAACAAACGACGATTACTTGATGATGATGATTCCATTTGCGTATCAATGTTTTGTCTCGTCTTCTCTAGTACTTGTGGATGATTCAATAGATTTGACATTGCCCATTCCAAGGTTAAGGCAGATGTATCTGTACCTCCTATTACCATAATCTAATAGTAAAATCCAGTTAATTGATAATATGGGACCGTTATTGTGACATAAAATGGGAGTGGACCTATGTTAAATTTATTTATTTGTTTGTTTTCTTCTTTATTTGTCGTGGTTCCATTGGTTTATGGCTATTTCCAGCTGGACTTGGAGATAATTATCAAGATTTGATGAAACGGTGTCAATACCTATTACTAGATTTTTGTCAATATCTATCATGAGAACGGAGATAAGCTTTAATGATAGAGATAATGATTCATAATTTCATCACTAGTATATAAGAGATACAAACTTTTTTTTATTTGTTATCAATTAGGTTTTGGATTGAAAGTCCAAATATTATTTAATTACGATTTCATTTCAATTTAGTTGGAATTTGAGAACTATTTTCAGGCTCTGGCTGGATGGTATTGTTAGAGGGAAAATAAAAGCACAAATTGTTTTACTTCCAATTCAGTTCTTATTTTTCCATTCAAGTGAAAAGTGGTGAAAATTATTTTCAGCTGAAAAGGAAAAAGAGAGTGAAAAAGTAGAGTAATTTTTTTACTCTAAACAATAGAAGAGGGAAGTTTTACTCCACTTCCACCCTTTTCTCTGGTTTTTCACACATTTTGTTTTCCTCTCTTTTTCACCTTTTTTCCCCCTCTATTTTATTTCCACGTTTACCGATCACACACTAACAGTTTTTGTTTTGTTTTGTTATTGTGGTTAACCAATGAAACGACATTCTAGCTATATTTTAGTTTTAGGAGATATTTTGAAAATGGAGGATTATGAATACAGAAGAGTATGAAACGACTTTGATTTAACACCAACACTTCTATCGGAGGATTATGAATACAGAAGAGTTCAAATTTTGAAAGTTTTTATATTTCAGATCAGCTAGTAGATTACACAATTTGATTTTTTTTAATTTTTTTTTTTTATGGAACCATTTGTTTTGGTTTGAACTTTATGTTTAAATGCTTTTTTTTTTTTAATGTTTGGTTTGTAATTTCATCTTTTTAGATACGTAGAAAAAAATCATCAAGCCTAACTTTGTTTTAACTTTTACATCAATTTTACTTAAGTTAATTGGTTCGATTTGAATCAGTTCGGTTAAAACAAAGTTAACTTTCTTACCATCGTATAACCGATAAAATAAGATCAAGGGAAATTTAGAAAGACATACCAGAATGAGACCTTTGATGGTAACATCATTGTAGTAATGAGGCTCTTTTTCTTGAGAATCAAGCAAATGAGCAATCATGGTGTTCTTAAACTCCAATCTTTCTTTGTTAGCTCTATGCTCATCCAAAAATCCTTGTAAGAAACTATCCATCTTTTCTCCAATTCTCTTTGCTCTCTTAATTAAACCATTGTAGTCAAACCATTGTAGAGCAGGCAAAAAATCCGCGGGATTGCCACCCGCAGAAAGCTCTAATATCTCCGCAACTAGCTCCCGGAACTCTAAGCTTATCTCCGTCTTTCCGCCTTCTTCATTTTCCTCGAAAAATCTTTTTCCGGTCATCATTCTCATTATCACGTTTAGGGTAAGACCCGTGAGTAATGGTCGCAACTCTACCTAAGAAAATGAAGTTCTTGTTATGGGTTGATATGATTGGTTAGATTCTGATATTGATACAAAAGGAAAAAATACAATTCGTGTTAGATGGTTCGACCTACCAAATCGAGAATTTTTTTGGCAAATAAAAATCTATATATGGTTCAAAGAATTAAGTACACGCTATTGAGTCTTTGATTATTCCACCCATTAGCAAATTCTGTAACATCAATGATTTGTATTTTTCTTCTTTCTAATTAATATTGGATATATACCACTAGACATTTCCCTTAATCATATCTAAATCTTAACTATAACAAAACCTATAAATAGTACTCCCTCAATTCCCAAAAAAAAAAAGTTTTGGAAGTTTTACACATATTAAAAAAAAACAATTAATCGTCTATAATAACTATATTGATTTTTACAATAAATGATTTTTAAAACTTTCAACCAATAGTATTTCAATATTTTTTTGAAATTTACAATTTCTTATTATTAAAGGATAAAAATGCATAGAAAATACAAAAATATCTATCTTTGTGAAACAATTTTTTTTTTGTAAAACATTTATCTTTTAGGAACGAAGAAATATAAATTTAAATTTGGTTATATTTATGAATTCATTTTTTTAACGACATTAATTCAAAAATAACATATGGTTTTTAGTACAATATTATTAGAAAATATACATAATAAATCTGAAACACATATTTCCACGTCTATATATATTACAGGTTAATTTAAATTGAGAATCATTTTGTAAGACAGTTATTTAACTAAAAACGACATGAAAATATATGAATATGCCCTAAGCTAATATTTTTTTTCCGTATCATGTAAGTAATATAAATATTGTGAAAATTAACAACCAATGAATTAAACAAATATAAAAAGTAAGGTTTTTATTAAGATGAGATATTGTGTGAACCTACTTTAGCCGGGCGTGCAACGGATAAACCGTGAAGCTTTTGGAGAAGCCTCTTTACTTCGTCGTGTCGGGTTTCCGCTGAGCCATTGAGTCTATTCGTCGATAAGACTTCCAAGGCGGTGATACGACGGAGGTTTCGCCAGTGGTCACCATAAGGAGCCGTAACCATGGCAGTCCAGTCATAGGCCACGTATTTTCCCATGGTGTAACGAGGCCGGTTCGCTAAAACGATGTCGTTTTTAGTCAAGAAACATTCTTCCGCTGCGGCCGGAGACGAGACCACAACGGCGAAGCGAGAGCCGAGGCGAAGAGAGAACACAGGGCCAAGGGAGTCCGAGAGACGGCTGAGAGTACGATGAAGCAACGGCTCTTTGAGGAGGTGAAGGTGTCCGATGATCGGAAAACATATACGTGGCGACGGTGGAAGGTTCTTGTTTGGTTTAAAGAGTCGGAGACAAATCTTGGTGATGAGAATCGTAACAAGAATTGTGAAAATAATTAAAATATAATCCATGATTTTTTTTTCTTCTTTTTTGTTTTTGATCTTTCTACCTTGTCTGTGTTTGGTTTCTCTTCCTTCATTATATATGCACTCTTTTTAACACTAACTTAAAAAAACAAAATGATATTTTAAGATATTTTTAATTTAAATATTTTATTATACACTCATTTTACTTTTCTTATAAATTTATATATATAGTTATAAAATATTTAAATATATTAAATATCGATTAGTCAAATTGTATTTAATAAAATCCAAAAGATTTTGTTGAAAATTTTCGCTAATGTCTTTTAACAAAAAACAAAAAGTCCGGTACCCACGTTGATATTAATTTAACTATGGTTTCGTGGAGCACGTTATTTTCGTTTTTTTGAAAAAAGAGTGTCTTTAATTTTTTTTTTTAAATGTTTATCCATAAAACCATGTGGGTATCATTAATATTCACTATTTAGCAAAAAAAAAAAAAATTCAGATCAATTGTATCGCGCCACGTGACTATGATACTCTTCTAAAGTCTCAGCCAGCTGAGTATCATAGATAATAATATTTGTTTAATCACATGATACTAAACATGCTCTAAAGTTGTTTCGAACAATGTTGCAGTTTATGGTAAAACAATGTTGCAGTTTTCGGTTTGAATATAATTTCATTCATTTCAAAAAAAAAAAAAATGAATAACAACACTTATTACAACAATATACTTACGTACATACACATACACTATATCATTTTACCATCAACGAAGCGTGCCTTGCACATAGCTCGCAACGGAATAGCTTTGGGCAAAGTGATCCCTTTCTCTTCTTAAATCATGTCCACGAGTTCTTCACCAACTCTCTCCCACTCAAAGCACTGAATCAAACACGCAAGAGCCAAACTCACTAAGCTCTTTCCAAGTTCGACTCCAGGACAAGCTCTTCTTCCCATCCCAAACGGCAATAGCTTTTGAACTTCTCCTTCTTTCTCGAATCTCTGGCTTGAATATCTCTAGCTCTTCCCATAAACCTGGATCTTGATGCATAGCCTTTGCTAACAAGATCGTGTCACGTGGCATATCGAAACCCGCCACTTTACAATCAGCCGATGAATAGTGAGGGATTAGTAGAGGAAGCACAGGGTACAAACGTAGTGTTTCAGACATAATGTTTTGGAGATAAGGAAGGTTTACAATGTCTGATTCTTCAACTAACCGGCCTGGACCGATTTTTTCATCGATTTCGGTTCTCGCTTTCTTAAGTATCTCTGGATGGTTCAACAACTTCGACATTGCCCATTCTAAGGTCATTGCTGATGTGTTTGTTCCCGCAACTACTAGAGCATCACTACAAGAAAACTAAGCTGTTTCCGACGGACAGTATGGTCGGAAATGAAAGATCGGTCGGAAATCCGTCGGAAATTTCCGACGAATTTCCGACCGATTATTGTTCCGACGGATTTCCGACCGATTATTGTCGTTGCAAATGCCGTCGGAAAATTCCGACCGACAATACCGTCGGAAAATTTCCGACCGGCCAGTCCGTCGGGAATTTCCGACCGTCTGATCCGTCGGAAATTTCCGACGGTAATGTCCGTCGGAAATTTCCGACCGTTTTCCGACGGATTTGCTATTTTTGTAAAAAAAATAAATTATTTATTATTTATTCTATTAATAATTTAAATTACGAAATAATTTAAATAAAAAGATAAAAATACATTGAAAATGTAATTTAAAGTATTCAGAAGTATTCAGAAGTATTTTAAACGTAAATTACAAAACAAAACTAAAACCGATGTGAAAATCTAAAAATGAAAATCTGGAAATTTGCTCCTCATGAAAGCCTTCATTTCTTCAAGGCTCTCTTTTGTTGCGGCGTTCTCAAGCTTCAATTCTTCAACTTCTTCGTCTTTCTTCTCAAGTGCTTCTTTGAGACCGGCTACTTCGTCATAGAGTACGGGATTGGTCGCGGAAGAAGAACTAGGCCCGAACCTAGTTGCTACATTGCCTAATCCAGGAAGACGACCCTTGCGCAATGGGGTTTCCTACGGAAAATGAGATGCGTCAATATGGAAATTTAAGAAAAAAAAACAAAATCGACATATAATTAAAACGTAACAATACCTGGAAGACCATATCGTTGACTTCGTCGACGGACAACTCACACTGGTTTGAAGAAGAAGAACCATCCAAACCTTGAGAGAGAGTCATTTGCGTAAGCCGCTCTTCCTTTCTCTTCTCCACCTTATCGACGATTTCAGCAATGTTCGGATAATCGATCTTCCCGGTTTTTTTGTTCGTGTGTGTCCGTTTCATCAAAGCAACTAAATCTGGAACCACGCCGCCAGATTCTTGAATCTACAAACGTTTTCATAAATATTGTTAATGTGAAAGATAACAAAAACTATTTATAGAAATTTCAAATACACTTACCATCTCGTAGCCCCAGAGTTGTGAGTACCTCGAGGATTCTTCTTACGGTTCTCCGAGTTAATCTTTGCAACCTTTTTCATTGCCGGATCAGCCCAATACGCCTGCAATCCCAACCAAACATCCTCGTTCAAGTTACACGGTTTCTCACCCCCGTTCGCCCATTTTTCCTTCCACTCGTTCATGTGTCCCGAGTAACTATCCTGGGCCATCTTGTAGAACGCATCCCTAACTTGTCCCGTCAAAGTAGGATGCCAATCATAATCTTGCTACATTATTAATAACAAAAATTATTAGTAACTATAAAATTCATTTGAAGATAAATTTTTTTGTTAATTAAAGACGTACCGTAAAAGTTCGGAACCACAACTCTTTCTCACTTTGAGGCATTGCGTTCCACGTCTTATAAGGATGTTTGAGGAGTGCACGTATCATCTTCAAAAATGATTTTGAGATCTTATTTTTCTTACCGAACCTAAAAACATGAAAACAATGTGTTAGTAAAAAAATAAAGTTAGTATTAATTTTAACATTCCCTACAAAATTTAAATTTTCTTACCAAGTCGAGTTGCCTCGACACATTGGGTCGAGCTTAGGAATGTTCTCTCGGCCCGGTTGAGTCAACAACTCTTCGATCGTGAGTTGTTGTTGGTTGGAGCTTTGACTGTCCGAAATATGAGATGGGCTCGGGGGGTTTGGGACTGGGGGGTTTGTGTTGTCGCTCATCGCACGATTCGGGAGGTTAACAAGTCTACGGAAATCTCTCATCGACCTGCAAATTGACCCAAACATTTTGCAATTCACAATTCATAAATCCCAATTCACAATTCATAAAATTTCCAAAAATTCACAATTCATAAATCCCAATTCACAATTCATAATTCATATTTCATAATTCAAAAATTCACAATTCAAAATTCATAATTCATCATCCATTAGTCCTAATGCATAATTCAAAAATTCCCAATTCCTAATTCAAAATTCATAATTCATCTAACTTGCATTCCTAATGCATAATTCAAAAATTCCCAAATCATATTTCATAATTCAAAAATTCCTAATCCAAAAATCCTAATTCACAAATCATAATTCATATTTCATAATTCCAAAAATCCTAATTCAACAAATCATAATTCCCAAATCATATTTCATAATTCCAAGATTCCTAATCCAAAAATCCTAATTCACAAATCATAATTCATATATCATAATTCCAAAAATCCTAATTCAACAAATCATAATTCCCAAATCATATTTCATAATTCCAAAATTCCTAATCCAAAAATCCTAATTCACAAATCATAATTCATATTTCATAATTCCAAAAATCCTAATTCAACAAATCATAATTCCCAAATCATATTTCATAATTCCAAAAATCCTAATCCAAAAATCCTAATTCACAAATCATAATTCATATTTCATAATTCCAAAAATCCTAATTCAATCATAATTACAAATCCACAATCCAAAAATCCATAGTCAAAACACATACATGTTTTTTCCGACGAGGTGAGGTGAGGAGAGAGAAGGACCGGCGGTGTGTGGAGGAGGAGGAAGAGCCGGCGGTTGGTGGAGGAGGAGGACACGCCGGCGGAAGATGAACAGTCCGAAGATGAATGGTTTGCGGTGGAGGAGGAAGAAGAGACAATCACAGAACCGGAGGGAGGAGAGAGAAGATGTTCGGCCGGAATGGAGAGAGAAGGACCGGCGGTTCACCAGAGATGCGGCGGCTAACGGTTCACCGGAGATGCAGCGGATCGTATTTTCGGGAGAAGGAAGAAACTTGGTCGGCGGAGAGAAAGAGGAAGAAAACAGATCTGAGATATTTATTTACTTTTTCCGACGGATTTAATATTTCCGTCGGAATTCCGTCGGAATTTGTAAATATTTCCGACGGACAGATCGGTCGGAAATTTAAATTTTCCGACCGATAGGGCGGTCGTAATTTTTATTTTTCCGACGGATAGATCGGTCGGAATTTTTTATTTTTAACCAAATTTTATTATACCAATTTTATTTTCGCGATTATATTATAACAATTTTTTTATCATTACAATTTTATTATAACAGTTTTATTATCCACAATTTTTCAACCAATTTTTTAACTAATTGTTATAATTTTATAACCAATTATAACAAATTTTTTAACCAATTATAACAATTATAACAATTTTGTAACCAATTTTTAAACCAATTGTTATAATTTTTTAACGAATTATAACAATTTTGTAACAATTTTTTTAACCAATTGTTATAATTTTTTAACCAATCCTAACAATTTTTTAACCAATTGTTATAATTTTTTAACGAATTATAACAATTATAACAATTTTATAACAATTATAACAATTTTCGGTCGGAATTATAAAAAGTCAGCTTAGAAATTATAAATTAAAATATATTACAAACACAAATTAATTTTTTTTTTAAAACACAAATATAGTTATAGTCCGTCTGAATCCGATAAATAATCTGAAGGTGCTGAGTCCGACTCTTCGTCAAACTCCCCAATCTCTTCCTCTGAATCGTCAAATATAGCATCCTCTGCGTCCGTTGTGAAATCGACGACGAGGTCAACCTCAAGCGAATGATCAATCGAGCCAATATATCCGGCGGTGCTCTGTTGCAAAGGTTCGGTATCTGCTACCCCATCTACCCTTCCTCTTGGGTTAATTGATGTCACTGTAATCCATGGATCTTGTTTGTTTCGTACTCGAGGGTATGGAATATATGAAACTTGGTTTGCTTGTGAGGCAAGGATGATTGGATCGTATTTTTGAAGTCTCTTCCTCGAATGTACAGATGTAACACCAAACTCGTCTTGTCGAACACCGGTAAAAGGATCATACCAATCACAGTAGAAGACAACGCACCTCAAATCGAGTAAGCCGGGATAATGAACCTCCAATATTTCACGCAAGACACCATAGTAAACAAGATCACCGGAATGTGAAGAAATTCCAGAATTAGAAGTGGACCTTGTGTTCATTTCCCTATGGATCTTAAAAGCGTATCCGCGGGTGCAGTACATCGGATATGACATAGCAACCGATGTTAGGCAGGACGACAGCTCCTCTAACCACGTTGGAAATTGATGGCCATTAGATTTCCAATGCGAGATCTACACGAGACAACAATTTTCCATTAGTACAAGTGCATTTAAATATTTTACATAAATTATTCGTCGGAAATTTTTTCACTTACGTAGAATGGTAACCACCGGTCAAATTCAGAACTTTTTAGCACATTCAATTCATCTTCTGTGTAAAGTGGATTTTCCTGGCGTAATTGGTCCATGTAAATGCTGAAAAAAACATATCATCATTATTTTTTTTATTATCATAAAAAGAAAGTTGTGAATTATTTATTTTGTAATTAAAAATACCTCTCGTATGACATGACTTCTTCGCAATTTGTGAGAATGTACATATGCAAGTGTTTTTGCTCCTCAGATGAAAGCCTCCTTGATTTTGCTTTCCCACTTAGTCGGCCGACTTGTGCAAACATATGTGGGACATAAGCTGGATAAATGGGTTTTTCTCCTCTATCATCGTAACGCCCTGGTTTTCGACTCTTTGATTGGACTTTTGAAGGGAAGTAGTTTACCGCAAAGTTAGATGTTTCCTGATTGATGCTTTGAGCAACAATTGAACCCTCTACTTTGCTTAAATTTTTGACTTTTTTCTTCAGATGGAACATATAACGCTCGAACGGATACATCCACCGATATTGAACAGGGCCACCAAGAGCAACTTCCCGAGGAAGATGAACCGGAAGATGTTCCATAACATCAAAGAAAGACGGCGGAAATATCTTCTCTAGATTGCAGAGGATCATTGGTATCTTGTCCTCCAAATTGCATATCCCGTCCACTGTAATGGATCTCGTGCATAAATCTCAGAAAAAAGCACCTACCGCTGCATAGATCAAATATAATTTTTTGATATACAGTAGATATATATATATATATATGTGATAATGTAAATTGATTTAAATACCCAAAATTTACCTGCAATTGCTCGATGGACGTTTTTTGGTAGGAGGTCTTCAAAGGCAAATGGAAGGAGGCGTTGCATGATAACATGATAGTCATGACTCTTCAGTCCAATAAACTTTCCTTCCCCCATATCAACACAATTACGAAGATTATACGCATATCCATCTGGGAATTTAACATGATGCGTAATCCACTCAAAGACTCTTTCTTTCCTAAACCTTCCGAGAACATATACCGGGCAAATCCAATCTAGACTTCAAATTATTTTTTGTTTTCCCTTGCACATTGAGCACTGTATTGATGATGTTATCGAAAAAGTTCTTCTTAATGTGCATGACATCAAGATTATGCCGCAAGAGATGATCTTTCCAATATGGTAAATCCCAAAAAATACTCTTCTTATGCCAATTATGTTGTTGCCCATAACCGTCAACATGATCATGCCCATTACCACCACAGTAAGCCGTAGTCATAACACCAAAATCACGAAACTGAGTCATAATATAATCACCATTTAACTCGGGGGGGGGGGGGGGGGGGACGATCGTGAAACACTTTTTTTTCTTTGTAAACAACGTGGTGCTTCGCCGGTACGGATGATCAGCTGGTAAAAAACATCTATGACAATCAAACCAACACGCCTTTTTGCCATGCTTTAATTGGAATGCATTAGTGTTATCTTGACAGTACGGGCATGACAACTTTCCGTGAGTTGTCCATCCAGATAACATTCCATATGCTGGGAAATCGCTTATGGTCCACATAAGCACAGCTTTCATCGTGAAGTCCTGATGGCATGAAATATCATATGTTCGAACACCATGGTCCCATAACTCTTTCAATTCATGAATCAATGGTTGCAAGAAGACATCAAGCGAACGCTTCGGATGGTCTGGACCGGGAACAAGGATAGTGAGGAATAGAAATTCTCGCTTCATGCACAAAGTTGGAGGCAAATTGTAAGGTGTGACAATGACTGGCCACAATGAATATTTCCTCCCATGCTTCCCAAAAGGATTGAAACCATCCGTAGATAACCCAAGGTATACATTTCGTGGCTCTTCTGCAAAACTAGGATACAATGATTGGAAATGTTTCCATGCATCTGCGTCTGAGGGATGCGCAATTTCTCCATTAAAGGTATGCTCTGCATGCCATCTCATAGGACCGGATGTGCGCTCTGATTTATATAATCTCTTTAACCGCTCGGCTAACGGCAAATACCACATCCTCTTAAATGGTACTCGATCTCTACCACTTGTGTCTTGAAACCGCGGTTGGCGACAAAACCGACATTTCAAGCGGTCGCCATCCTCTCTCCAATATATCATACAGTTGTTGATGCACACATCTATCATTTCATACGACAAACCAAGCCCGGATACAAGTTTTTGTATCTCGTAGTATGAACCCGGGTGAAAATTATCTTCGGGCAGAATATCTTTCACATAATCAGCTATCGCATCCATACAATCCTCTGACAAATTCCAATCGGTCTTTATACTCATCATTCTATATGCAGAGTATAAAGATGAAAGACCCTCTTTGCAACCAGCATATAACGGATCAGTTGATGCATCTACCATATCAAAGTACCTTTGGGCATCTAAAGTTGATCCTTCGGATCCATCCTGAAAAAACGATGGTATATTTTCCCGATAGGCTTCGTTAACCATTTCTTCCATACCTACATTTTCATCTACTTCCGGTATTGGTTCCTCTATCCTATCCGCACTAGTACTAGCATAATTCCCCATTGAACCATCTTCACCATGCAAATACCATATCTTATACCCCGGCATAAATCCGTCTCTATAAAGGTGTTGTAATACAAAACGCCCAAATTTCTTTTTACAATTCCGACATTTAGAACAAGGGCACGACATTTTACCTTGATCTTCTATGGTTTGCGGTTGGTTTAATGCAAGATTCATAAATTGTTGAACTCCATCGACAAAGATCTATCCATCCACGCTCGAAAATATTGAGGGGGGGGGGGGGGTTTGAAGGAGCCATTTTTATGTTTTCCTCTTCCAATTTTCGTGAGTGAAAGAGGAGGAGGAAGAAGGTGTGATCTGTTTTTAAAAATAATCTGGGAAATTTCCGACGGATTTCCCACCAAAATTCGGTCGGAAATTCAAATTTTAAAACGGTCAAAAATGGCTCCAATTTTTTCCTACCGATTTCCGACCGACTAAATTTCCCACCGTTTTTCGACCGAATTTTCCGACGGATTTCCTACCGATTTATTTTCCCACGGATTTCGGACCGATATTGCAACCGTATTGCGACCGGAATATTTCCGTCGGAAATTTCCGACCGATTTTGGACCGGTCGAAAAACGATCGGAAATCAGATTTCCGTCGGTAATTTTCGACCGATTGTTGTCCGTTGGAAATTCGGTCGGAAATAGGCCTATTTTCTTGTAGTGCATGTATATAATCTGTACGTAGTATTTTATATGGTCTTCTTCCAAGTATCACTCGAAGCAGCGACTTCTATACTTTACCTAAATTTTTTACCAATTGAACTATTCGTTTCTGGTGACATAACCTAATTCGACTATTAAAATCGAATCCTACGTACTTGTTGAATTGCTCTGTTTTGTAAATAAAAAAATCATTGTTCTAAAGTTCAAACACTTTGGTGCTATTTTTCTTGCAGGACCAAATATAATTCTTCCACGTGGTCTCTTTCAAGAATTTACTAAAGTTTTAACATCCAAATTTATGATATTTGTTAGTTAGAAATCTATACTCTGAAAAGACAAACCATTGGTGTTTCTGTCAACTCTTGCCGCACTATTTTTATTTGGTTTTTCTCAATTTCTTAGAAATTTTGGTGAAGTCTTTATATATATGAGAATCGTATTTCATTATTTGATAAAGAGAAAATGCATTATACTATTAAAAGGATCACCTTATATATATATACGATTAAGAAAATGCATTACATATTAAAATACGATTCTCATAGTAAATACATTTTCTTTTATAAAAATTTATATTATTTTGAAATCATTTTATTGTAAAATAGTATACATACCTTTTCGATGCCTCTTGATTGAATACAAATGAATGGATAGACAGGCTTGGATCCTCTGTATGAATAATCAAAATAATCTTACAATATGGAGTCGAGGCAGTCTTGCGGTCACTACCACAAACTGAAAACTCAGGCAAAATAATAATATATTTGATGCCTCTTCACACTTGTGTCTGTAATGCATTTTCTTAATATAAAGTTTAGGATTTACCAAAAAAACCGTCCATGTGTGTTTCAGTGTAATATTTGATAAAATATAATAAAATACAAGTAACAAATTAGATATCTAATTACTTGTGAATTAATTTTCTTTTCTTTTGTCAACCGCTTAAACACATGCATTTTATATGGTGATTTTTTCAAAAGAAAATAATACCATTTTTAACACGTATGTCATATAGTATGTTGAACCATCCGAAATCCTTAAATATAATTTCAATGATAATGGTTGAAGAACAAAAATTGTAAGATATACACGTTGGAGATATATATTAAAATGAAGAACAAGAAAATTTTTAGTACATGAAAGTATATAAAACGTTTATATTATGTCTGCACATAGCTCGCAACGGAATAGCTTTGGGCAAAGTGATCCCTTTCTCTTCTTAAATCATGCCCACGATTTCTTCACCAACTCTCTCCCACTCAAAGCACTGAATCAAACACGCAAGAGCCAAACTCACTAATCTCTTCCCAAGTTCGACTCCAGGACAAGCTCTTCTTCCCATCCCAAACGGCAATAGCTTTTGAGCTTCTCTTTATTTCTCGAATCTCTCTGGCTCTTCCCATAAATTTGGATCTCTATGCATAGCCCATGTGTTTGCTAACAAGATCGTGTCACGTGGCATATCGAAACCCGTCACTTTACAATCAGCCGATGAATAGTGAGGGACTAGTAGAGGAAGCACAGGGTACAAACGTAATGTTTTGGAGATAAGGAAGGCTCACAATGTCTGATTCTTCAACTAACCGGTCTGAACCGATTTTTCATCGATTTCTGCTCTCACTTTCTTAAGTATCTTTGGATGGTTCAATAAATTCGACATTGCTAATGTGTCTGTCCCCGCAACTACTAGAGCCTGTATATAAAATCATTAATAAGTAATCTCAATATTATTTTTAACATACTTATATTAATTTTAAAACGCGATTACAACTCAAAGAAGTTATCTCTTAATGTATATAATAGACACATATTAGTTGGATATGTACTTACGATTGTGATTCCTTTGATGATGACATCTGTATAATAATCGGGTTGAGTTTCTTGGAGAGAAAGCAAGTGATCGATTAAAGTTTGAGTCTTTCCTTCTCTGCACGTTTCTCATCAACTAGTCCTGGTAGGAATTTATCGAATCGTTTTCCCAAAAAAATTTGGTTTGTCCTTCAAAAATTTGGTTTGTCCCAATCAATGATCGGAAGATAGTCAGCTAGATTTCCAGCTCCGTCTCAAGCCACCACCTCCGCTATAAGCTCCCTTACGAGCTGAGCCTCCTCCGTAATATCGCTTTCCGGCTATCATCATAATGATGTTGTTGAATGCCAAATTGTCTAATAATGATTTCATCTGCACTTCAACAAAACCCTGTGAGATTATCAAATTATTATTATTATTTTTTTTTGAAAAGAAAGATTATCAAATTAGTAATAAAATATGTTAATCGATTGAAACTATGCCATATACAAGGATCTACCACATTTGTTTTTTTTTCAATTATCTTTTGTTTATTCTACAGTTATAATTTGAAATTTAACATGTAGAGTGTCATAATCTTAAGTTTAAAACTTTTAGGGGATGTTTCAAATTTGAGGTGGTTACATATTTTTCATCTCCTTTGTTTTTTTTGTTTCTTTCTCTAATTTTTTTTATTAATTTTCTCTTTTTTCAGAAAGTAGAAAAGTTATATAATTACAGTTGAGATCTATGTAAATCACTAAATCCATGTCCGGTCCAATGTTATAATGAACTTTGTGTAAAAAACAAAAAATTACAAAATTTAGGGTTTTTTTACAAAAATTTAGTTTTTTTTTTACCAAATTTTCAGAAATTTAGAACTTTTTGTAATTTTTTTTTATCAAAACCGTTAGACCCATATTGGACCATGTGCAATTGCCCTAGTTACCACCCTCTTAGGCCGGGCCTGACTAAATCTAAAAGTTTCATGGAGAACCTAAATAAATTTATAGGACATACAATTTATAGCATATATCATATTGACATACCTAACCACATGGATACAGTAACAAACATGATAATATTATTTAGGTTACAACTAACAAACATGATAAAATTGTAAGTCACCTTGAAGTGGTTAGGTAATAATGATTGTCTACAACTAACGATCCTGTTAATTTTTATAACTAACGACCATCTTTTAAGTGGGGTATATAAACCTAAGTTTATTTAAAAATTAAAAATAATTATACGTGTGTTAATAATCTTAAAACGTAACTCATCTAATACACTTAGAAGTAGAGATAAACAATGGTTGTAAGGAAAACAAAACAAAACATAAGGCATATGATAAAGACAATATTTAAAAGAATAAACCATAACTTTCAATTCATTATTCTAATAAATTATAAATTAGAAGTTAGAAAATCTTAATATATATTGATTTTTATAATCTACTTGATAAAAACAAATATATAAATTTAAAAATAAACATGTCAAAATTAAATAGAAATAAAATTTTTTTGATAAACATAAATATAGAAGTTTAAAAAGAAATAGGATTTGTATGGCATATGTCAAAATCTAATTGGAAAAATTATTACACGTGTTAAAATATGATAGACTGACTGTTATGTGTTACAATTGTGTTAATTAAGAAGTTTGACGCATCAAACTTTATACAATAAGATACAATCTTATTATCAATACTTAAACATTATATCACTGTATTAGCAACGGTACGTGCCTTGCACATAGCCCGCAACGGAGTGGCTTTAGGCATAGTAAGCCCTTTGTCTTCACTCATGTCCACAAGTTCGTCACCACTTCTTTCCCACTCGAAACATTGAACCAAACATCCAAGAGCCAAACTCACTAACCTCTTTCCAAGTTCGGCTCCAGGACAAGCTCTTCGTCCCATCCCAAATGGCATTAGCTTTTGAGCCTCTCTTTCTTTCTCGAATCTCTCTGGCTTGAACCTCTCTGGCTCTTCCCATAAACTTGGATCTCTATGCAAAGCCCATGCGTTTGTTAACAACATCGTACCACGTGGCATGTCGTAGCCCGCAACTTTACAATCATCCGATGAGAAGTGAGGTAGTAGAGGAACCGCAGGATACAAACGTAGTGTTTCCAACACAATGTTTTGAAGATAAGGAAGGTTTACAATGTCTGATTCCTCAAGTAACCGGTTTAAACCGATTTTATCATCGATTTCGGTTCTTGCTTTCTTAAGTATCTCTGGATGGTTCAACAAATTCGACATTGCCCATTCTAACGTTACTGCTGTTGTATCTGTCCCCGCAACTACTAGAGCCTGTGTATATATAATAAGTAAAACACTCTCCATGACTCCATCTATATAATATATAAATATATAGAATGATATTCGTTAGTATGTACTTACGAATATGATTCCTTTTATGGTGATATCCGTATAGTAATCGGGTTGGATTTCTTGGAGAGAAAGCAAGTGATCGATCAAAGTTTGACCTTTTTTGTTCTCTTCACGTTTTTCATCAACCAATCTTTGCAAGAATCCATCGAATCTATTCCCCAAACTTTTGGTCCGTTTCTCAAAATTTGTGACCCAACGTATGATCGTTAGATAGTCAGCTAGGTTTCCGGTACCGGCTCCGGCCAACGCCTCCGATATAAGCTCCCTCACTAGTTTTGCTTCGTCGTTGTCTTCTGTGCCATCACCGTAATATCGCTTTCCGGCGACCATCATGATGAGGTTGTTGAACGCCAAGTTGGCTAATAATGATTTCATCTCCACTTCAACAAATCTCTGACAAATATTACCAAATTAGTAAATTTTAGTAGCTATAGATACAAAAGATGTATATGTTTTTTTGTTTTTGGTCAAAAGATGTATATATGTAAGTTATTGAAATTAAGTGACTATAAACAAAAGAATTACTCCCATTAATAATAGTGAATTTTACCAAAATTGCCATAATTTTTCAAATTACTTTTTAAAACTGCCACAAATTTACTATCTATGTTACCATATGTTACCAAAAAGACACATTTGCTCTTTATCTTTTTTTTCAACACTTTTTTTCTCTTTCTCAAAAAAATCGATGGCTCTTCTCTCTCTCTCCTTTATTTTTCTTTCTTATCTCTCTCATGGTGGTAGATGGTCGCCGAATACAAAAACGGTGGTGGTCATAGTCATCGGAGATGAAAACAATATGGACGAAAATAGTGAGGATAACGTAGACAGTGGTTGCGATGAAAGACGAAAACGGAGACAGAGACGGAAGACGTAAACGGAGACAGTGACGGTGGTTGCGACGGAGGACAAAAACGTAGATAGTGACGGAAGACGGAAACAGAGATAGTGACGAAAGACGTAAACGAAGACAGTGACGGAAGACGGCGACGGAGACGTTGGTTGCGACGGAAGACAAAAACAGAGATACTAACGAAAGACGTAATTGAGACTGTGACGGAAGACGGTGCCGGAGATTGTGGACAAGTGATGGTGGTGGTGGACAAAAACGGTGGTGGTCATAGTCATCGGAGATGAAAACAATATGAACGAAAATAGTGAGGATAACGTAGACGGTGGTTGCGATGAAAGACGAAAACGGAGACAATGACGGAAGACGTAAACGGAGACAGTGACGGTGGTTGCGACGGAGGACGAAAACGTAGACAGTGACGGAAGACGGAATCGGAGATAGTGACGAAGGACGTAAACGAAGACAGTGACGGAGGACAGGGACGGAGACGTTGGTTGCGACGGAAGACAAAAACAGAGATATTGACGAAAGACGTAATTGAGACTATGACGGAAGACGGTGCCGGAGATGGTGGACAAGTGATGGTTGTGGTGGACAAAACCAAACACTAATGTCATGATGGTATAAGGTTGAATAAATTGGAAGGGCATAAAAATCATTCCAACGGCTTGAGATTTTAATTTGTGGCAATTTTGACAAGGCATCAGATTTATGGCAATTATTGAAAGAAATTTGCCTAATATGACAATTGGTGTAAAATTATTAAGATGTTTTAGAATTATTTCAATAAAACATCTTATACATCTTTTGTTATATTATTATCTTAGCTATATATCGATATATGTAAGTGGATATCGATATATTAAAAATATCTGTTTTTTAATAAAAAAATATTCAACATAAAATATATATATATATATATATATATATATATATATATCATTTCAAGTTTAACATGTAAAGTTACATTATCTTAAATTGAGGATATTTGTGGAAGCTCCTTTGGTCTACTAGTTTGGTTAAGGGTTCATTAATACTTTTATACCAAGAGATTTTGGGTTCGATCCCCAAAAGATGCGATTTATTAATATTGATACAGATTAATGGAGACAAGCTTATAGGAGATCTTCAGCATCGGACAAAATATAATCGTTTGGCGCAAGGCAAAAGACTTGTCATTGTAAAATCGTCGGTGTAACATTTCTCATAATTTATAATTGAATAATAATAAATTCAGACGTTAAAAAAAATAAAGGATATTTTAAATTATATAGCTACTAATTCTTATGTTTCACTTTGTTTTTTTTGGGTAAATGGTTAATTTTGTTGCTCCAAATGAACATATGGATCTTTGCTATTCACTCAGTTTTAAAAAGAATATTTTTTAGAGTTTTCATATAAATTAAAAAAATAATTAATTTTTTATAACAAATATATTAATTTTTAAAATAAACAATTTTTTAGTGTTTTAATCAATTTTTTGAAATTTATAATCTATTAGCATTAAATGGTTAAAATATATTAAAAACAATAAAATATCTATTTTTATAAATTTTTTCTTTTTGTAAAATATTTATTTTTATGGAACGAAAGAAGTATTACAGAAAACTTTTTAAGTACGCATCTTATGTTTCATTAATGTTTAAGCTTCTTTTTTCAAATGATTTTTACTATATTGTACATTTTTTTTTTGGTGAGTGATCGGGGACTAGTCCCCGGATTTTATTAGAAACAAAAAATGCCTTACAATCGAATCTGTCTAAGTCGAGTGTGTCTCATGACATCCTCACCCAAGATCGAGGCTACCTTGTCTGGTACATTATTGAACATATGAAAACCTAGTGACAAAGAAAACGCATAGGTCGCTAAACTGTCGGCAAGACAATTTGCCTCCCTATACACATGAGTAACATGGACTATCCAGTCCTTTACTAAGAAGCTGTGGCACAATCGTACCAGGAAAGACAGTGGATGCGACTCCTCGACCCCTGCTTTTAGAAACCCTACAACAATCTCTGAATCCACCTCGAGTTCCAGTCTTGTGATCCGTTTATCCCAAGCTATGTAAAGTTCGTAATAAACTCCCCATAACTCAGCCAAAGGTGCAGAACATCTCCCAATATTCACTGCGAATCCACCACACCAATTCCCTCTCTCATCTCGCAAGGCACCACCTGCGGTTGCTAGTCCAGGATTTCCTCGAGAAGCCCCATCCGTATTCATTTTAAACCAACCCATAGAAGGAGCCACCCAGCCGATCATCCTTTCGACTCTACCTGTCCTCCCCGTAGTCTCCTCCTTTTGCATGTTTGCCGAGACCACCTCCTTGCAGAATTTCGTAATAACCCTCACTCGGTCCTTACACAGTCTATTATCCCCAAATACATTTCCGCACCTCCATTTCCAGCCCCACCAAACCGCTACTGCAAATACCGTAGACCATGGGCCATTGCTCATCTCCACATCCTCACACAAGTTATTATATACCCACTCAAGTAAAGACTGATCAAAGAAAGTCCGTCTCCTCCGTAGTGGCACCAAACGAGTCCAAATCCCTTGCATAGCGGGGCAATCGCGAAGCACATGTATAATTGACTCGACTCCACTTCGACAAATTTGACAAATCTCCGAGTCCCCAATATGTCTTCGATATCTCTCTGCATCTGTCATAATACCTTGATTCCCAACCAACCATAAGAAGATTCTAACTCTTTCCGGGGCCATAACTCTCCATATCTGATTGTAAAACTGTGACATATTCGGCCTCTCCCTTTCGTCACTAGTTAGTAAGGTATAAGCGGATTTGACGGTGAATTGGCCATCCGATTCCTCTCCCCAAGATAGCTTATCCTTAGCCTCCGTTACCGTATCTACAACCACTGCCAATAGCTCAAGTCTTCTCTCCTCCGTCACATACGGAGCGATCCTATCCATATTCCAGCCCGTGCCATCCGTCCAAAGATCACGAATTGTCATATTATCATACTCCTCTGGCAACGTTCCTACAAATCCCTCCATCAATGGCCTTTTTAATAACCACTTCTCCGTCCAGAACTTAACCATTCGACCATCACCAATCACCCACCTGTGACCTTTGTAAATCACATCTCGGAGGCCCATACACACACTCCTCCAAGTCGAAGACCAGCCACTTTTGTTAACCGACCACGACCGGTCCTGAAAATCCCCAACCTTATACTTCCGTTTCACCACTGTGGCCCATAGGCTTGACCGATCATGGAGGACCCGCCAACCCACTTTAGCAAGCAACGCCTTATTCATATCGCTTGCTCTTTTAATTCCAAGTTCGCCATCTTTCTTTGGTTCACAGACTTTGTCCCAAGCGATTAGGTGTTGTTTCTTCTTCCCCAAAGTCATCCCCCATATAAAATCTCGCGACACGCGATCAAGGCCATTAAGAGTACTAGCCGGCAGTTTGATAGTACTCATAGTATGTATTGGTATCGAACTCAAAACTGTCCTTGTTAACGTGATTCTCCCCACCAAACTTAGCATATGATTCTTCCACCCAACCAGCTTCGAGCTAACCCTCTCCAAAACCGATCT
This sequence comes from Arabis hirsuta, assembly GCA_964056655.1. NCBI lineage: Eukaryota > Viridiplantae > Streptophyta > Magnoliopsida > Brassicales > Brassicaceae > Arabis > Arabis hirsuta. Next base: position 36,918,913 of record OZ053303.1, read on the forward strand.
GAACGTTTCTTTGTTGATTTTTATTGTACATAAAATTATGATATGTTGACTCATATGATTTTTACATATGATTTTTACGCATCATATATTGAATTGAATTTCATTATTTATTTAAATATTAAACTATTAAAAAATACTTGACTAAACTCTCACAAATTTAAGAATGGTTTCTGATATGAGATATATCTTTCATAATTTTTTTATGTTTTTAATAATTTTGGTTTTTTAAATATTTAAAAACTTTATAAAATATTATAGATGGAATGCTCTTAGAGTTTCTAAACATTAAATATATAAAAAAATTAAAAAAGGAAAAAGATGCTTATTAGTCGTTTCTCTTTAGAGATATCCTAGTTCATGTTGAACAATTCTTGGGTTCACCTTTAGGGATGAATATTCACCCCTTCCTCATTAGCCAATCATAATTTAATTAAAAAATAAATTATATTAAATTAATAAAATAATCATAGGGACCACTAATTCTCTCTTTTTAATTGATTAAATAATTAAATCTTAAAATTTTAAACCACAAATATTAAACCTTAAACCCAAATACTAAACTCTAAACCCCAAATATTAAACCCTAAACTCCAAATAATAAACCTTAAACCAGAAATACTAAACCCTAAATACTAAACCCTAAACTCCAAATAATAAACTCTAACCCCAAACAATAAATCCTAACCCCAAATACTAAACTCTAAATCCTATATAGTAAACCCCACAATTAGTTGTTATTTTAATATTTTAATTTAATTTGATTTTTTAACTAAATTATGAATGGTTAATAAAGAAAGGATGAATGAGAGATGTTGGGGTGAACCCAATAATTATTCACCAAGAATTATTCCTAAAACATTCATTAGAAACTCTTTCAAGACATGTGCTTCAAGTCTAACTTTATCATTAATTATATAATTTAATTATTTTTAGAATATTAAAATTATATTGTTATTATATAAAATAAAAACCCTATTTAAAAGATTCACCAATGTGGGTGCCTAGTAGTCATTTTATATTAGTATTTCATAAATAGATAATTAAATACGGATGGAACAAGAATTGAGTGGAACATACCTAATCACATATTCACATGGACAAATAATTTAAATATTCTTACCTGTAAAATAGATATTTAAGGTGACGGCATAATAATAAATAAAAACGTCTTACGTGTGAGGAGATTGTGGAGAGGTGTGTTACGAGCCGTCGGATCTCGTCTTTACGCATAGACAAAAAGTTACTGATCCTTTGACTAGAGAATATTTCTACGGTGGCGATGCGGCGGAGATTCCTCCAGTGATCACCGTAAGGAGCAGTAACCATGTTGGTGTTGTTATAACCTACGTGTGTGGCCATGATAAGCTCGGGACGGTTCGCAAGAACGACGTCGTTTTTGGTGAAACATTCTACGGCGAGGGTATGTGAAGTGATGACATACACGTGGCGGTTTCCGAGGCGGAGGTGGAAGATTGGAGCGTTTTTGAGGGATTGAGAGAGGGAGAGGAGTGTTCGATGAACCGGATTCTTGAGGAGGTGGAGGTGACCGATAACCGGTAAAGAGTAAGCCGGAGAAGGAGGAAGATTGAGTTTCCGGTTTGGTTTTGTGAACAAGAATTTGATTGAGATAAAGATAAAGAGAAATGAGAGAAGTAAAATTTGGATCAAGTCCATTTTCACCTAAATGTTTTTGGTTTTCTCTTTATCAGATAAAATTAGTTGTGAGTGTTTTTGTGCACTTGTTTTATGATTATATACAGTAGTGTTTGAATTTTATTTGTTTGTTTATTTATTTATGTTTTGTTAAATTTAATTTTGTTCTTCACTGACTTTCGAATATGACCAAACTTTAGTTTGAATTTCAAACACGAGAAAAGTATGTAAACTATAAAGTCAAAAATATCGGTAAACGGTTCGGTTTTTAGTTAAATATATATATATGAATCGTATAAAGTTTGTTTCAATATTTTCAGCTAAGATTTTTTCAATAAAAAAGTGAAAATCAAATAATATGAATCAAAATTTAGTTTGGTTTATGGAATTTTTTTTTCCGGTTCGGTTAAACCAGCTGATTTAGACAATAATTAAGGATTGACACAAGCTAGTTTGACTACTAAAATCGGATCCTACGTTCTTGTTGAGTTGTTATTTTATAAATCTAAAAACCATTGCTTCTTTTGCACCCAAAAAAAAAAAAATCAATGCTTCGAATTTAAACACTTGGCGACTATTTTTTTTTGCATGACCAAATAGTTTTTTGTCACGTGGTCTTATTTCAAAAATATTGAAACGGACCGATCCGTAAAAATTTAAATACGGATTATTATTATCATAAATAATAATCGTCGACACTAAAAAAACAAACATGCGAAACTCAACAATCAATTAACCAAAACAACACCATTCAATAAATCATATACTTTATTGAAACACTAAACCAATTCCAATTCAAATCAATAACCAATAACTTTCACTTCCAATAACGATAAACAATATTTCCATAATTCACTATCGACCTAGCAATTCTAACAATCCAATACTCAAGCAACCGAGCCACTAGATCATCTCCTCTTCCCGGCCATGATTCCACGATCACACTTTGTCTCTACCTGCATCACATGGTTAAAAGAGATGCGTGAGTATTATCACAAATACTCAGTGAGACGGTCATCCTATCTACTTGGCTATACACGTATGCATAAGCAAAAGATACAATATCAGGATGAGCAAACAACAATGCACAACACGAACAATCACACGAAAAACAGCACAACAGCACATGCGTTGATTGACACACAACCCCGGTGTCGATCGATGCACTACTCGTGTGTCGATCGACGCATAGCACTTGCGTTGATCGATGCACTGACGCTGAAATGACCCGACCCAAAATTTTTTAAAAATTTCCTTCAAATGATGATCATCACCGATCATAATCCTCAACTGGGCCAATATAAGCGACGCATAAATAATTAAAAATCAACAATACAACCAAATCAATAAATCTCATACTTTATTAATTCCCTAAATCGTTCAATTCAATAAGAACAATACAACCGTTCAATTTTTTTATTTATTTTATTTATTTTTTCATTCTTTTTTTTTCTTTAAATAAAATAAATTGCATAAAATAGATAGAGTAAGTGATACAGAGATTTGAAAACTATGAAATCCGAAAGTCTAAAATCTTCTAAAAGCTCTGCCAATCTCTTCTCTCTCAAGTCTTAATTAAAAACTAGATCTCTTTCTAAAAGCCTAAGGAAAAACGATATATACAAAGTCTAAAATTCGGATTGGGCCTTCTGTAAACTTCTGGGCTTTTAGGGCAAAAACGGAATTTCCTCCAAAATTGTGATCTTCTCGTGTTAGACGGGCATGTCGATCGACAAACAAGGTTGTGTCGATCGACACAGACTTGTAAACTCGACTTTGACTTGATCACTTCGTCTCTTCTTTCCTCCTTACTCCAAAATGCTCCAAAAGCTTCTATTAAGCTCTAATCGTCATTTACCCTGCAAAGACTCAAAAAGACTCGAAAAATACCAAAAAGACTCTGTAAAAAGGACTTATATCATGGTTGAAAACAGGTAAAAACCATGATATATCACAACAGTTTCAGAATCTACTAGCAACCTAGCAATTCTAACGCTACAACCACTCAGACGAGACACTAGATCATCTCCTCTTCCCGGCCATGATTCCATGATCACATTTTCTCTTTACCTGCAACACATGGCAAAAAGAGTTGTGTGAGTATTATCACAAATACTCAACGACGCGGTCATCCCGTCTACAGGCTATTTATACACAAGCATAAACAATAAATACAATACCAGGATGAGCATACACAAGCATTCACGAACCAATCCAGGAACTCCGTGTCGATCGATATAACCTCTAGGTGTCGATCGATACATAGCTCGTGTCGATCGACACACAGCCCCGTGTCGATCGACACACCACCCTGGTGCCGATCGACACGACATCGCAGAACCCAGAAACGAGCCTATCCTCTCATGGCTTGAATCCATCGCGATTCATCGAGTCTCCTGCATAATTTCAATCACAGAACACACAAAATCCAACAAGTAATCGCATTCTACCCATTCCTTACACTTATGTGAGCCTACGGTCACGCACTCACCTCGATTTCGGATTGAAACAATGAAGAACGCGAAGAAAACAGGAACATCCTTTGATTTCGTCCCTCCTAGACCCGAAATCAACCCAGCAACGATCCCTTTTGCGTTCAAACAGCCTCAAAAGCAATCCTCCTCAAGAAATCTCCCAAAACCCTTGATTTCTAATTTTTCTCTCAAAACCTCTGTTTCTCTTCTAAAAATCGGCCAAAAGAGACAAAACGCGTCTGTCCCAGCCTTATATACGAACCCTAGGGTTCCCTAAACCGATCCGTCGAACCGGATAATTGGAACCAAACCGATCGGTCTAATTCAAACTCGTGTCGATCGACACAACCTCTAGGTGTCGATCGATACACAGCTCGTGTCGATCGATACAACCACTAGGTGTCGATCGTCATACAGCCCCGTGTCGATCGACACACCACCCTGGTGCCGATCGACATGACATCGCAGAACCCAGAAACGAGCCTATCCTCTCATGGCTCGAATCCGTCGTGATTCATCGAGTCTCCTGCACAATTTCATTCACAGAACACACGAAATCCAACTAGTAATCGCATTCTACCCATTCCTTACACTTATGTGAGCCTACGGTCACGCACTCACCTCGATTTTGGATTGAAATGATGAAAAACACGAAGAACGAGCGAAGAAAACAGGAACAGCCTTTGATTTCGTCCCTCCCAGACCCAAAATCAACCCAGCAACGATCCTTTTTGCATTCAAACAGCCTCAAAAGCAATTCTCCTCAAGAAATCTCCTAAAAATCACCCAAAACCCTTGATTTCTGATTTCTCTCTCAAAACCTCTGTTTCTCTTCTGAAAATTGGCCAAAAGAGACAAAACGCGTCTGTCCCAGCCTTATATACGAACCCTAGGGTTCCCTAAACCGATCCACCGAACCGGATAATTGGAACCAAACCGATCGGTCCAATTCAAACTCGTGTCGATCGACACACCACACCCGTGTCGATCAACACAACACCCAGAGCCTGACTTCTCCTAAGTCACAAACACTCGTGTCGATCGACATACACACCTGTGTCGATCGACACACCCAACCAAAATCCACTTTTTGGTTCACGGGCGTTACAGATGCAAAACCTAGAATCAAACCTATCCTCTCATGGTTCGATTCCAAAACGCATCACCTCAATCCCTGCACGCAAATCATTAAAACAACCACGAAATCCAACCAACAAACACAATCAATCGCATCATATCAATTGTTTTACCCAGATAAGCTATGGTCACGCACTCACCTTGGTTCTGGAAAGAAAAAAGGAATGAACTATGAAAAACACGAAGAACGACTCCCCCAAAAATCCAAAATCTCTTCTTCCTTCGCGAAGAAACGGATCCAATCCACTTCCAGAGCCTCACAATCACACTCACAAGCTTTCAGGATCAAAAACGCGAAGAAATCAACAATGATTCTTCACTTCTCTCAATCTCCTCTGAAAACTCTCTGGAACTCTAAATCTCCCCAAAATGCGGCCAGAGTCCTTTATATAGGGAAGCCCTAGAGTTTCCCCTTTAACCGACCCACAAACCGACAACTCAAATCGAACCAACCGGTTCAATTTAACCTTGTGTCGATCGACGCACGCACAAAAATCTCAAAATTTGGTTTGCGGTCGTTACAAATATACTAAAATTTCAACATCCAAATTTATGGTTTTTGAAACGACCCGACCCAAAAATTCAAAATTTTTCCCTCCAGATTATTATCATCACAGATAATAATCCTCAATGGGTCAACAACCAAGCAACGCGGAACAATAAACATCAACAACGTTTCCAGTTTAACAACTCCATACTTTATTAAATAGCAAACCAGTTCAACCAATCAAACAATATCAATAAACAATATCTAATGACTAACAACCTAACAATTTCATAGAATGACAATCCAAGTGAGACCCTAAATCATCTCTTCTTCCTCGCCACGATTCCACGATCACAATTTCTCTTTACCTGCAACACATGGCAAAAAGAGTTGCGTGAGTATTATCACAAATACTCAGCGACGCGGTCATCCCGTCTACAGGCTATTTAAATACAAGTATAAACAACCAACACAATACCAGGATGATCACAGAACAAGCATACACGACTAAGCAACAAAACCAGTCCAGAATACACCGTGTCGATCGACAGGACTCACTGTGTCGATCGACACAACCACTAGGTGTCGATGATCAGTGACCCCGTGTCGATCGACAGGATCCACTGTGTCGATCGACACAACCACTAGGTCTCAAAGAACACAGGCCCCGTGCCGATCAACACACCACCTCGGTGTCGATCGACACGACGTCGAAGAACCCAGAATCGAGTCAATCCTCACACGACTCGAATCTGATGCGATCTGTCGAGTCTCCTGCACCAATCCACACACAAAACACACGAAAACCACCAAGCAATCGTATTCCATTGGCCCACTATACTTATACGAGCCTACGGTCACACACTCACCTTGATTAGGATTGAAAAGGATGAAGAACGCGAAGAACGAGCGAAGAACACCAAGAACAGCCTCTGATTCCGTCCTCACAGACCCGAAATCAGCACAGCAACAACCTCCTCCTCGTTCTATCTCCACTCACGATCAAATCCCCCAAGAACAATTCCCAGAAATCACCCAACCCTTGATTCCTGACAATCCTCCCAATTCTCTGGTTTTCTCTCTGAAATTCGGCCAACCCCAGAGAAAAACGCGACTGACCCCTTAAATACCCGTGCCCTAGGGTTTCCCTAAACCGATCGCCAAATCGCGCGATCAAGAACCGAACCTGTCGGTCCAATTTTAACCCGTGTCGATCGACATAAACCTCTGTGTCGATCGACACACCCACCAAAATTCCACGTTTTGGTTCACGGGTGTTACAGTTTTTGTTAGTTAGAAATCTGTACTATGAAAAGACAGACCATTGGCATTTCTGTCAACTCTTGCAACTCTTGCCGTTATGACCGTTATTTGGGTTTTCTCAATTTCCTAGAAGTCATGGTGAAGTTTATATGTATTGAATCTGAATACTGTTAGGTATTCGGATCCTTCCAAACCATTAAAAGACTACGTTTATAAAAAATAATAATTCAAAGAATCGCAGAAAGATAATAGAATTTATGATAAGTTTTTTGTATTAGTTAAATTACGGGTCGTATATTTATACAAGAAATTCTAAAGAAATAAGGAAAATATCTTAATTTTAAGTGATTTTTCTTTTTTCAAGTTGATTCTTTTTTTTCCTTCTCCGAAGCTGTTCGGTCGGCTGAATATCGTAGGATTAGACCGAGTTCGTTCTATGGGCCACACTTGTCTTCGTGGGCCTAGCTCGTTTGCTTCCCCAACAATTTTTCAGGTTGATTTGGATTCGGATCGGATCTTGATGATGGGTGCTAAACACGGCACCATCAATGCGTGTATCTCTACCTTTTCAAATGAAGTTTCATATAGCTAGGTCTCCGTCGCCATATGCTCCCCTCAAATTAGGATTCTATAATAGTCCCAGTTTTAGAGCCTGTCTATGTAACAAAACTTCAAAAATCAAAATTAGTTTATAAAATTTTTAGTTATCTTTCAAAACTTACAAAACCTTGTAATCACAGTTTTGTAATTAACTGTAAGACAAATAAGGATAAAAAAAATAACATCAACAACAAAATTAACCTAGATTGAAATCAAATCCATATTAACATATTGACAAAGTTAACAACTTGTAAGACCCAGATTTATTACTAAATGTAGAACCCAAATTTATTACTACATTCAACCCCAACGAATCAAAAAATCAACAATTCTCCATTGAAATACAGAAAAATAAAAATAAAACCAGAGAATCGAAAATCCTAGATTAAAACGGATTTTCGCTATAAAAAAAACCTAGATTAAAGCATATTTCGTGAAATAAAAACACGAGATTGAAGCAGATTATTACAAATCAAAAACCCTATACTAAAGCAAATTTTGCGCAAGCCACAATGAAATTATTGAAAAGAATCAAGAAATAGCGTTTTTACCTTTGATTGATATCAAGATCTCGCCGAACTGCTAATCCTTCAACTGCGATATGAACGACGATTAGGGTTTCAGATAAGAGAGAATGAACTTCTAATTCAAGGGTTTTTTGTTTCTAGGTGCAAGATCGACATTGTGTTAATAGAAAGTGATATCAATGAAAATAAACATAACTGAAAGATATCATTTAAATTTATAAATTAAAATATCTACAAATTGTTGTCGCATTAATGAAAAAAGTTGATTAGGGATATAATCTAATTTGTTAAGGGGAATATTAATGTTTTTTAAGAATGTTCTGAGCCTAAACCCGTAATCTCCCAGACCCGAGACCAAGAGTATGTAATAATATTAAATAATTTTAGCTTTAAAAGAAATTACAATAACTAAAACAAAATCAATTGGTACACTTGCCCCAATCTTATTATATTTTATGTACGATCTTATTAGCAATACTTGCATTACATTATATCAATGTATTAGCAAGTAGCAACGGTACGTGCCTTGCACATAGCACGCAACGGAGTGGCTTTAGGCATAGTGATCCCTTTGTCTTCACTCATGTCCACAAGTTCTTCACCAATTCTTTCCCACTCGAAACATTGAACCAAACATCCAAGAGCCAAACTCACTAACCTCTTTCCAAGTTCGGCTCCAGGACAAGCTCTTCTTCCCATCCCAAATGGCATTAGCTTTTGAGCCTCTCCTTCTTTCTCGAATCTCTCTGGCTTGAACCTCTCTGGCTCTTCCCATAAACTTGGATCTCTATGCAAAGCCCATGCGTTTGTTAACAACATCGTACCACGTGGCATGTCGTAGCCCGCAACTTTACAATCATCCGATGAGAAGTGAGGTAGTAGTAGAGGAACCGCAGGATACAAACGTAATGTTTCCGACACAATGCTTTGAAGATAAGGAAGGTTTACAATGTCTGATTCTTCAACTAACCGGTCTAAACCGATTTTATCATCGATTTCGGTTCTCGCTTTCTTAAGTATCTCTGGATGGTTCAATAAATTCGACATTGCCCATTCTAACGTCACTGCTGAAGTATCTGTCCCCGCAACTAACAGAGCCTGTGTATATAATCTTTAATAAGTAAACTCTTACTAATCACTATATATAATAGACATATATATTAGTTTATATGTACTTACGACTATGAGTCCTTTGATGATGACATCAGTATAATAATCGGGTTCTGTTTCTTGGAGAGAAAGCAAGTGGTCGATCAAAGTTTGATTCTTTCCTTTCTCTGCACGTTTCTCATCAACTAGTCCTTGTAAGAATTTATCAAATCGTTTTCCCAAAAGTTTGGTCCGTTTTTCAAAACCTGTGACCCAACCAATGATCGAAAGATAATCAGCTAGGTTTCCGGCACCGGCTCCGGCCACCGCCTCCGATATAAGCTTACTCACGACCTTTGCTTCGTCGTTATCTTCTGTGCCTCCACCGTAATATCGCTTTCCGGAGACCATCATGATGATGTTGTTGAATGCCAAGTTGGCTAATAATGATTTCATCTCCACCTCAACAAATCTCTGCCAAATATTACCAAATTAGTAATAAATCTTAATTAATACAAAGACGTATATGTTAAAAAAAAAAGATGTATATGTTAAGTGATTGAAATTAACTAATTAAGTAACTATAAACAAAGCAATAATCATTTTTGTTGAATAACTAAAAAGTATATTATTAATTTCTGTTTTTATTTTGTTTCATAACTATAATTTCAAGTTTAACTTGTAACGTTATATATCAAATTATATAGCTACTACCTATGTTTTATTATGGATTATTATGGATGATGTTTAAGATTTGTTTCTATATGATGTATTACATAGAAAAACGATATGTCGACTATTGCGCCTACTTTTTTACTTTATTTTATTTATCATACCAAAAAAAAAAGTTGTGAAAAATTGTCATCTCGCATCGAATAATAAAAAATTCTCTATTTATATATACACATATTTTTGCTATTATTCAAATTAAGCGCACATCCTATCTTGTATCGCATTATCACCATTACCATACCAAGTTTGAGCATTTCGAGATTTTCATAAATCTGTATCCAAATATCTTAAGTCCTTTTCAAAACTATTAATTTAATTCTCTCGCTGGCTATCCAATCTAATTAAAGACCGAGACGGACTTCCCCTATAGTAGTCATTTTATACTAGTATTTCTTAAAAGTTTGCCAAAACTTAAAAGGGTAAGTGGCATTAATAACCAAAAAAAAATATATCCAAAATCATAATTTAATACTCTAAATCTAATGACTATTATTTAGTCACATGGAACAATTTTAATTACTTATGTACTACTATTAATTTTGTTTTGGCTATTGAATAAATTAACCCAAGTTTAGACATCAAATAAATAATTATATATGCATGATGGAAAGCCGGAAATTACCTACTTTCACGTGGACAACAATAAATAGATAATTATGATTGTTTTTTTCCTTTATCGAAAAAACAATAAATAGATAATTAAAAACAAGATGGAACATACCTAATCACATGGACAAATAACAAACAAATAATTAAATATACTAATTGATATTCATGGTGACGGCAAGATAATAAATAAAAACGTCTTACGTGTGAGGAGATTGTGGAGAGGTGTGTTATGAGCCGTCGGATCTCGTCTTTACGTATAGATTTAAAGGTACTAATCCGATGAGAAGAGAATATCTCTACGGCGGCGACACGGCGTAGATTCCTCCAATGGTCACCATAAGGAGCTGAAATGATGTTGGTGTTGTTGTAACCTACGTGTTTGGCCATGATTAGCTCGGGACGATTCGCAAGAACGACGTCGTTTTTGGTGAAACATTCTACGGCGAGGGTATGTGAAGTGATGACATACACGTGGCGGTTTCCGAGGCGGAGGTGGAAGATTGGAGCGTTTTTGAGGGATTGAGAGAGGGAGAGGAGTGTTCGATGAACCGGATTCTTGAGGAGGTGGAGGTGACCGATAACCGGTAAAGAGTAAGCCGGAGAAGGAGGAAGATTGAGTTTCCGGTTTGGTTTTGTGAACAAGAATTTGATTGAGATAAAGATAAAGAGAAATGAGAGAAGTAAAATTTGGATCAAGTCCATTATTTTTGTTGTTGTTGTTTTGCTTGTTTGTTTTTGGTCTATCTTTCTTATTGTGTATTCTTGTGTGTGGTGGATGGGACAAGGTTAATACTGTGGTCTTGAAAAAAGCGAAAAATTAATTGAATTGCAAACTAAATAATCCGTTTAAAGTTTTGTTGGCTGTGACTGCTAGAAGAAAAGAAAACGGAAGAAAATAAATTTTAGTATTTTACCATAATTTCTTTGTTTTCCATCAATCAGGAGGAAAAGAAAAAGAAAAAAAATTGGAGAAAAATAAATATGCTCTTTTCGGTAGAAAATTTCTAACTGCACAAACCGAGTAAAAAATTTTCTTCCACTCACTTAACACACACACCAAGACATTAAACAATAGTATAAATAATATATAGTTTTGAAAAACTTAATTTGACTATAAATAGATGTATTAGTGTTGCTTTACAACTTCATAACAACATTTTTCTTTTCTTTTTAAAACTGTGAAAAGTGTTAAAATCAGATTTTCTTTTAAAAAAGTATTTCCACAAATTATTTATATTAGGACATTCGGTTATTCGATTCAGTTCAAAATTTTCAGGTTCGGAGACTTTTTATTTCTAAAAAATAGAATTCATTTGAGATTAAATTATATTCTTTCCGTTTTTAATATAAGATGTTTTAGAAGTTTTTTTTTTACAATATAAAATATTTTTATATTTCTATATAATTTTTTTCTTTATTGAATATTATGTGACCAATAATATTTTGCAGTTTCTTTTATAATTCACAATATCTTTGATATATATTTGTTACTACAACTTTTTTAATATTTTTTTTTAAGTACATATATACATATTATTCTCAAATACTTTCATAACTACCATTCAAGTTAATTTTTTTTCAATTTTTCTCGATTATTCTAATTATCACTTTATTTTTCTTCTCAATTCTTCTAATGTTCACCAATCACACACGTTTGTCCGGTGCCATAACTCAAACTACAACACTCAATTACTTGAATTGTATATATATGTTTCACCATTTTAGTGGAGGTAAGAGTGAGCACGAGTACAAACAAAACGGGTCAATCAATCGCATTGTGACCGGTTGGTGGATTTTCTTGTTTGCTTTGGTGTTTCGAATGAGTGTCTCTATCTATTGGTCCATTTTTGATACATGATATCCTTTTTAATTTATTTGTTAGTATTTCTTTTTCTTTTTTTTCTGGTGAATGTTAGTATTATTCTTCTGCACACAAAAATACATTATTTGTTATTACTCTAAAAATTTAAAAGGTTTGTGGTTGATTTATCGCTTACGAGTCAAACATGCAAAGTTGCAAACTACCATATATTGATATACTACATATTATAAAAAATTTGGTAATAAATAAGTTTATTGTATTACAAATTCCCAAAATATTTAATACTCTCTCTGTCCCATTTTATTAGATGTTTTAAAAAAAATTATTTGTTCCATTTTATTTGATTTTCTCATGTTTCTATGTAAATTTTTTATTAATTAAATATGTTATGACCATTTATATTATGAAGTATATTTTTCTATTGGTTGAAATGTTTTTAGTTAAGTAATAAATAGTGTTTTTAATTGTTACTTAATCTTTGTGCATTCAACTAGAAAATCTTGTAAAATGGGAATTTTTATTAACGTTAATCAACGTTTTCTTGGGAATTTTTATTTAAACATAAATCTAAATGCTCTTTAAAACCCTATATGACTTACATTTCATCATTTTGATTAATGTTTAGCTGGTAAATGATATTAAACACGCTTTCGTAACTAGTACAAATTCATAATTAAATGTCTATTTCAAATTTCTCCTATAATCTAGTACTTCCGCCGTTTTCAAAAAATAAATGTTTTACAAAAATAGATATTTTTATGTTTTTATATATTTTCATCATTTAATAATAAGAAATTTCAAATCTATATACATAATAGCAAAGTTTTCTATGTCCACATAAGCAAAACAATTTTTTTATAAAAATTATATTTTAATGTTTTATTTAATTCATGTTTATATATATTTATTGTCACTTATAACTTCTAAAATTTCTAATCAAATGAAAACGAAAAATAAATAAATAAATGACTAAAAGTCATGCATTCAAAATTATTTGAGTATACTAATATTGTAAACGAAAACGTAAAATGAAACGAGTCAATTCTAGTTTCAAAAAAATTATTGAAATACTATTTGTTGAAAGTTTTGGAAAACCTTTTATTGTAGAAATAAATACATTTATTATGAATCATTAATTATTTTTCTTAATATGTGTAAAACCTCCAAAATATTTTTTTTAAGAACGAAGGGAGTAACAAATAAGAACATTTAAAAAGAGTTCTCAGTTCTCTCACTCACAAGCAAGAACTTTACTTGTGAGAACACGTGCTTTGCACATGGCTAGCAATGGTTTCTTTTTGGGCATTGTGATTCCTTCCCCTTCGCTCAGTATCAATATGTTCGACACCAACTCTCTCCAACTCGAAACACTGCACCAACGAACCAAGAGCCAGGCCAACTAACCGGTGAGCAAGCCCATCTCCAGGACAAGCTCGTCGCCCGAGCCCAAACGACATAACCTTTTGAGCTTCTCCTTCCTTATCAAACCTCGCCGGTTTGAACCGGTCTGACTCCTCCCATAGTTCGGGATCTCTATGCATAGCCCACACATTCACCAATAACATTGTGCCACGTGGCATATCGTAGCCTCCCACTTCACAATCTTGTGATCACAAGTGAGGGAGTAACAATGGAGCTGGAGGATACAAACGTAGTGTTTCAAGCATGATGTTTAGGAGATAAGGGAGATTCACAATATCCGGTTCGTCCACAAACCGGTCCAAACCGATTCTATCATCGCTTTCTTTAGTATATCTTGATGGTTCAACAAATTAGACAATGTCCATTCTAACGTTATAGATACTGTGTCCGTCCCCGCTACTATCAAATCCTGCACATTAATACACACAAGGATATTACATATTGAGATAAATGAACTTTTAGTTCAAAATCAATTGACATTGAATTGAGAGACGAACTATATATTTCATATATGGTATTGACTCATCTAACATACATTTTCGAGATGATGATTTTTTTCTCTCATTTATTTCAAATCGAATCCCAATTTTTTATCGGTATTCGTGTGGACCAGCTGATTTCTGATATCATATTAAGTTTTATGAGTTTTCAAAAAAAAAAATTTAGGTCAAAATGAGTTTTCAATTCAAAACCAAATGCGTAATGAAAGATATTCTCACGACAAATGTAGATAGTTTAGTATAATAATTGAGTGAAGCTTACGACGATGACTCCTTTGATGATTACATTAGTGTAACAATCAGGTTGAATTTCCTGGAGAGAAAGCAAGTGATCGATCACCGTCTGACTTTTTTCTTTCGACGCACGTTTCGCATTGATCAGTTTTTGCAAGAATGCATCGAAACGACGAGCCACGTCTTTGATCCGTGCTTCAGAATCTGTGAACCAACGCAAAAACGAGAGATGATCAGCTGGATTTCTTCCACTGTTGCCTCGCGAGTTTGGCCTCGTCTTCGACCTCTGTAACATCACCGTAGTATCGCTTCCCGGCTATTATTCTGATGATGTTGTTGAATGCCAAGTTTGTAAATATTGATTTCATGTCCACCTCCACAAATCCCTGATGGTAAATTATGAATCGTTAAACATTTAAATACTTGTAAACAAGATTTAATCGTATAACAATAAACAAGATTTAAAAAAAAAAAATTATTAAACAAAAACAAGATGTTATAAAAAAAGAAAAAATAAAACAAGATGTTATCATCATTACATATCAATTAATTTTTGTTTTATGTTGTTATAAAAAAAGAAAAAAAAACACAAATTAATTGATATGTAATGATGATATCAAAAAAAAAATTAGCAATCTAACCAAAATTTTTATATCTGATGGCTATAATTTTGTCACATAAGAGATTTTTAGTTAGACTGCTAATTATAACTGCCACATATGATTGACTAAAACTCTACGAAGTATATAAGTGAATATATAGGTTGAAATATATGGTTTATTCCAACCAATTAATCCGACAACATATCAATTTGTACTTTCTTTCAATATTTTATTTTTTCAAAATAAGTGAAATATATATATATATCACTTCTTTTTTTCCTACGATATATTTTACTTCTTAGACTTATAATTAGCATATTCTTTATGCTAAATTCAATTTATAGTTTCTAAAAAGGACAATAGAGATATATGGATTCTTTTCGATCAAAAAAAAAAAAAAGATATATGGATTCAAAATATATGATTGAAAAGTATAACGAGTTTATATGACTTAAAATGGCCGTACGTGTAAGGAGTCTCGGGAGAGACGTAATATAAGCCGTCGAATCTCGTCTTTACGGATGTACAAAAACGTAGAGAGCCTAAGACACGAAAATATCTCAGAGGCAGTCATTCGTCGGAGGCTTCGCCAGTGATCGCCGTAAGATGCTCCAATCATATGTGTAGAATTATACCCTAAATACTTGTTTATCATCAACGCAGGCCGGTTCGCCAAAACGAGGTCGTTCTTGGTGAAACATTCCTCGGCGATGGCACGTGACGAGAGGACGTACACGGGACGGTGTCCGAGGCGGATGTAGAAGATTGGAGCATTGCCGAGTGATTGAGAGAGGGAAAAGAATTTCCGATGGAATGGTGACTTCATGAGATGAGTATGCCAGAGACGGCGGCAAATTTGGCTTTGGTTTTGATTTTGTGAATAAGAATGTGATAATAGAGAATTATTGAGAAGGGAAATTTGGAGATTGTCCATTTTTGTTGTGTGTAAAATGGTAATATGTTTTCATCGTATCTCTTATATAGTGTGCATGGGAGATGTCACATGGGATCCAGATGTTTGAAACGTGTTTACGAGGGAATAATTATGTATTTATATGAGATGTCAAAAAAAAAAAAAAAATATGATTGCGTCTGAACTATATGATTTGTAATCTTTTGTTCTGAGTTATAATTAACAATTGAAATTTTTACAATAAGTTGATGATTGATCACGTAGTCACGTTTTGGGTTACACTTGGTGCAATATATCACAGAACTTCTGTGTTGGTTTCTCATAATTAGTAAAACTATTAGAAACTCTATATGTAATTTCTTGAAGGTTTGCTTGAAATTCGATGTTAATTTATGAGGTTTCCTTAAATGCATTCTATTGCATACAGTTGGGCAATGACTTCAAGATGAATCTTTTTGATTTTCTTTTTTCCCAAATGAAGTGAAGACGATGAGACAGGTCAGCTGATTCTAATTCTCATTCTACGTAAATTCTCATTCTACGTAAACAGCATGTGCATATCGTAACAACTCTATATATGCTCGCAAAGCTCAAAGGTTAAAACAAGAAGTCTTTGTGGTCAAGTGGTAAGGAGATGGGCTTGTGACGCCAATACGTTACAAATTCGATCCACTTGTTACCCAAATTAAAACACATTACTTTAGACACCCATATGGATATGGATCCTTACTTTCGGCCTATTTGCATATCCGGAGAGAGGATCTATCCATGGGCTGTACATCCCCAGAGATTAGTCTGGATCTCTCCATAGATATGGGATTTATCCTGAATTATCAAAAAAAAAAAAAAAAGTTAAAACAAGAAATGAGTATTACCTAATATTCCATTATTTTCAAAATTCTTTCAAAATATATCAATGTGGCAACACTCTTTCACCAATTACCACATTTTGTCATCTAGTGTAGAGCAAAATGATATTTTTACCTATTCTTCTCTTCCACACATTTGCTTTCTCTCTTTGTCTCTCTTTCTCGAATAATAGATCCTTCTTGTTTCTTTCTTTATTGTTCTTTTCTTTTTTTCTGAAAATGGTGGATATTAGTGGCTTTTGATGAAAAGCGATAGTAACAGCGGAAGAAAATAGAGAATATGGTCGACAGTGGACAAAATCTGTAAACGACGGACAAAAACAGAAACAGCGACAGTGACTATGAACGAAAACGAAAATTGTGTCCTATAGACGAAAACAGAGACAGTAACAGAAATGGTGGTCGACGGTGGACGAAACGGAGACGGTGGTCGGCGGTGGACAAAAACGATGATCGACGGTGGATGAAAACAGAAACTGTAAATGGAGATTGTGGACGAAAACTGTAAATGGTAGACGAAAACAAAAATAGTGACAGAGACAGTGGCCGACGGTAAACAGAAATGGCGTGGACATATCCGGAGACTGTAGATAAGACGGTGGTCGGTGGACGAGTTGTGGTGGTCGTAGAGGACATAAACATACACCAATGTCATACATCAAGGGCAAAACTATCTTTTCACTTGAGTGTTAATCCAATTTGTGGTAATTTTGAAAAAATATCAGAATAATGACATTTTAAAAAAAAAAGTTTTGGAAAATGATAATTGAGAAAATATTTCCAAACAAGAAAGTCCAAGCAAGATTAGTTTTTTCATAATAGGAAATAGTTGTACAAAATAATGTAATTTAAAAGAATTTGGTATTATCTCTCATATATTATCTATCTACCGCTTTACTGATTGATTATACAAAAAGACTAATATATGCAGATAATTTAGTCACAAATTTTTATCGTATGCCCCTTTCGGCAATATTTATAGCATTTGTAAAGCTTGTGATTCACTATGTTAATTACCAAATTAAACACAAAACATATAAAAAGTTGTAATTCAAAACAAAACATTTCTTTACGAAAAACTTTATATCAGTTTATCAACAATGGGACGTGCCTTGCACATGGTTCGCAGCGGCATTGCTTTGGGCAACGTAGCTCCTTTGTCTTCGGTCATATCCACAAGTTCCTCATCGACCCTTTCCCATTCAAAACATTGAACCAAAGTTCCAAGAGCCAAACTCACTAACCGTTGGGCAAGTCCGGCTCCAGGACAAGCTCTTCGTCCCATCCCAAATGGCATTAGCTTCTCAGCTTCTCCTTCTTTCTCGAATCTCTCTGGCTTGAATCTTTCCGGATCTTCCCATAACTTTGGATCTCTATGCATTGCCCATGCGTTGATCAATACCATCGTTCCACTTGGCACATCATAGCCTCCAACTTTACAATCTTCTGATGCCACATGAGGTAGTAGTAGCGGAACCGCAGGATACAAACGTAATGTTTCCGACACAATGTTTTGGAGATAAGGAAGATTCACGGTGTCCGGTTCATCTACTAACCTGTCTAAACCGATTTTATCATCGATTTCGATTCTCGCTTTTTTAAGTATTTCTGGATGGTTCAACAAATTCGACATTGCCCATTCTAGTGTTACCGCTGATGTATCTGTCCCTGCAATAATCAGAGTC
Source organism: Arabis hirsuta (assembly GCA_964056655.1). Taxonomy (NCBI): domain Eukaryota; kingdom Viridiplantae; phylum Streptophyta; class Magnoliopsida; order Brassicales; family Brassicaceae; genus Arabis; species Arabis hirsuta. The sequence goes on from OZ053303.1 coordinate 36,937,531, forward strand.
TGTGCGCATATTGGTTATTAATAACTTCATGTATATATATTATACATGTATATTTGGTGGCTGAGGAGTACTTACGAGCATGATTCCTTTAATGATGACATCAGTATAATACTCCGGTTGGGTTTCTTGGAGAGAAAGCAAATGATCGAGCATAGTTTGACCTTTTTCTTTCTCTGCACGTTTCTCATCGATCAATCTTTGTAGAAACGCATCGAACCGATTTCCCAAATTCTTGATTCGTTTTTCATAATTTGTGACCCAACGTACAACTGAAAGATAATCAGCTGGGTTTCCAGCACCGGCACTGGTCACCGCCTCCGACACAAGCTGCCTCACGAGTTTAGCTTCATCGTTGTTGTCGTCACCATAGTATCTTTTTCCGGCCAACATTCTGATGATGTTGTTGGATGCCAAATTGGTTAATAGTGATTTCATCTCCACCTCCACAAATCCCTGAGAGTACGAATACAGTTAGGAGTTAAAGTTACCCGGGAAGCTAAACATATAAAAAAAGTTTGATATACATTGCATTTATGTTTGCGTTAGTTTGCAATAACAGCATCCGTTATCATGAGATTTTGTGAGTTTCAGACAATAAAATATAATGAAAAGGAGAAAAAATATTATTCTAATGGATTTTGGTCTGAGACGTATCGGTGGACTGAACTTATTGATACGGTTCTTCGTTCTTCGTGCCACGTATTGAGCTGTAATTGGACCAAGTTTAATACTACTATTAATGATTAGACTACTATTAAAATTAATACTACTTTAATGGTAATGATACCCACATAGAGTTCATTAATAATGATGCTCTAAGGTGTTTATTTTGGAACTAAAACCAATTATTCAACAAATTTAAGACAACAAAAAATCTAAGCTTCATGTGTGACAAAAAAAAAACTAAGCTTCATGCATACATATAAAGTTCTTTTTTCCTGTTTAAGAAAAAGGTAAATTTATCTATACATATAAACTAGAGTTGAGTTTGATGTTCATTTATGATTTGGGGCATATATGTGTATAAACTAATATGTATATAGATAGTGATGAGACTAATTTCTTGAATATTATATATATGCGCTACGCAAGTCTTGGAAAACTTATATCAAAAAGAAGTCTTGGAAAAACTATTGTTTTGTGACTAATTTCTTGACTATTATATATATGCACCACGCAAGTCATGGAAAAACTATTTTTTTTTTTGTTCTTAGAGAAGGTAAACTAGTGATCAAATGGGCAATTTATATAAATGTTTTTGAGTGGAAAGATAACTCGTGGATATAAATAGATAGATGTGTTATTATTTTTATATAAAAAAAACTTAGACCTTTTACATGCAAGTGAGTAATGACTAATCACAAAACAAAAATTAATTAAAAAGTAGAGTGGTCATACGTGTAAGGAGTCTCGAGAGAGACGTAAGATGAGCTGTCGGATCTCGTCTTTCCGAATATACAAAAACGTGTTGAGTCTATGAGTCGAGAATATCTCTACGGCGGCGATACGGCGGAGGTTCCTCCAATGATCGCCGTAAGACGCCGCGAGTAAGTGTGTGGCGTTGTAACCGACATGCTTGCTTACGAGGAACTTAGGACGGTTCGCAAGAACGACGTCGTTTTGAGTGAAACATTCTTCGGCTAGGGAACGTGACGTGATGACGTAAACTAGGCGGTTTCCGAGGCGGAGGCGGAAGATTGGAGCATTTCCGATGGATTGAGAGAGGGAAAGAAGCGTTCGGTGGAGCGGTGGCTTAAGGAGGTAGAGGTGACCGATTAACGGCCAAGAGATCGCCGGAGACGGTGGAAGGTTTAGTTTCCGGTTAGATCTTGTGAGCAAGAATCTTGCGAAGATAAAAAAGAGAAAAGAGAGGATTAAGATTTGATTAAAGTCCATTTTTTGTTTGTGGAGTTCTCGTTTTCTTTGAGTATTGTTGTTTTGGCCCAAAACTTTTGGGGATGATACATGTGGTATTGATAACGTGACGCGTTTGACAAGGAAATCATATAATATGTTAACAAAAAAAGATAATGATCCTATCATCAATGTGTATAAACCATTTTTTATGCCGGTATCAAATACTAAAAAGATTCCGTATTTAACTTTTTTACGTATATGTTTGTTTATAAATCAAAAGTATCAATCGGAGGTGATTCACGGCTAGAAACGCAACAATCTCACACGCAAAAAACACACAAAAAGAATTAGCTCCAAAATATATAGACGTAATTGTGACCTTCTTTCTTCTTATTTGGTCGAAGACGTAATTGTTACCTAAATATGTGACATTTAGTCATTTACCACAAAGTCTAAACTCAATTAATGTCAACAATGGCACGTGCTCTGCACATGGCTTCCAAAGGCTTGGCTTTAGGCATTGAGAATCCTTTTTCCTTCACTCATATCCACTTTTTCTTCTCCAACTCTTTCAGTCTTTCACATTCAAAACACTGAAACAATGTGACCTAATAGTCACGCTTATTAGCCATTGAGCCAGTCCGGAACCAGGACAAGCCCTTCTTCCCAACCCAAACGGCATTAACTTGTGAGCTTCTCCATCTTTTTAAAACCTTTGTGGGTTGAAACTCGTTAAATTTGATTATATTTTACATTCAATTCACAAAAAAAAAAAAAAAAACTCGTTAGATCATCCCATACTTGAGGATCTCTATGTATAGCCCACACGTTGGTTAACAGTATCGTGCCATGCCGCATATCGTATCCTCCCATTTTACAATCTTGTTGCATTCGTTAAAAAAACATCGACAAACAAAAAAAAGTTGTTGATGTTTATGTCCAGCATCTAATAAGACACTCGTGATACCGGAAATGTATGAAAAATAAAAGTGTTGTTAACTTATACAAATTTAATATATGTAGATTTTGAATGTAGATTGAACTCTACAATCTATAACTCTTCACAATTTATAGACATTGTATATTTTGAGACATCACAAAGTTTTTGTTTGTCCTTTGTTTTACATAGTGATAACTTCAACATACACTTAACTCGTTGCCTAAACATATGAAGACACACTAAAAAAGTCTTGAAACTCAAGTGGACTCGTGAAGAATTTCACCAAGAGAGGAACGTGCTCTGCACATGGCAACCAACGGTCTAGCTTTAGGCATTGTGACTCCTCCACCTTCAGTCATATCCACCTCTTCTTCTCCAATCCTCTTCCATTCAAAACATTGAATCAAAGACCCTAGAGTCAAGCTCACTAACCGTAGAGCCAGTCCGAAACCAGGACACGCTCTTCTCCCTAGCCCGAATGCCATTAGCTTATGAGCCTCCCCTTCTTTCTCGAACCTCTCTGGCTTGAAACTCGTGGGATCGTCCCATAGCCGAGGATCTCTATGTATAGCCCACACATTCACCAATAATGTCGTACCGCGTGGCATATCGTAACCCCCTACTTTACAGTCTTCGGACGCGACGTGAGGGACCATCAAAGGCGCTACAGGGTATAGACGAAACGTTTCAGACACAATGTTCTGAAGATAAGGCAGATTTGAGATATCTGATTCTTCCACAAGCCTGTCTAAACCAACTTTACTATCGATTTCGTCTCTCGCCTTGTTCAATATCTCTGGATGGTTCAACAAACTCGACAATGCCCATTCCAATGTTAGCGCTGATGTATCAGTCCCCGCCAATATCAAAGACTACACATTACAATTATGACCATTTCAATGTGACAGAATTAAACTATTAACTTAAAATGCTCGATCGTCTCGGTTACTTACGAGTATGGTTCCTTTGATGATACGGTCCGTGTAGTACTCGGATTGAGATTCTTGAAGAGAAAGCAAGTGATCGATCATCGTGTTCCCTTTCTCTTTCGCTGCTCTTTTTTCATCGACTAGTCCTTGAAAGAACTCATCAAGCCTACCGGCTAGCTTCTTGATCCGTTTCTCGAAATCTGTGACCCAACGCAAGACCGGTAAATAATCAACCACGTTTCCTGCGCTGAAATAACGTGTTGCCTCCGCGATAAGCTGCTTCACGCGTTTGGCCTCTGAGTCGCCATCCTCTACACCGTCACCGTAATAACGTTTTCCGGCCACCATTCTGATAATGTTGTTGAATGTTAGGTCAGATAACATTGATCTTATCTCCACCCTTGCAAATTCCTGCAAAAAATATTATATACTAATCATCTATTAAATCAAATCCAGAAAAAAACAACACTTAATTAGTCTTTGCTCAAACACAATTTCTGATTATTATACGAAAAAAAAGTTCGAAACAAACAATTCACGTAAACCACAAATTTATTGATTCAGACATTACACTTTAATTTATTGATTTAAACCACAAATTTCATCTAAATTTCGTAATTATGATATAATTTCCTCTGTTTCTTCAATTAGTGACACATTTCCAAAAACATAAACCCCGGAAACAGATTCTGCTTGATATAAATTTTCCTAAAGTATTAACGTCTAATTATTATTTTTTCCTAAATTAGTAACTTAACGTCTAAATTCTCTTTCCAAATTTGCATTTTTGGCGGATTTTATTATCATCATATAAACTGAAAAGAAAAAAAACGAAAATCTGAGTGAGTTAGCTCACATACGTGTGAAGAAGAAAAAGAAGAAGAAGAAGTTCTTGAGAGACGAACTATAAGTCGCCGGATCTCGTCCCGGCGAACAGAGGAAAAGATATTAAGCCGATGAACAGAGAAAATCTCGACGGCGCCGATACGTCGGAGATTTCTCCAGTGTTCACTATAAGAAGCTGAGACCATACTTGTGTAACCATAAGAGATGTGATTTAAAGCTACAGACTTTGGTCGGTTCGCTAATACGACGTCGTTTTTCGTGAAGCATTCCTCTGCGATTGTGCGTGAAGAGACTACGAAAACGAGTCGGTTTCCGAGTCGGAGTGAGAAGATGGGAGCATTGTTTAAGGATCGAGAGACTGAGAGGAAAACACGGTAAAGCGGCGGTTTGAGAAGGCGGAGGTGACCGATGATCGGAAACGCGAAAGGCGGAGATGGAGGGAGGTTTGGTTTTCGTTTGAGTTTTCCGATAGAGAATGTGAGAGAGAGAGAAAGGAAGATGAATATGAAGATTAGTGTTTGAGCTTCCATGTTTTGATTTGGTTCTTCTCAGATTTGGAATTATTATAACAATTATAGAGTTTTGATAAATGGAAGATGTGGATGTGGTTCAGAATCTGCTTTGATTGATAATAAATTAAATACGAGTTTTGACTTATCGATAAATGTGAGGTTCCGAATAGGAGTAGGCATAAGACCGGTACCCTGAATATTTGGACTATTCGTTATCCGACCCGACTCTACCAGGTATTTGATAAATAATATCCTTATCCGACCCGTAAAAAGCGAATACCCTATACAACGGGTACCCGGCAAAAATTTGTTGACCCGCCAGGTATCCGACCCTTTACCCTTACCCGTCCAATTGTAATATAGTTTATCTATAATTAAAGTTAAGCAATTTATATATAAAAAAAATGAAAGAGTTATTTAGAAAAATGAAAAAATCTTTTAATAGACAACATATAGTTCATAAAATATAATATTATAAACTTCAAAACTTAAAACTTGTAATCTCTAAAATTATCGATGACAATTCAAAAACACAAAAGATTGACGTTGTGAGTATTTATACTATACTATATATTATACAATTTATTTTATAACTAAGTTTATCAAATATTAGTGATATAAAATGCTAGTATTTACGAATAGGATAGCAAATTGAGTACGAAGACGGGTAACAAGATGGGTAGTGAAAAAAAAATGATACTCTCTACCTGACTCTTACCCGCGGATATCAAAATCATAGTACCCTTTACCCGACTCGAACGTTACGGATACCCTATTTTTCGAGACGAATACGAACCGAATAACGGATAAACGACGGGTAACGGATATCTGTGTCCAGCCCTAGTTCTAGTTCTGAATACATCACATATTATTATTGAAAACCCAATAAAGAGTAAAACTCCTCATTTTACATATATGGTAACAACTACAACATACATATACATAACTTGGTTCAAACACACATTACTAAAGTCAAGTGGTGGTCTCGTGGAAGAATTTAGCGACAGAGGCACGTGCTCTGCACATGGCTTCCAAAGGTTTGGCTTTAGGCATTGTACCTCCTTTGCCTTCACTCATATCAACTTCTTCTTCTCCAATCCTCTCCCATTCCAAACACTGAATCAAGGACCCAAGAGTCAGGTTTATTAGCCGATGAGCTAATGCAGAACCGGGACACGCCCTTCTTCCTAACCCAAACGGCATTAGCTTATGAGCTTCTTCTCCTTCTTTCTCGAACCTCTCTGGCTTGAAGCTCGTTGGATCATCCCATAGCTTAGGATCTCTATGTATAGCCCACACATTGGTCAACAGTATCGTTCCACGCGGCATATCGTATCCTCCAACTTTACAATCTTCCGAGGCGACGTGAGGAAGCAGCATTGGGACCGCAGGGTATAGGCGTAACGTTTCAGACACAATGTTTTGGAGATAAGGCAGGTTTGATATGTCTGATTCGTCAATAAGCCTATCTAAACCGGCAATTCTATCGATTTCGTCTCTCGCCTTTTTCAACACCTCCGGATGGTTCAACAGGTTCGACAATGCCCATTCCAATGTAACCGCGGATGTATCAGTCCCCGCCAGTATCAAGGCCTGCAAATTCCACACATACACAAGACTAAACTTACATATTCCATTCCAAAATGTGACACACACACTGGTCTAATGAATCAGTTGAATCAAATCATGAACCTAAATGCTTTTCTTGGTTCCGGATACTTACGAGCATGTTTCCTTTGATGATTTGATCCGTGAAGTAATCCGGTTGGGACTCTTGCAAAGAAAGCAAGTGATCAATCATCGTATTCCCTTTCTCCTTAGCTTCTCGTTTCTCATCAACCAATCCTTGCAAGAACTCGTCAAGCCGAGCCGCCAACTTCTTGACCCGTGTCTCATAATCAGATACCAAACGCAACACCGGTAAATAATCAACAGCGTTTCCGGCACCAGCAGTAGCCACAACATCCTTAATAAGCTGCCTGACTCGTTTAGCCTCAGGATCATCCTCTACACCGTCACCGTAATAACGTTTTCCGGCCACCATTCTTATAATGTTGTTGAATGTTAAATCAGATAACATTGATTTCATATCAACCTTACCAAATTCCTGCAAAAATTTATCAACACAAAAATTATCCCAAAATTTCCTAATCAAGATCCGTTCCAAATTCGCCGATTTAGAAGCTCACTTACTTGTGAAAAGTTCCTGGAGAGACGTAATACTAGTCGCCGGATCTCGTCTCGGCGGATAGGCAAAAAGCTATTGAGACGGTGATTGGAGAATATCTCGATGGAGCCGATACGGCGGAGGTTTCGCCAGTGATCACCGTACGAAGCTGCGATCATGGTTGTGTAATCGTACGCGACGTGTTTAGCGAGGATGAATTTAGGTCGGTTAGCGAGTACGACGTCGTTCTTCGTGAAGCATTCTTCAGCGATTGAGTGTGATGAGTTCACGAAAACGAGTCGGTTTCCGAGTCGGAGTGAGAAGATAGGAGCATCGTTGAGAGATTTGGAGATGGAGAGGAAAGTGCGGTGGATCGGTGGTTTGAGAAGACGGAGGTGACCGATCACCGGTAACGACCATGCCGGAGACGGAGGAAGGTTTCGTTTTCGCTTGATGATTCCGATTAGGAATCTGAGAGTAAGAACAATGAAGAGAACTGATACAATTAGGGTTTTGACTTCCATTTTTGATTTTTGCTTTGAAGTTTTTTGTTAGTGAAAATTTTGTGGGGGTTACTTCAATATATATCGGAAGATTTTGGACAAATCAAAAGCCAATTTTGATTTTAGTATTTGACTATTTGAAACTTTTTTTTTTTTTTTGTCGTTACTATTTGAAACGCTTAGGTTAACAGATTTCTCCAATGTTGTAGAAAAATTTCAATTTTGCTTCTATCTTTCTTTTTCATAAAATTCAAATCTTGGTCTTCAAGAAAATTGGAAAATTCTTCCATTGTATCAAACATCAAACACAACGTGTAAGAACTGTGAACATAATATACAAGTAAATATTGTTCACTGTGATCGAACCACAATTTGTAGCGTTTGGTTTTTACCAGAAATCGCCGCAAGAACAAGAACCGTCTACGAAATGATGGAACCGATTTCGATCTCTCATGATAATTTTCCGTCCTGTGATTTTCGATATCAGTTTTGTCACGGTATGACAGTCGGAACATACGCGCAGGTTCTTGAAAATCTTTAAGGGACTTCCTGGTTTGGTACTGATTAGACCGTACGCGATCGCGAGCCTCTCGCTATGGACTTGTAGAGATTGCTCTTTCTCTGTCTCTTCAAGATCCTGCAAGACCGCGTTTGTGTTTGGAACATAGCCATGAGACTTGATCCGCTTATCGATCTTTCTTAGCATTGCGTAAATTTCCTTGCATTTCATGTGTTCTCTATCTCCAGCTCGAAATTCATGAACTTTGTTACCGATTTCTATCGTGCTTATTCCAGGCTCTATCACTATTCCTTTCTCCTTCATCAAGTTTCTCACTTTTGCCACGCCTTCATAATCACTCATCGATGCATATATGTTCGAAAGAAGAACATAAATTCCTGAGTTTGTGATGTTTTTTCCAATGAGATACTCTGCAATTTCCTTGCCTAACACAAAATCTGCATGAAGTTTACAGCTTCCAAGAACAGAACTCCATAAAACAGAATCAGCCTCAATTTTCATGTTTTTTATGATTTCGTATGCTCGTTTTAACAGGCCAGCACGACCGAGCAGACTAACCAAGCATCCGTAATGCTCGATCTTAGGTTTAATCCCATACTCTTGTCCCATTGACTCGAAGATTCTTATCCCTTCGTTCACCAATCCAGCATGAGCACAAGCCTGAAGTGTTGCAATGAAAGTTATATCCGTTGGCTGCAACCCTGTGATTCCCTGCATCTCATCAAACAATCTCAACGCGTCTTGGCTATAACCGTGCATTGCGTAACCAGAAATCATCGCATTCCACGCCACGATATCCTTCCTCGGAGTATCGTTGAACACTAAAATCGCCTCTTCCAAGCTCCCACATTTGCTATACATATCAATCAAAGCCGTACATACTTTCACATTAAGCCTAATACGACTGTTCTTGATAAAAACATGGACCCAACGCCCTGATTCAAGCGCTCCAATCTGCGAAATAGCCAAGAGAGTAGCCACGACGGTTATTTCATCAGGTTTTGGTTTTCCTTCGGCCAACAATTTCTGAAAAAGCATCAGAGCTTCAGTAGGAAACCCATGTTGAGCGTATCCATCAATCATCACGTTCCAAGCAACAATATCTCTCTCACACATTTTGTCAAACAAAGCTCTCGCAGACTCAAAATTCCCCTGCTTTGCGTAGCAACTGATCATAGCCGTGGAAGAAACTAAACTTCTTCTCTCAGGCATTCTATCGAACACTTTCTGCGCAGATACTAAATCTCCTCCTTTCGCATAAACATCGACGAGACCAGTCGCTACATACGGATCCAGCCCCAACCCGAATTTAAGGACTTGGGTATGAATCAATTTCCCGGATTTAGTCGAGCATGATTTCATAATCGACGAGAAAGTAAACTCATTGGGGACAATTTCAGAAGAAAGCAATTGAACATAAAAAAGGAAAGCTTTGTCATTGAGGCCGTTAATGGAGACAGTGTTGATCGCGGCAGTGAATAGGAACAAATCCGGATCAATCGTCTGGTGAAATAAAGCCAACGAGTGGCGGATTTTGCCGTGGGAAGCGTATGCACGGTGGAGTTTGAGGTTTAGAATTGGGTAATGATCGAGGAGGAGGTTATAACGGAGAATAGCTGCGTGGATTTGGAGCACTTCGTTTACTGATTTCGATCTGTCTATGAGAATTGCAAGTTTCTCAGGCGGCAGATGATGGAATTTACCGGCGGTGATGGCGGTTGCGACGGAGGAGGAAGAAGAAGAAGTCAAGTGTTTTTGCGGTAGTGACGTGGCGAGAAGTGGTGACGAGGCCATCTTTGGTACTAGTAGATAATTCTTTGAATTAAATAAATAAAATTGGTTAATGTTGCTTTGAAGGACATTTAGGCCCATACGTAAATAGAGTAGGCCCATTAATCTTGATATACTATGGGCCCATTCTATTTTTACATTTTTCATTTTTTTACACAAAAATACGAATTATATTATTAAACTAGATTAATAACACGATTATATATATATATTTATGATTCTTGTGTCCGTCTCCTTTTCCATCAGTCTCTCCGGCGAAGGTCTTTTTAAATTTTTTTTGTTATTTTTGAGTATTTATAGAAGAATAGCACCTACCTTGGTCTTTAGCACAGCTTATACCCCTTGTCTAGTCACTCAAGCATAAATATGCAATTGTTGTAAATATGTAGCTTTTATGTATATCTAACTTTTTCTCAACTTTAATATTTCTTTTTTCTCTAGAAATTGACCAATATTTTGTATATCGGTATATTTTTGATTTTAATAAATATTTTTTCAGTGTCCCTTTAATAAATCTTCTATTTTCTATTTTTTTTTTTTGAAATTACTAATACCTACATTTTTTTTCTCTAAATAAATTTCAAAATGTTCTTCAAAGCATTTATCTCTAAAGTGATGACAATATGTAACAAAAAAAAATATTTAGCCAAAATAGAGAAACTTGATAAAATTTCTAACATTACTGAAATTTGGTAATTTGCAGAGAATATCTCAAATTTGCGACATTAAAGTTAGAATATTATTTAGAAAGATATGTAGAATTATGCCGCATACTCTTGACCTTCTTTTTTACATCCTCAAACTCTTCACATAAACTATTTCTGTCCAAATTAAAGCATTCACAAAATTTTCTAAATCACGATAAAGAACCAATATAACATCTCAAATATGTTCCTCACATACAACATCGAATGTATTCGTCATGGCATGCTTTGGAACACAATCAATCATAACATGCTCAGGCACCTGTCAAAATCTTCATACCCTATTTTATGCTTTTCTTCTAAAACTAAGTTATTTTGTATGATCATAATACCTTTACAACTAATAAGAAAGAAATGATCAAATCTTTTTATAGTATAAACAATATATAAAAAGAAACTGTAAACAATGTAAACCATATCAACTAATTTGACTTCAATTCGCTATATTTGATCAAAGTAAACATAAGATTGTAACCTTTGTTTTCCAGATTATAATTTCTTAAAAAATAATGTTTGTATTTATTCACATTAACCAAAACATATTTACTTTAGATCGTATAAATATTATTCAAATAATGTAAAACATATTACTTATTTCGATCCAATATTTCTAAAATATTGCGTATGTTATATTCAAAATTATTAGATCATGACCAATTTAATATTTTTGGTATTAATTCAACACAATAAAATTGTTGTGACTTAACTAAAACTAAAAAAAAATTATTGTATTATAATTCTTTTGTTTGAATTAAATTAAAATAGTTATTATATAATTTAAGATATGTAATTACTACTTTTTCACAATATTCAAAATAGTTCAATCTAAAGATATTTTCAAAAGAGAAATTGGCATTTGAGTTAACCTTAGTCGCTTCTCCAATCGCAAACGTCAGTCGTCAGATAAGGTCTTCCACCTGCTTCTCCAATTTATTCTTAGCATCTTTAATTAAGAGCACATGTTTCTATTGCAGCCTAAATCAATGAAAAATATAGAAGTAAAAAGTTGAATAAGGAAATTCATCCACACTGTGTTTGTAAGCAAATACAACAAATTAACCAGGCATGTTAAGCATTCTAAGTTCTCTTCTAGCAAGTCTGCACGATTGCACTTCTTGTCATATTGAGTGGCTATTGCCGTCTTCTGAAATCTCCTATAATATGAATATGCTTTGTGACAATGCCAATGATAACAATTACTCAAAATGCCTATATTTTTCTTCTGAAAATGATTATATAGTTTCCTTTCACCAGTATCAACTTTATCTAGAGTATGATGCAACATTTGCTCCTCATGAAATGCACTGGTATGCGTTTCCATTATTTTGATATATAGCAAACAACACAATAATCCCATGTTATCGATTTATGATCAAAATTAAGAATGAACGACATATAAAGGAAATCAACGATGATTGTTAATGTGAAAAAGGGACAAAACCTAAAGCCTCTAGACGGAAGCGCTTGTAAATAAGGTTTGAATGGAATAGTCGACCTTGAAGTTCATCCAATCAAACGGTTCTGCAAGATGTGAAAACAAAGATGATGATTGATTATGAAACATTAACCAAAAGTCATAAACAAACCTAATTAATCTTTGTTTAAAACCATCTTCTTTGGGTTCAAAAAAATGGTATAAGTAATCACACCAGAAAAAAAAATCAAACAATAAAACAACAATTAAAATCCCAAAATCTAAATCCAAAAAACTAATTGGATCAGATGCAAGAAGAATGGTAAGAATCGAACAAAAAAATAGTGAATAGATGAAGGAGTAGCCTTTTATTAATTCAATAAAAATTTATCCACAAAGATCTTTATAAAATTAAAAAAAAACTCTTTGAATTTGTTGAAAGATCTTAACTATTATATTGTACTATACCAAGATTTATTCAATTTAAAATATCTTAACTGAATCTTTTGTTTTCAAAATATCATCTTAATTGATTTGGTTTGTTGTCAAATTTGAATAGAAATTAATGTAAATATATCTCGAGAACTATTTTTTTTTAATTTTGAAAACTTATAATGATAATCTTAATCATGATAAAATTTGTGTTAAATGCTTCATTAGAAATTTAAGCCTAAAATTTTTTCGCTAATTTTTATTCTTAATCTATTTAATTAGTTTAATCTATGTCATCATGATTGAAGATTTGGGTTTCGAGCTCCTAAATTAACAATTTCTTGGAAAAAGAAAGGTTTGTCTAAAAAATCTCACGTTATGGAATTGGTTGATTTGTGTCAAGAGTTTAATCGGTTAATTTTTTTTTTGTCTTTCATTGATCATAGTTTAGGTTTCGATTGCAAAAAAATTTAGAAAATGTTTTTACAAGTTATGTCATCTTTTTCACAAATCATGTCATCTTTTTCACAAATCATGTCATAGTTAAAGCAAATGAAATTAAAACAAATAAGCAAAGTTAATAAAATTACTTCCCTTCCCTTTTAATAGTAAGGGGATATGAAGAAGTATGTGACAAAACAAAAACAAAATATGAAGAAGTATATAATAAGCTACTTCTATTATTACATTTTCTTGATTTACTATGGGCCCATTCTATTATTACATTTTCTTTCAACACAAAAATACGAATTCATATCTTCTTTTTTTTTGTCTAAATACGAATTCCTATCTATAAGCTACTTTCACATTAGAAATTGTGTTTTCTTCAACATCTAGTTATGATGAGATAAACCATTTCGTTTACATTAATAATTGTGTTGTGTATACTACTATCAAAATTTATAGGTCTAGACAGCAATTCATTTTTTTTTTTAAATTCAGTTTTTCGGTTCGATTCAGTGCAAGTATGTTTGGTTTTGAGTTTTGGTACGAGTAATGTAGTTTATTATAGACTGTATTTAAAAATTCAGAAGTCTCCAACTTGTCTTTGACTTAAAAAAACCTACTAGTTGTGAAAGAATTAAGAAAGAAGCCTACAAATTATACAATACATATAGGAGATAGTAAACTAAGAGGATACAAAGATTTTGATGGAGACAAAGATATCAAAGAAAGATTTTGTTTGAGACAAAGATCAAGATCAAAGAAATTTGACACTAGATGTATCATGTATGTATAATTAAAGTAATTATCAAGAAAATTGGTAAAAGAAGAGAGAGAAAACCTAGAGAGAATAGTGAAAAGAAACAAAAAAAAAGAGGGAAAGAGACAAAAGGTGTAAGAAGAAGAAAAAACATATTAATTGTGTTTAAAGAACTAAAGCTATGTCCTTGGTCCGACCTTAGTCATGTGACGTTCCCGTCAACTTCTGTTTTAAAATTCTTAAATTCTATGCAAATATATGTATAAGGTCCGATTTCAAGATTTATTGTTCGAATCTAATATCTAAACTCCACGGTCTAAAATTAAAAACGTATGTTTGCATTGTAACCATATAGACTGCTATAACAAAATTTGTTTTAAATTATTTACAATTGAACAAAAAAAAGAGTAGAGGATATAAGAAAGAATTGAACATTGAAACTGGACGTGTCCCGAAAGCGATTGGATTGCTACGGCGTATTTTGTCGTAATAACGCACCCAACTCGGTCCATTTTGTTGGTATTTATAACGTATACGTATTCATTTTTATTTAATTTTTTAACATCCTTATTTGATCTAGGTAAAAAGTAAAAGAATTTTTTGTATATATATGATTCTGCATGAAAAATTAATCGTCTTTTATCATAGGAATTTTATGTGCGGCATTTTGGAATAAAAGTTTAGTGTCACGGAGAGGGTTTATTAAACCAAACTTTTTAAAAGTTTGTTTTATTTAAAAGATAGATCGATTTGTTAATTTACATATATTTTAATTTAGTATGTTGGAGAGGGTTTCGTACACGAGAAACATTTCCTGATTCTAGTAAGATTTTTTTATTGGTAAATAAAGTCTTATAGCCGATATAAGCATTCAAACATTTTGAACTTTGAAAACTGAGTAAATTTATCATTTTCAAAATGACTTGTTATTGGCGGAGACAAGATTTGTTTTTATGGGAGTCAATATTTGTTTTTAGGTAAAAAGTTTCATTTGAAGCATTATCCATATACGATTCAAATGTATGATATCTGTAGAAATACAAGTCTTTGTAATTTCAATTTTCTTTAAATCTCACAACAAACAAATTATGATGTTACTGATCAACTTGTTAGGTTCGCGAGAATACATTCTTAAAGATATGTAATACAATGACCGATGTAATATTTTCTAGTAATGCAATGAAACTTTAGACGTCAAAAAAAAAAATACTTTAAAAGATGCAAATAGCAAGGATCGAACACATGTCATGGGAGTCAATCATCCAAATTCAATACCAAATCATCCAAATTCCACAAACTAAACATATGCATAAACAAAATTTATAAATTTTATTTTGGAACATATCTACGTATAATTAGTTAACATCAAATTTATATTTTTAATAGTGAATAGAGTTTTTTTACCACAGACTAATTGATCAGTGATATGAATAGTCATTGAGTAGTGTAGTTATATGATTTTAGTATATAAAATATGATACAATTTCGACTAATGAAATAATATTTATTAGATAATTTTACGTTTGAAAGAAATCAATTCTTAATTTATAGACCAATATGACAATATATTATTCCCTAAGTGAAAATTATTAGCCAACTACTACTTGCTTAACTCATTTTTCTCAAACTAAGGAAGTGTAGTTAACATTTTTATGGGTTTCACACTATGGTTAATTAAGATATATTTAAATAATTATCCTACAAAAAATTATTGTAAGCCCATAAAATTATTCACACTATTATAGGTATAATAGAAATTGCGTGGGAGAAAAAAGATAACTTGATTATTGGCTGATGGATAACTATCAACTCCAAAGTTGATATATTATTGTGCCCACGAAAAAGTAGAAAATGCATTATTTGTTTCTATTTATACAGAAAACACATCAAAATTAATCCGAAAAATGTAAGAAAAGGAAAACTAAAAACAGAAATGACCGGACATTTGTAAAGAAAAAACAACGACAGTGTTTGCCCATAAACTATATGCTTTTATCTTTACGATCTCTCTGATCTCGAAACATGTACAATTGCCTTTTTAAAATGCATTGTATGTATGTTCGCTCGTTACTTTTATTGAAAGCTCAATAGTCATATGGTTTTAACAAAATTAAAATTTTATTAAAAAAAACTCCTAAATTGTGAAAATAATAGTGACATATCAGTATGTCTACTTCTTTAAACAGAGATATGTTCACATGCATGTAGTAAAGATATATACATATATAGATTAAATGGGACCAATTATGGCGACGTGCATGCATGTGCTTATTGATTATATTTTCACAATGCACCAACTTTTTTTTTACTAAGCAAAGGTTGTGCAGTTTAGCTAAATCAAGGATAGAGTCGTGTTTGATTTAAAACACTCAGATTCGGAAATTGTTTTATCTTTGTCAACCTAATTGCTGGTTTCTCTTTCTTTTTTTCCACTATGCATTACGTAAACACGTAAAATTCGTATCTTCCTGCCTCGCGTGCCGTATATTTTTTATTCTGTGTTGATAAAGTTGAATTGAAAAAACAAATTGTCGTATATGTATACGTACAAAGTTGTCGAAATTATTGCGTAATGATGTAAAAAAGGGTCCCAACCCAAGTCTATATTATCCAAAGATTTATCTTCTTAAATTTCGTCAGCAATGTTACGCATGCCCTCTTTGGATCTCTATCTCTCTCACTCTTTAACATAGAATCGTGTTCCATTTTTTTTTTCTTTCATTTTGACAAGTTGAACTGGTCAAGTTTTGTTGTTTTGTACAAAATAAAAGATAGGCTACAGTTACTCAACGTATTGTATTTAATAACCAAGGAAATCTCAGACGGAAATCGACCCTATAATATTTAAGATGGGAGTATATATAAGTAATTTATGTCATTTAATGTGTTTTTAGTGAAAAATAAAAATATAAACTATTATAGATGGAACGATTTAAATCCTGATTTAGATTCATAAAATTATTTCTTCGGCACTCAAACTCTGGCTATTGTATTTACTTTCCTGGCAGAGCTTTGTCTATGCTCTTTGGGGCATGGCGAAAAACCAAATGTGGTCCATTCACATCTTAAACAACAAATACTTAAAATCCGAACGGTGAAATTACTTGACGACTTTAATTAGAGAGTGTTTTACAATATTTCTAGGAATTTTTTCCCCGAAAACATGATGAAACCTAAATTTTCTTTGTTGAGAGAAAGTATTATAATTGTATAAGAGAACGATATTTTGTTTCTTGACGATTCGTTTATTTTGGAAAGCAAACTCATATAAAAACACGCAAGAGGGTCAAGGTCCAATGCTTAATATTCCACGTCCTTTTTAACAACATGACAAAATCATTAGGTCGATGTATGTAACAAAGTGAGAGAAAATCTTTGACATGATTTCCGATTGAAGTTTTTTACAAGACTTATTATGTTTAGAATGAAACATAAAAAGACTGATTGATTATTACTTTTAGTCGGTTAGAATTTTTTCTGTAAAATTTGTTGGTTTACCAAATATATCTCCAAAATTATTCCAATGATCATGACATTATCACTCATTCAACTATGGCGTCCAGTAAATGGATAGCTTGAATTGAATGTGCAAGCTATATATATATATATATATATAAATTTGATTTTCAAATTTGACATTCTAATTTAAGGGTTTAAAAATGGCATCGTGGAATTATATCAGTACTTTGTCTACCTTATTCGAGGATATGTTAACTACAGTCAACAAGAGTACTGTATAATGTTGACTTTAATTAAGGACTATCGACAACAAATTAACGTGTACGTATCTACGGAAATACCAACTAATAGAGTACCGAATATGTTTTTCCATAATTGTTTTGCAATACGATTGTTTCAAACATAAGGTTTGAATTCTTACATCAAAAAACATTTCAAAATTAAGACATAAACACAAGAATAAGATATATATATATCTTCGTTTGTAATTTCATATTTGAAACTGTATTTTTTAACTGATAAGTCTAATATAATACTATTTTTAGACATACTTTATATTTGTTTTAAAAAAAAGAAGACATACTTCATATTATCTTTTAAAAATATGTTATCTTTTTTTAGGTCAATATATTAGTTTAAAATATGTGAGAGATAATTCAAGGTAAAACGAAGTACATAGTAGTTAATTGAATGTTAATTTATAGGGGACAAGATTGTTATTTAGTTAGTAAATAGTCAATTTTCGAATAGTTTAGTATGTCTACTATTCATATAAATAATCCTATTGCTATTGGTGAGATAGTTGAAGTGACTATTCTAATGAATAATTTCTTCTTCAAAAGAAAATTTGTTCCTGAAATGTCTAATCAGAGATAATACATTATCCGTGCGATTAGTCTCTTCTTAAAACAGTGACCATCTTCTTTTCAATTCGTTAGGTGTACTTATATATAAATTATTGGCTTTGGCTTTTTAATCAACCTATAATTAGTAGTATTAGTACTATTTTTTAAAGGCCCACATGTCGAGCGACCCATTCGCCATGACCGAATTTTTTTCGGTTGACAACACAAAACAGATATGCATTGTTTATAACCTCTTTTTTTACTCTAACAATATAAATATATATAGTTGATGGATTCATTTTCTATAATTTCAGTGTCCTTTGGTGCTAAACAAATAAATAATTATAGAGGAAAATAGTGTTGTATGTCTATAAATCTCGGTATTAGTCTATTTCAGTTTTGACAACTCATTATAAAAAAAAATTTATTAATCATATCAACAATGCAGAGACATGGTTCAATCTGTATTGTGGGGTACCATTTTAAACTCGAGTATTAAACTTTAGTCCTTGGTAATTTATTTTTGAAAAGTTGAAAATAGTTTACCAAACCAACAAAAAAGTATCATTTTGATTAATTGCAAACACAAAAAAAAAGAGTTTATATCAAGTGGCTCTTGGTCTAATAATGTGTCAAACAATTCCAAAAGAGTTAGAAATTTGGCCTCCTCGTTTTATGGCTACTTGGGAAGAGAAACGTAGGGACATATGGGCATAAACTCTTCGGACCCATTTTACCGTAATAAAAATAAGAATTAAGACTTAAGAACAAAAGTTAGCTAGTTATGATCAATCTAAAATATATTTTAAAAAACTTGTGCAGATGGAAGTAGAAGATCAAATCTCGGAACTAAGTGAAAAGGAGATTGGTGACATAAGTGCTATATTATTACCGTTGTTGTTAAAAATATGAAAAATGAATATTTTTTTCATGGAAAAAGAGGAAGACAAAACCTATAAATTAAATGGAGCAAGTTGAGGAGGGTACAGCACGAGCGACGATCATGAACCCAAATGAAATGTCCATACAGAGCATTCCTTGCTTTTATACATGCATGGTGCTAATCTCTATATAAAAATTGGGTTAAGTAGCTGTTAACTGCGATGAACACTCCATTTTCAGAAATAAAAATGCATTTTAAAAATCTCTAACAAAAACAAAAGTTGCTTAAGTTATATACTACTATAATCTATCGATCACAACAAGTCAACAACTATACCGCTTCAATTGTGAAGAGTCTTAGTTTTTTTCAAATCAATAATAAATTAAAGTTAGGGACATTAATGAGTAAAAATATCTCATGTTTGTAGCGATTCTATATTGTTAACTACCAAAATTCACAAGCCCGTTCACACTATACTAAGTACAAATAGTTAATCATAATTAACAATAATCCTTAGTTGCCAGCTTGCCATGAAAACCCTACTTATTTGTCTAATTATATGTTTCTCGTTCTTTCACGGACTATTAATTTTGGTTTATTGTATTATTTAAATTTCGATGCATACACGTGAATTTTATACATCTTTTCATAGGATTTGCCATTCCGGATTCTCATCCGTCCTAGGAGGTTGTATATGTATAGTGCTCATAACTAGAGTACTAAACAATTTTAATACTACGTATTATATAGATAAGCTACACTACACATTGATTAAAGATAAATTAACGAGAGAAAATATGAATGTGAATTCAAGTAAATTGTGTATTACATTTGTATCTAACAGTCAACTGAAACTCCAAATCTGATATTGAACGCTAGCTACAATAAAAATATAGAGGAAATTTAAAAACGCCTACGATATATAATCGCAATCAGCGTGATGTTTAAACGATTTAATAAGAAATCTATCTTTACGAAATTCTTCTTTATATAGAGCAATGATATTCGCACTAAATAACATAAAGTATAAAAATACATTTCTTTTGATAAAACAAAATAAAAAAGTACTTTACGTCATAGATTATCAACTTGCCTCCAAAACCAACAACATGATCCCCTAACCTACAAAATAATTATTTCATCCCTTTAAAAATGTAAGTTGTTATAAATTTTTTTTTTCAAAATATAAATTGTTTGACAATTCTAAGTATTTTTAATTTTATTAAATATTGTGTGACCACTAGTCTTTTGTAATTTTTTGTGTGATTGGTCAAATTATTGTTATTTAATATATTAAATGATATTTTTTAATAGAAAAATATAGTTTTTTAATATTTGTGTTTTTAACTAAAACAACTTAAATTTTAAAACGGAGTAAGTATTCAACTACTTTAAAATAAAAGACCATAATCACGAATTAATTAAAGTCATCACCCCGTTATTAGCGTTTATAAGCAAAGGCTTAATTACTTAATTTAACCGACGACCCAAATTCACAAAACGAGTCATGTAAGTCCGTAATGACGCCTACGACCAATAAGACAACAAACACAACATCGGTAAACGCTTACGTGGCAAAGACACATGGGTCCCACATGTCTTCATAAACTGACATTAAGCTTATTTGGCTACTGTACCTTTTGTCCCCTCTCTTGGTTACAACCCTGTGACAAACAAAGATCAAGTCAAATTAATCTTAACCAAAAGTACTCTATGGCCCACACGTATGTCCACGTGGATATACTTACGTGGCACTTCCCAAAACCTTCTATAAATACAGCTCTCTCTTCGCCGAGTTATCCTCATCAAAAACGAGTTAAGGCATCATTTGCTAATATTAAAAACAAACACTTTTGATTACTAAAAACATTCGATTTTAATCATGGCCGTTGATTCGCCTCTTCAATCTCGTACGATCTCTGAGAAAGACGTGAAGGCTCTTAAGTTCATTGAAGAGATGACTCGTAACCCTGACTCTGTTCAAGAGAAAGTTCTTGGAGAGATACTGAGTCGTAACTCGGATACAGAATATCTGAAAAGGTTCGATCTTAATGGCTCTATTGATCGGAAAACGTTCAAGAACAAAGTTCCGGTGGTTACTTACGAAGATTTAAAGCCGGAGATTCAACGTATATCTAACGGTGATCGTTCTCCGATCTTGTCTTCTCATCCAATCACCGAGTTTCTTACAAGGTATAATAAATTTAGTCAACTTTCTCAATAATTAGTAGAGTATATCATAATATAAAAAAATTATAGTTGACCATAATTTCTAATTTGTTTTTTTTTTTTTTAACTTTTAATTTTTTTTTAATTTTTTGTTTGTATATGTGTAGCTCTGGTACATCTGCTGGTGAAAGAAAATTAATGCCGACAATTGAAGAAGACTTGGACCGACGTCAGCTATTATACAGTCTTCTCATGCCTGTGATGAATCTGTTAGTATATATATATTACTTTAAACATTTCATTTTTTTTATTTTTGTAACGATTTTTTAAATTAAGCTAAAAAATGTTTAATTATAGGTATGTGCCGGGATTAGACAAAGGGAAAGGATTATACTTCTTGTTTGTGAAGTCGGAGTCTAAGACGGCCGGTGGGTTACCGGCACGTCCGGTTCTCACGAGTTACTACAAAAGCGACCACTTCAAGAGACGACCGTACGATCCATACAACGTGTACACTAGTCCTAACGAAGCCATCCTTTGCTCTGACTCGTCTCAAAGCATGTATGCTCAAATGCTATGTGGTCTCTTGATGCGCCATGAAGTTCTTCGTCTCGGTGCGGTTTTTGCATCTGGTCTCCTTCGTGCTATAAGTTTCCTTCAGAACAACTGGAAGGAACTTGCTCGGGATATCTCAACCGGAACCCTAAGTTCTAGAATCTTCGACACTGCCATTAAAAACCGCATGTCGAAGATTTTGACCAAACCCGATCAAGAACTTGCTGAGTTTTTGATCGAGGTTTGTTCACAAGAGAATTGGGAAGGGATAATCACTAAGATATGGCCTAACACCAAGTATCTCGACGTGATTGTTACGGGAGCGATGGCTCAGTATATCCCGACGTTGGAGTACTATAGCGGCGGATTACCGATGGCTTGCACGATGTATGCTTCGTCCGAAAGTTACTTCGGGATTAACCTAAAACCGATGTGTAAACCCTCGGAGGTTTCTTACACAATCATGCCCAACATGGCCTACTTCGAGTTCCTACCACATAATCACGATGGAGATGGAGCAGCAGAAGAAGCGTTAGACCAAACCGCACTTGTGGAGCTAGCCGATGTTGAGGTCGGAAAAGAGTACGAGCTTGTTATCACGACCTACGCGGGGCTCTGCCGGTACAGAGTCGGCGACATTCTCCGTGTCACCGAGTTCCATAATTCCGCTCCGCAGTTCAAATTCATAAGGAGAAAGAACGTTTTGCTAAGCATCGAATCTGATAAAACCGACGAGGCTGAGCTACAAAAGGCAGTGGAGAATGCATCGAAGTTGTTTGCATATCAAGGAACGCGCGTGATCGAGTACACGAGCTATGCGGAAACAAAGACTATACCTGGTCACTATGTAATCTATTGGGAGCTACTTAGTCGAGGCCAAACCAATGCTCTTCCTAGCGATGAGGTCATGGCTAAATGCTGTTTGGAGATGGAGGAATCGCTAAACTCGGTTTATAGACAAAGCCGTGTCGCGGATAAATCAATCGGTCCATTGGAGATACGTGTGGTGCAGAACGGTACGTTTGAGGAGCTCATGGACTATGCCATCTCGAGAGGTGCATCGATTAATCAGTATAAGGTTCCAAGGTGCGTGAGCTTCACACCGATCATGGAGCTGCTTGACTCTAGGGTTGTGTCTACTCATTTCAGCCCTTCGACACCGCATTGGTCGCCAGAACGACGTCGTTAGTTGAAACTTTATAAAAGATGTTAAACCGATGTGGTAAGGTTTTAGAAGAATCTCTGTTTCAGACTCTTAAAACTCTTGTGTTTAGTTTTATCATTATGTTGTTGTGTTTAGGGTTTGTGAATCGTACAATAAAATTTGAAGTCCGTACTGATGTTTTTTCCTCACTCTTCTGTTGGAATCCAGCTAATAAATAGGTTAATTAGTGTCATTTAGCTGCATAAATAAGCTGCAAAATCAATATCAGTTCTTGATTTTGCTAGGCTTCACACAATTAGCGAGACAATATATAGTCCCAAAAAAATCATCTTGGTTTAGGATGAATAAATCATGTGAAGATCACAATGATGTCTACGTGAATTTGCTGAAATTCAACAAACCCAACTAAACCGGCCCATTCCATTTTGAAGCCCATACATTTTTTTTTTGTTTCTTGGTATTTCCAAATTTCAATTGCACCAATCTTATCGTTTTTTTCTTTTTCTTTTTTTCTTTTAAAAATAAATAAATCATTGGGCCGATACACGTTTTTTTGTTCACAATTATTTATCTCTTTCCCAGTCCCCCATACATATTCAGAACTTTTTTAAATCGTGTGTATCGGAAAGTGGACAAGCTTTTAAATCGTTTGATCGTTCTATTGCTGGAAGACAAGCTTTTAAATCGTTTGATCGTTCTATTGCTGGAAATCTGAAATGTGAAAATGAACATTTATCTTGGTTCTTAACATTTAAACCCAAAAAAAAAAACATTTATTCTGGTAAAAGAAAATTCACGAATCCATCACTAGCCAAAAACTCAAGTTTGGAGAACAAAGTAAATATTGTCTTTGTAATGTAATAAATTTAAGGTTGGCTGTCAAAAAAAAAAAAAAAAGTCTGAAATAGATGACTTACATAATTGAAATTAAATATTGGAAAATATGTCAGTTTTACGGCTAGATTCGTATTTTATAACTCCTATGTTCATTTAAAAACAAAAAAAATTTGTAATGTGTAGAAGATGAGAACCCCCAATATTTGTTCAAATCAAGATATTCTTCACCAACCGAATAATAAAATAATGGTGACTGTCTGATTGATTCAATACTATACTGCTAAAGAGTTATGGACCATGGTGATTTATATACTATTATCGAGGTCTAGACGCATATAAGATATCCGAAAAATGTACTATTTGTGATTTGATTTATTTTTTTATGGATATCTAATTTCTGATTTGCTTTGTTTCGAAAAATTTCAGATATCCGAAATTAAGGAAATCCAGATTTTTTTGGATATTTGCGGATATTCGGATCTTCACGAATATCTGTTTTAAACAAAAAAAAAATTTAAACACCATAATCATTTTTTCACAACAAAATTTTAAATATATGATTTATAACTAATTATTGAATAAATATATGAAATGGGTCTAATTTTATTCTATAGAATTAAAAAAAAGTACAAAATTAAAACAGTAAAAATAAAATATATATTTTTTATTTAAAAAATATATTTGAGCTAAAGTTTTAGCATCTACCTATTTTTACTATAACTATATTCGCTAAATATATTTAAAAGTAAAAAATGTAAATATATGTTATAAATCTACCATATTATATGTATATAAGTAATATACGGATCAGATTGGATATTCGAATTTTTAAAATTAGTATTTGTGATTTGTTTTGGTTTAGATGGATACTAAAATTTATTATTTGTTTTGTTTTGATTCAAAACCGATATCCGAATTTTTCGGATCAGATAAAAAACAAACAACAAATTAGATTAAATTTAACAGATAATTTGCCCTATTATTATCTCATGGAAAGTATACTAAATCGATTTCATTATACAATAATACCGACAATACGACCTTATTTTAAAATCAGCTAGCAGCCTATCGTAATCTTTAAATAATATATTAAATGACCCACAACAGTCCAAACTTTCTCCATCAACTTGAAAGTGGAGACATTTTAAGATATAAATATGAGTCAATTTTATAAGACTGGTACAATTTTACAACATTTAGTTAGAAGCTAAATTAGTCAAAATCAGATCAATCTTTTTATTTACAGAAAAAGAAAACGATTCCAAATAATAACATGACGATTTTCTGTTTATAATGTAGAATTACAATGTAATCTGATTAATGATTATTATTATCATTATGTTATTAAATTTTGGATTCCGCGTCAAACCGTTAGACATACACAAGAACTATATTCTAGTTGATATGTAAATAATATGGTAGAATCTTTTAGTAGAAAGAGAACCAGTGCAAATTTTGACTTATACGAACGAATTAACACATATGCTCAAAAGATAGCATCAAACTTATCGTTAACGAATTTAAATAAAAACAGGAAGAGGACATGCAGATGCTTCGTGGAGCATATATAAATGAACAAACAACAAAAGATCACACAAAAGAATCAATAAAAAAAGAATCAATTTTTTTATTTGATATGACAAAACAGAGAAACAGCACTAACTAAATTACTCTTACGACTTTGAATATGTTGAATTATTATTTTTAAATGTAAGAAAGAAAATTTATAAGATTATGAGTATTTGTGTAAGAAAAATTATACGCAAGAAAACAGTATACATAAAAAAAGATACACATTATAAAATGACCTAAAATAAATGGGGGAGTCCAAATTAATGGCAGGAACTAGTATATATTATATAATAAAGGAATATCACGAGACTGAGTATTGGGATTTGGTAGAGAAGATGAAGTGGCTCGTGCGTTCGCCGAAGAATATGGCCAATCTCTCGTCGAATCATTTTTGAAATTATATGCAACCTTTTGTATTTTAGTTATATATAATATTTCACTGATTAATATCAATTATTTTGGTTATATATAGCCTTTTAATTGGTGGTTTGGTAGAGTAATGTTGTCATTGTGTTAAAAGTACAACCAATAAATTTTTTGTTATTCGTTTTTTTGGACTTACATTTCAAAGTTATATACTATCTTACATTTCAAAGTTATATACTATGTTACTATATAAAGAACTAAACTCTAATTTTATGTTGCCGACATTCTTTTGTCCAGTCACATGATCTACTAATGTTAGGACCAAAGTTTTTGTTTGTTTTTTGGGATTTTAGTAGAATTGTAATCCTAATTAAGTTTTACACATTCGTCTGCTGCATGTATGCACCAAATATGGCTAGGAATTTTCGTTTGACCCTCGTACCCGTGTTTGAAATCAAACTTGACTCTTTTATTTTCAGGGGCCATGATTATATTCTTCATTACCAAACTTTTTTCTAAAGATTATTTAATTATTTATTTTATCTCCTTATCCTAATTTTCATGACATTTTGACTTCTGAGAAATCTTTTTGTGGGATTAGTTTTGTTTGTTAACATATTAATCGGATTACGAAGAAATCCAACTTAGACCATGTTCAATGGTGGTTCTTAACGCAAGTTCTTAAGGCAAAATAAATTAAAATTAAATAAAAATTGGTTATATTATTAAGAACCGATCTTTACTTAAGACATTTAAGAAGTGATTTTTAGGTGACACGTGTCACCTATTGATTCGGCGATGATTTTTTTGACAAAGAAAAAATAATAAATATGCATACAACGTTTATAAATTTTACCATTGGAGGAAATAAATTTTTGACTATGTTTATAATTTTGAGAAAATAAAATTCTACTTAAAATAAAATATTTTCATTTTATTTTTATTTTTTATTAAGAATCCCTAATGGGGTTCTACCATTGGAGTTACATTTACATTAAAACTTATTAAAAGAGTTCTTGATGTATTGCGTTTTTGACATATTCTAACCAATGTTTTCAAAGGTTTTTCGAGTCTTTTCTATGTTTTTAGAGTCTTTTCAGGTTTAAACACGTTTGAATGGAGTCTAAGGCAAAATAGCAAGGATTAGAAGAAAAGAAGCAGAAAATGGTCAAAAGTTTGGCATTCGTTGAGTCACTTTCCGCCATTGGATCGAGCTGAAATTTGAACAAAAGATAGAGAGTCGAGTTAGCTTTCATTTGGAAGTAATATAAAGTTATTCCAACGGTGGGATCGAAAGTTATGGTAGTTTTAGTGAAGACATGTCAGTCTGCCTTAACCGACCGGTTTGCTGGAAATTAAGGAAATTGCAGATTTTTCTATTTTGACTCGGTTTGAACTAAAAACGTGATTTAGCCTATTAATTCTAGGTTTCAGCCAATTTTTAGAGAACCCTTGTAATTTATCCATATTTTTTGTTTCTAAGCTTTTGGAGAGAAGATCTCTGAACCCTATTGACAATTTGGAGAAGATTTCTGAACCCTCTTGTTTATCTATTGATTTCATATTTTCTCCTGTGAATTCTTCTCTTGATTTGATTTAATTTGATTTATATCATGCCTGAGTAGTTTTCTAGTTAAGTTTTAGGGTTTCAAAGAAATTTATCATTGAATCAGACATAGATAGGGTTTTATCATATGTTGTTTTCACTTATCGTTGAACTCAGTGCTTAGGCTAAATTGATCACTTAGTCTCTGATCTAAGGTTTAATCTATTCATCAAAAGTGTTATAGATTGCTTGATAGAACATAGGTGAGCAGATTGCCCTTAGCCAACGAAAGCTGATGCTAAGGCAATTTGTGAACATATCAAACCTGCTCGTTAATGCTTGTCTAGAATTCTAGGTTCAAACGACAGTTTAGAATTCTAGGTTGCTAGATAAAGTCTTTGATACCACGACAGTGGATTAGTTATACCTAGGGGTGGGCAATCGGTTTTCGGTTTCGGTTCGGTTTTTCGGTTTTTGATAAATTGAGTCCATATGAAACCGAAATTGTTTCGGTTCGGTTTCGGTTCGGTTTTCTTCGGTTTCGGTTCGGTTCGGTATCACGAAATTGAAGTCCATTATATACCGAAATCCGACTTCGGTTCGGTTTTCGTTTTCGGTTTCGGTTTCAGTTTCAGTTTTAAACCAAAAAACCGAATTCAAACACATACAACCCAAACAGATCGATCGATTTAGACTAAAGGATCGGTCGATCCTTGCTCTTTTGGTTAGATTAGTTTTTCGGTTTTGATTTCGGTTTTTCGGTTTAACCGAAACCGAACCGGAACCGATCCGAAACAATCGATTTTTCGGTTTCGGTTTCGGTTTCGGTTCGGTTTTTTGGTTTTTCGGTTTTTGAAAAATTAAGTCCATTCGGTTTAATCCAACTAACCGAAACCGAAACCATACCGTTTTTCGGTTCGGTTCGGTATTTCGGTTTTGGGTTGATTTGCCCACCCTTAGTTATATCTTCATGTTTGAGTTCGAAACTGCACTTAATTGTTCCCTGAATAATGGTCTGTTCATGATCTCTGATTTTCTACGAATATCCTAAAGTCTAACGCTTTTAATCCATAACTTTACATCGATTTATTTGTTATTTTCGTTTTCAATTTGCAATTCAAAATCATATTTTCGTCTTAGCTTAGTTTCACTCTTGAGATTCGTAGTGTGATATTTTGTCCTCGTGGATTCGATCCCTGATTTACTACTTCGATTTGATGTGCACTTACAGTAGTTATATAGGGTTAAAACCTGTATTATCAGTTCTTAAACTATTTAATTTAAAATATATAATAAAAAATAGTTTAGAATCCATGAGAGGTTATCCCATTGAACATGCTTTAGGTGTTTAAAAAGAAAATTAGAGGTGTTGATCACGTGATGTAATTACCTCACCAACTTAGGTCGTTACCTCCTTGTCTTCCCTAATTAACAAAAATAGTTAACAATTTTATATGTTTCTGCTCTAATTATATGTGTTGATCACGTGATGATGACGCGAAAGAGAGTCGCATATTTGTTTAGTATTCACTACACCTACTCTCCATTACCATGCATCATGAGCGGTTCAATGTAATTTTGGACCCTGTGTCAAAAAAAAATTTCAAAAATAATACGGGATATATTGCTGAAAAAGGGGTCTTTTTAAAAATATTGAGTCCTAAATTGCAAAAAAAAAGTTTGAAAAGTTTAAATATGGGGAAAAAAAAGAGCTCAAGGTTTTCTCACTTGTCACGTTTTTTTTTTTTTTTTTGGGCTCAAACATCAATATTCATTCATCCAACTTGTAACGTTGTTTTTTAATTGAGAGAACAAAAGTATCCTATCGAAAATGTACCTCACACTTGCAACGATTTAAAATATCGTGGAAAAATAAAAAATTTACTAATCTTTATATATACAATCACAAATCTGATAATTGCTTCGACGTCTTCACCAACAAAATCATAGCCAAAGATGTTTTACTATGTGATTATTCTCCCTTTAGCTCTCTGTCTCTTAGCTTACAAATTCTTCTTCACCTCCAAAACGCAACGTTTCAACCTCCCTCCTTCTCCTCCTGGCTCTCTCCCCATCCTCGGCCACCACCGCCTCCTCAAACCTCCCGTCCACCGTCTTTTCCACCGTCTCTCCCAAACTCATGGCCCAATCTTCTCTCTCCGATTCGGCTACCGCCGTGCGGTCGTGATCTCCTCCTCCTCACTTGCAACAGAATGTTTTACTGGCCAAAACGACGTTGTTTTATCGAACCGCCCCTGTTTCTTGACCGCAAAATACGTCGCTTACAACTACACAACCGTAGGAACCGCTCCTTACGGCGATCACTGGCGTAACCTCCGCCGTATTTGCTCCCTCGAGATCCTCTCCTCGAACCGTCTCACCAACTTCCTCCACATCCGTAAAGACGAAATCCACCGTATGCTCACTCGACTCTCACGTGACGCTACCGATAAAGAGACCGAGATCGTGCTCGAACCACTCTTGTCCGATCTAACGTTCAACAACATCGTTAGGATGGTTACAGGGAAAAGATATTACGGAGACGAAGTCCATAACGAAGAAGAAGCGAATCTTTTCAAGAAACTAGTCGCCGATATTAACGATAGTAGCGGCGCAAGGCATCCCGGAGATTATTTGCCGTTCATGAAGATCTTTGGAGGAAGCTTTGAGAAGAAAGTGAAAGCTGTTGGAGAAGCCATGGATGAGATCTTGCAGAGATTGCTTGATGAGTGTAGGAAAGATAAAGATGGTAACACTATGGTTAACCATTTGCTCTCTAGGCAACAAGAAGAGCCAGAGTATTACAGTGACGTCACTATCAAAGGCCTAATGCTGGTAACGAATCTAACACATTACTATATAAATCTGTTAAAGTTTCATTTTGATCTATACAACGAAAACTCGATAAATTAATATTCGATAAAAAAAAATTTCGGAATAAATTGGCTTTTCGATACAATTACTCAATTAGTATCTAAATTCGTTTTTCGATACAATTAGTAATTGCTTTGGTTCGAAATCAATAATTCTATAAATAAATAAAAAATCGTTGTCCCGACATTATTAATTTAGAGAGATTTGACTATTCCTTTGTATAGTTTCAAATTTGTAATGTTCTGGTTATGAAAACAGGGCATGATGATTGCGGGAACAGATACCTCCGCGGTGACGTTAGAGTGGGCAATGTCGAGTTTACTGAATCATCCAGAATCATTAGAGAAAGCGAAACAAGAAATCGACGACAAAATCGGACAAGAACGTTTGATCGACGAACCAGACCTAGCAAACTTGCCTTACCTTCAAAACATAGTGTCCGAAACATTCCGGCTTTACGCAGCGGCGCCGCTTCTTGTGCCAAGATCACCGACGGAGGATATCAAGATCGGAGGTTACGAAATTCCACGTGGCACGATGGTGATGGTCAACGCTTGGGCTATACATAGAGATCCAGAACTTTGGAATGAGCCGGAGAAGTTTAAACCGGAGAGGTTTAATGGAGGAGGAGAAGAAGAAGATGTTCATAAGCTTATGCCGTTTGGTAATGGTCGGAGATCTTGTCCCGGTGCCGGTTTAGGACAGAGGATCGTGACGTTAGCGTTAGGGTCTTTGATTCAGTGTTTTGAGTGGGGAAGAGTCAACGGTGAAGAGATTGATATGTCGGAGACTCCGGGGATGGCGATGCGTAAGAAAGTGCCATTACGCGCTTTGTGTAGGTCTAGGCCCATTATGAATAAGCTTCAGGCCCATTTATCGGCTTAGTCATTTTTTGTTTTTTGTTTTTTGTTGTTTTATGGATGCAAAAATTGTTAGAGATGTGAGGTTTTGTTGCGTTTGTGTGTGACGAAGGCTGTGTGTGTGATTCGAACAAATGGAAATATATGTTTTTGGCGCATTTTAATGGGTTTCGAGCTCTATTTTGAAGAAGTTTATGTTATTTAAATGCAAATTACTTTATCTAAATTGTTGGTTTAAGCCTTTAAGGTCAAAACTCATCTCTTCTCTTCTCTCTTCTAGCATCTCTCTGAAATCTTCTCCGATCATCTTCATCTTTTTTGATAGCCGGTGACCGACGATTTCCTATTGTCGGTGCCGTGCCTATGTAAATATTTCTCTCCAAAATAAACACCTTTTTTCTCTACTTCTAATCTTCTTATCAGATTTTTCAAGTTCATATCAACTCTAGATCTGATTTTTATAGTCAATCTAGAGTTGGTGTTATTGAAATTTTTGATTTTTAGGGATTAGAACATGTTAGAGAATTGATGGATTCGGTTATCTTAGTTTCTTTTCGGAATCTTGGTTCCGATTTAGGCTAGTTCGGCTTAAATTATCCGGCTTTGTTCCAGTTCTTTGTTCGGTTTTGTTAGAATTTTTTCTACCTTCTGCATGTGTTTCAAGTTTAAGACCGGTTGTTTATCTTCAGATTTTTCTGTGTTTCTTCACCAAGCTTGATCTTCTACTTTTGTTTGAGGAGTAATATCTCTATCGCTTTTTCCTGCTGCTCATAACGCATGGACATAATTGGAACTCAGAACTACATCAACTTGGGTGTAGTCGGTGGTGGAGCAACTCAAACATGATGTTTTTCATTGAGAGTGATAGATCGTGAAAATTTTGTTTGATAAATACTGATATATTCTGTGGAAGGTTTTATCTATGATGTTTTGATGAAGTCCCGGCGGTGTTGCTGTGTTTGATCGCAGATTGGCCGGCAACGTTTGCGACAACATCTTCTCAACCTTATGTGTTTCACACGCGGCATTGATGTTTTTATCTTTATCTCAATTTATTTAAAATGTCATCGTTGAGAAGTGGACTTTGTAAAAACATCACTTGTATTCCCTTTATGAATTTCAATATAATGAATTTGGCCAGTAAAAAAAATAAAAAAGCCTTTAAGGTCTCTTCAAGGCAACTAATCAAAGTAAACGGAAGTGAAGTAAACCTCAAGAATGTTAGCTCGTTATATCGTTATTCTAATTGTTCTCTTTTTTTATATGATATTTCCTTTTTCACTCAAATATCAAACAAAGATTACAAGAAATAATTAAGAGGACCAATGATATATCAAAAAGGTTCACCCACGTATTCAAGAAAAAATAAGTTGAAAACGAAGAAGAATATGAAGTTGCAGATACAACTACAAAAAAATTGGTGGAGAAATTAGGCCTGCAATTAGTGTAGATCAAAGTCTTTAAGAATTAGAGTAAAGCTAGATCTACAATGATTTAATTTGCCAAAAGAAAATGGTTAGAAAAATTTATGTCAATTTCTTAATTAGCTCTACGTAATAAAAATGTATAATACTACTAAAATACCTTTTTCCCCCTCTTCTGATTTCGTTTTCTTTTTGGGCAATAATCTCTATAAATTCAGTTCATTAACATCAGTTTTTTCATGCTATTTTTATGGATTTTAGAATTTGTCTTCCTTCCTCCAAACCCTTTGGTCTTCAATTTTTGTTTTTCGAATAAAACACACACACCAAAAAAGTAACCAAAATATCAAAAAAATAAAAGAAAAAAAAGGAGAATGAATTTTACGATTTGTTGGATACAACAAAACAAGTTAATTGTTGGATACGTAATCCGACAATGACGTTATCTTTCAAGACTTGTTCTTCTCCTTGTTCGAATCGATCATCACCAAAATCATCATCCATCTCCGGAGACGACAACAATGCTCAATTCTTCCATCACAACAACAACAACAACAACAAGCCTTCGAGTTACAGAGCTCACACAACAACACTCTTCTTCTTCCTCGTTTCTCTCTCTTTCTTCGGTTTCTTCTCTCTCTACTCTTCTCCAAACCCGATTTACCGCGTCGCTCTCTTTGCTCCTCCGGCTAAATCAAGAATCGTTAGTTACGTGAATAACACTCAAGATTTGAGCCGCGTCGAGAATTCTCGGAGAATCAGAGCCGATGCTGTTCTATGGCCAGGATGGGAGATTCTTGTGATCGTTTCACCTGAAGAGAAGGTTACACCGCCTCTTCCGGTGGACGATTACACATGTTTCTACCCTAACGGAGAGAAAACCGCGGCAAGGTTCGCCGCTATTCTCCCTTTCACGAACCGTACGGCGTTTGAATGCAGTCTTCCCGGAATATACCGTCACCATCATCCGATTCCGACTCCGATCCTCGCATCATCGAAAACGTTCGTAATCTCGCCGGAAACACGGTGGCTTGATCTCCCATTATGGAATTTCGTTGTGTTCGAAGCGATCTCAACGGAAAACGACGTCGTTCTCTTTGTCAAAGGACCAAATCGCGGATTAGGATCAAACAAACCACCAGAAGCGTTTCGTTGCGTGTTCGGGGAAGAATCAGACACCGCCGTTAGAACCGCCATAACTAGCTCCGTGCAAGAAGTGTTCCGATGTCCATTCCCGAACACAACAATTGATACTCCGATCAAAGTCTACCTCGAGGCGGTAGCAACCAATAAAGAGCCGATGAAAATCGTCCCATCGGTCGCGTATTTTATACCGAAGCGCAAGTTAGCGAAAGCACGCGATAAATCGGTGTTATGCGCGACGGCGATGGTGTTTAACGTAGCAAAGTATTTAAGAGAGTGGGTTATGTATCATGCGACGATCGGAATACAAAAATTTATCATATACGACAATGGAAGCGACGACGAGTTAAACGACGTCGTTGAGGTGCTCAAGAGAGAAAGATATGACGTTACGAAAGTTTTATGGATATGGCCTAAGACTCAGGAGGCTGGCTTCTCTCACGCGGCGGTGTACGGTAACGACTCGTGCACTTGGATGATGTATCTTGACGTAGACGAGTTTCTATTTTCTCCGACTTGGGTTAACCAATCAAAACCGTCGGATCAGATGATTAAGTCTCTTCTACCGTCGGATCAAAGCGGGATCGGACAGGTGTCGTTTAAATCTCTTGAGTTTGGACCGTCGAATCAGACGGTCCATCCACGTGGAGGCGTGACTCAAGGGTACACATGTCGTAGAGAGGAAGAGCAGCGACACAAGTCGATTGTCCGGCTTAGCGCGGTGGAGCATTCGTTGTACACCGCAATACACCACTTTGGACTGAGGAAAGAGTACGAGTGGCGAGTTGCGGACACGGACGAGGGAGTGGTGAACCATTATAAGTATCAAGCGTGGTGTGAGTTCAAGGCCAAGTTTAGGCGGCGCGTGTCGGCCTATGTAGTGGATTGGACCAGAGTTTCTAACCCTAAGTCGAGAGATCGGACTCCTGGTCTAGGTTTTAGGCCTATTGAGCCGAAAGGGTGGGCACAAAAATTCTGTGAAGTTACGGATCTAAGACTGAAGAAGTTAACCAAGAAATGGTTCGCATATCCGGAGAAAAATGGGTATAGAATGGCATGGCAGACATGAACACGATCGGGTTATTGTGTAATCATAGCATAGTTTTTGGTAACACTTTTTTTGTAAACAGGATTTGAAAATTTTTTATTCGGCGAAAGTACGGATATACTATAAATACTTCAAAACGTAATTATAGATTTATCTAAATTTGGTAGTCGCATTTAAAATTGCCTAAATAAGTGATACAGTCTAAGAAGTTGCCTAAGCAACAAGTTTAGATATGAGTGGTCGAGGTCGGCACATAGCACGTAAAGGCTTAATAGCCTTGTAGGCTATGTAGAGCAAGGGGATGAGAAATATCATCAAGAGAAAGCAAGACTGAAACATCCTTTTTCTTCCTTGGATTTGTTCTTGAAAATTTCTATCAGTTCGCCGGTAAGATGATAGAAATCTTAAAGGAAAAAAATAGAATGATGTAAGTGGGAAAATTAAAAGACTGGAATAAAGAGGTAGAATGAGTTTTTTTGTTCCACTAGTTTCTCTAGTATTTTGTAGTGGAAAATTTTCCTCCAACTTTGTTCATGTTTTTTAACTTTTGTTGGTGGAATGAGTTGAATCGCTTTTAAAAAATTTTCAACCCAATTAGTAACAATTTGGAGAAATGTATAATTCCACCAAATTTTGTTCCATTCAAATGGTTAAAATTTAGAGGAATGTTTAGTTCCACCAATTTTATTCTTCTAATTATGCAACCATTTGCACCCTAAACATAAATAAATCTTTTTTCTTGTTTTTTGGGGTTAGTAGAAAAAGTCAAGCACGGGATCTTGATTCCGACTGGTAAAATATAGTATTAAAATTGAGTTGTAGTATGTACTATAATTCGATGTAAGCTTGAGTAAAATTACGCAGTACAAACTACAGAATTATGTGGTACGGTGAGTTTACAATCTAATTTTTGAACACCACGAGAAAACATTCTAATTTTGATTATCAATTTAGTCTAAAATTGGTAAAAAATAACTATTTTTTAATAGTACTTGATCAAAATCGATTTGTTAAAAATTGGTGGTCGCAAATAGACTTTTATCAGAAAATAGTCAAAAAGTTTTGACCAATAAAAATGGTCAAAAATTTGGTTCTGACCAAAAAAGTGGTAGAAAGTTTTTGATCAATCAACATGGTCAAAAAGTTGGTTCTCACCAATAAAGTGGTCAGAAATTTTTGACCTACCAAAATGGTAAAAAACTTGATTCTGACCAAAAAAGTCATCAAAAATTTTTTATCAATCAAAATGGTCGAAATTATATGTCTTGACCCATTTTATACCATATATTCCAACCAATTTTTTACCAACTTAGATATTTTTATTTTTTTAAATTGTATTCAAAAGTCTTGAAATTCAAATTTAAAATATTTGATTTATAATAATTAAAATTAAATTAAATATTTTAAAACAATTAAAATATAAAATAAACACAAATAAATATCTCTGTTATCCATTCAATCAGAGATTAAAATATTTCAAAATTCAACTATTTGGGTCAAGATAAACCCATTTACGTTTTTCATAATGGAATAAATATTATTTTATAAAGAAAGTTAAAGATTCACCCCTCTCATATTGTCGATGTGGGACAAATACAAAAGGCTATATATGATCAATATTTGGTCGATAATGTTGTGACCAATTTCTGCCAAGTATTTGTTCGTAAAAAATTACTCATGAATTTTTGACCAAATTCTGTTTTAGTCGATAAATAGTAAGAATATTTTGACTATTTACTAACTACTTGTATTAGTCAAAAAAATTTGATCATATTTCGACGAATTTAAATTTTCATAATTTTTGGTCGAAAATTTTTTAGTAAACTTTTTGACCGTTTTATTCGTAAAAAATTTGGTAAAAATTAATGTGTTTTCTTGACCAATTTTCAACCAATTTTTTTTGTCGCAATTTTCCGACTATTTTTTGACAAATTTACGAATCTGTTAAAAATTGGTCGAAAATTTTTGACCAGTTTTCAACTTTTATATTTCATCATATTTTTTCGACAAATTTATAACGAAATAAACATTCGTTTAAAATTGGTCGAAAATAGTCAAAATAGTTTCTGACCACAAAAAAATTGATCAAAATTTGATATGTTTTCTTGTAGTGGAACCAGTGGCTGGTAAAAAATTTATGTATATATCGTAGTATATGTTATTAAATAAAATAAATTAAAAATTAATAATAATAAGAGTTATTGCAAATTTAATAATACAAAAAGATGAAACAAAATAATATTAACTTAAACATATATATATATATATATATATATATGATTCTATGTAAGTATATATATATATGTATAATTTTATGTAAGTTTAAATTTAAATAGTTATTTAAAAAGTATAAAATAAAATTAACAGTTTATATAATTGGAACAATTTCGTTTTAATCATTCAAATATAAAATAGAAAGCTAACAAAAAATCTATGACTAGAAAAGTGGAACGATTTAAGTAAAATCAATAAAAAATAATAAAAGCAAAAAATAAACTTGTAGTTGGAAAGTTAGAATTTTTTCAATATTTTCTTTTTGTAACTCAATCTCTAACTTATGAAATTTTTATATTGAGTTAAGTTTTGAGTTAACAATTTTTACAAAAGTCATAACTCAAAATAGTAAATGAATTATAATGTCTATAATTCAAACTCAAATGCAAAAAAATAAATTAATTCATGATTCGTGACATTTTTGATTTAATTACGAGTTATACCATATAACTCAATCTTTAACGCAAGGTATAACTCATGATACCAAATCACACAATTCTTATCTTAATTTGCAATAATAAAGGCCGATTGGCTTTTTTAGTGAATAAAACACATGCAAATCCACGTGGAGATGTGACGCAAATTCTTATCTTATTAAAAGACTTGAACCACCACGAAACCATATGTGGGCGGCTAGTGGTTGCACTTGCAGGTTG
The DNA here is from genome assembly GCA_964056655.1 of Arabis hirsuta. Lineage (NCBI taxonomy): Eukaryota > Viridiplantae > Streptophyta > Magnoliopsida > Brassicales > Brassicaceae > Arabis > Arabis hirsuta. The sequence continues at coordinate 36,975,026 of OZ053303.1, forward strand.
ATAATACACTTTAAAATAGGATTTTTTAATAAAATTAAAATTTTCAGTTTTCAATTTTCATAAGCAATGGGCTCTCAATTTCCTTGTTGAGTAGCTCAAAATACAATTACACACCCAAAACATATAAAGAAACATGTTTTGAACCAAAAATGAACTGAAATAAGACGATTAATATCGTACCAACTATTTCTTTGTCGTCTGAAAAACATCGATGAAGAATCAGAACGTTTTTTGGAAAAATTGGAAACTTTAAAAGACGCTAGAGTACAATGAAAAATGGGAGATTATTAAGGTTGGTTTATTTACTTGGAGTTGTTTTTTGTTTTTTTTACATGTGAAAGGACAAATTACAATGAATAGTACGTGGTGGAGTGGTTAAATATATATATATATATATATTTTTTTTTGAAACTTAAGTGGTTGAATATTGCATACCTAAAATTATCAATGATTTAGTAGAGCGGAAACTACTAGATGTGGTTTTAAATGCATAAGCAAACTATACTAGATTGGTCCAAACTCCCAAATCCTTAAGGATCTCAACACCACAAAACTTATTAGATTGGTCCACAAACTCTCAATAATGAGTTCACCCAACATCACAACACTCGCGTACGCAATTAGAAAGTTAGTCAAAATTATTGGGGCATGCGATTCCGAAATGGGGTCCTGACATGACCCAAATTTCCCAAAAATTATATGACAACATTTGTTTTCTTCAATAACAACAATTTTAATTTCTTCGATAGTCGTATATTATAAAAGTCATTATTGATCAATCACATAAAATCGCAAATTTGTTTATCAGTTTATAAACATCTCGATAGAACAACATCATTATCACTTTGTTACTCCAATAGTTTTGTATTTACGGACAGAAAATCGCAAGAAATTATGCTTCTATGTTTTTAACTTTTTTGCCGTGAAACCATTATATAGATTTATATGTTTCGATTTGTAAACCTAAAACGGTTTTATTTTTGAAATGAAATATTTACTTTTTAATTTAAAAAAAAAAATCTCTATAGAAGCAAGCGTGTGAAGTGCGATTGTTACTTGTTGCACCTTTTAGTATTAACATGTTTCCCACACAAATTTGTTATTCCTTTAGTTTCACGAAGAATATCATTTTAGAGTTATTTTTTTTGTTTCAAAGAATGTTATTCTACATTTTTAAGATAATTTTTGATACTTAATTCATATATTATCTTTTATTTAAAATTAATAAACTTCATATATAAATAATTCGTATATTCAATAGAGGCATGTATGTATATTTCAAAAAATCTTTGATTCACGTGAAATGAATTATAATGAACGGAGAGAATATAAAAGTACACGAAAATTTTCCACCATACACCCTAAGATAAATAAAATATCAGTATTCATAAAAATATTTGTTCCACTAGCTAAGGTACTACTACCACTTGTTGACCACACTTGCATTTTTTTTATGTTAGCATTAGCAATGCTAATATGCTATAAAACTCCTTTGTTTTTATTAGTTTACTTTAAGGAGATTATAGTAAAACGACAGTTTTGTAAATTAGAGATCTATAATATTAAAATAAATAATTTCAAATATGTAAAAGTGAATACGGTGGAAATCTCTTAGCCTATTGGTTGATTAAAGGTTCATTAATGTTTCTACACTAGAAAATCTGGAATTCGAACACCAGAAGATGCGATTTATTATTATATTTACAGATTAATGGAAAAAATGTTGCAGGAGATCTTCAACGTGAGACAAAATAGAATCATTTGACGTAGATCAACACGGTAAATTTGTCTATTGTAGAATCGTCGATGTAATAATTCTCGTAATTTGTAATAAAATAATAATAAAAATCCAATTTCAAACAAAAAAAAGTGAATACAAATTTTAGTAGTAGTAAGTATGGGTTTTTTGGATGAATTCAAAAGATTTACATTCTTTACTTTTTTGTGAACAAAACAAATTGAACAACTATCAGAAAATCACAAACTTCCAAAATTTCCAACTACCCAAGAACAAAATTATAGTTTATCTTATTAAACAAGTATAGAATATTTTCTAATAATTAAGATTATACTAATGATCAACTTAACCCCACTTAGACCATCTTTAACGATGAATTTATATCAGTCTCCTATATTCAACAAATAATAAATACAATTAAAAGTAAGAAAGAGAAACATATACGTCTCATTGCATAGCTACATAAACAATTCTTTGATATTTTTTCCCATTTTTATTGTTTTTTTTTTAATTTAATATTTAATTATTTAATAAATACAAATTTATAATATCAATATTTTATTTGTTTTGAACTCTTTATCATCGTCTCAACGATGATTATGCTATTACTATCGTCCGCACGTTTTATATTCTTCTTTTGGTCAACATATAAAAACAGAATAATGAAAAAAAAAAACAAATCAATACTTTGATTGAGTAGAGTAAAGTTTCTCGATATATATAAAGTTCATAAAACCAATCAAAAAACCATAACCAATAATCCTCCACTAAGGAACTAGAAACAAAATGTTCTACATCATCCTTCTCCCTCTCTTATTCCTTCTTTTAACTTACCTATTCCTTTACTCCAAAACGCAACGTTTCAAACTCCCGCCGGGACCGCCGTCGCGTCCCTTCATCGGCCACCTCCACCTCATGAAACCGCCGATCCACCGTCTCCTCCAACGCTACTCCGACAAATACGGTCCAATCTTCTCCCTACGATTCGGCTCCCGTCAAGTCGTCGTCATAACTTCATCTTCACTCGCACAAGAGTCATTCACTGGCCAAAACGACATCGTTTTATCAAGCCGGCCGCTTCAACTCACCGCAAAATACATTGCTTACAACCACACTACTGTCGGAACCGCCCCTTACGGTGACCACTGGCGTAATCTCCGCCGCATTTGCTCACTCGAAATCCTTTCCTCGAGCCGTCTCACTAACTTCCTCCACATCCGTAAAGACGAAATCCACCGTATGCTCGCGAGACTCTCGCGCGAAACTCACTCCAACCGTTTCAGTCACGTCGAGCTCGAACCACTTCTCTCTGATCTAACATTCAACAACATAGTAAGAATGGTTACAGGGAAGAGATACTACGGAGACGAAGTAAGCAACAAGGAAGAAGCAGAGCTATTCAAGAAACTCGTTTACGACATCGCTACATACAGCGGCGCAAATCACTCTGCGGATTACTTACCGATCCTTAAACTATTCGGAAACAAGTACGAGAAGGAAGTCAAAGCTATCGGCAAATCGATGGATGATATTTTGCAGAGATTACTCGATGAATGTAGAAGAAATCAAGAAGGTAACACAATGGTTAATCATTTGCTTTCCCTACAACAACAAGAACCAGAGTATTACACTGATGTTATCATCAAAGGCCTCATGATGGTAAAATTCGATTCTCTAATCAAAATCTAATTAAGAATCATAGAAAGAATTTTCTATTATATTATCTAATCAAAATCTAATCGGAAATAGCACAAATTGTGAGATTCTTCTGACCTGATTTTGCCGTGCAGGCGATGATGCTCGCCGGAACCGAAACCTCCGCCGTGACATTAGAATGGGCGATGACGAATTTGTTAAAAAATCCACAAGTATTGAAGAAAGCGAGATCGGAGATAGATGAGAAGATCGGAGAAGAAAGACTAATCGACGAACCAGACATCGCCGTACTTCCTTACCTTCAAAACGTCGTCTCCGAAACATTCCGGTTATTTCCGGTGGCTCCGCTACTAATCCCTCGTACACCAACGGAGGATATGAAAATCGCCGGTTACGACGTACCTCGAAACACGATCGTGCTCGTTAACGCTTGGGCTATACATAGAGATCCAGAGCTATGGGAAGATCCAGAGAAGTTTGATCCGGATCGGTTTGATGATGGATGTGGAAGCGATTACTATGTTCATAAGCTTATGCCGTTTGGTAATGGCCGGAGAACTTGTCCCGGCGCCGGATTAGGGCAAAGGATTGTGACGTTGGCGTTAGGGTCGTTGATTCAGTGTTTTGATTGGGAAAATGTAGAAGACGAAGAGATTGATATGTCGGAGAGTGCTGGGTTGGGTATGCGTAAGATGGATCCTTTACGGGCTATGTGTAGGCCTAGGCCCATTATGACTAAGCTTCTAGTTTAATTACAAGTGTGTAGATGAAAAAAAGAGAAATAACAAGAACTTAAATTTTAAGGACTTCATTGTCAATCAAATTTTTTTGATTGATTTTAATAATATTATTATTATTATCCAATAATGAATTTTGATAATCTTTAAAAGGGTTAGTGTTATTGATCACAATGTTTGACAGATTTGATTAAAGCTATAAAATCCAATGATAACTAGTCATGTAGTTTTTAAAAACACTATGAAATTATCACCTGATTGTGTTGTTGAATAAAGCGAGATAGTAGATTGATATCAAAAACTTTATAAACATTTACACAAACTATAATTTGAAAGATTTAACGGATATCCTATTATTATTATTTTTTGGCATCTAGAAATGTTTATAAAGAGGTATAAAGAGGTATATCCATCTATTAGTAGAACCAAAAATCCAAAAAATCGAATAACCAAATCAAAACCGAACCATGATACCGAATGCCCACCCCTACCGACTGTGATCTTCTGTATTATATCCATCTTATAACGGATATCCTATTAACATTTATACCTCTTTTTCGGTTCGGTGCGGTTTCGGTCTTTCGGTATCAATTACTTTTGCCCATCCCTAATAGCCGGTAGGAGATAAGCCCATCAGTAGCTATCCCGACACCAGAACAAATTCGTCCAGAACTAAAAGCCCAAACAAAGAAAATAGTTTCAAAAGACTACCAAGGGAAGAACTGATATCCTATTTTTTTTTTCCAGCTGAACTAATTAGATAAACTTCCAAACCAAGTAACTGTACAAAGCCTCACATGGAGTTCCATGGAGTAAAACTCATAATGTATCAGATAAACTAAAAGGCTAAAGAATGCCTATCACCAGGGGAGAAAAAGAAACAAAATGGCAAAACTAAGCAAAGGCTAATAACCTATCACTCTCAAACCGATCTTTTAGCCATAAAGGATAACCTTCGGCCACATAAGAGTGCCAACGATCATCCCTTACCGCACTATGAGCAACGATCTTCACCTTTGTTCATCGAAGCCTCCTCCAAATGTAATCTCTAGTTGTTGAAAACTTCCAGTAAATTATAAATCTCCGTGACTTCCGAGACGAAGGAAGGCCAAGCACTTGGTCTTAAGATTGCTTCCATTAGGTCTGAGTCTTCTGAGGCAAAAATCACCTTGTCCAGATGATGATCCGCCATACTCTGCAAAGCCCATTTCATTACACTCTTTCTAGCTTCGAATCTAGTGGCCAAATTACTAAAGGACCTTCTGCTGTGAAGCAAGACCCGTTCCAAATAATCTCTAGTAACCCAAGCCCCTCCACAAAACTTGGTCATGTTAGACCAAAAACACGCATAATTACACTTAATCCATCCATTTGTTGGTGCTTTCCAATCTTTCTTAATATCAAGACACTCTTCCTCTCCTTGCCTAACCTTAGTCTCCACCCTTTGAGCCTCGAACCAGATTTCAGAATCTTCTTTGATTTTCTTCAATGTTTCCCAAGGTCCAAATCTTTTTCTTTCAAAGAACAAGGCATTCCTACTTTTCCAAATATGCCAAACTACCCATGAAATGATCCTTCTGATACTTATGGGAACCTCAGTCTTCTTCTGCAACCTGATAAGATAAGCCATATTTGTGTAGATGGATTCGAAACCAAACCCATCCTTAGGTCCTGGAATATCAAAAATGGCCCATACTTGTCTTGCTGAAGTACAAGTGAACAGAACATGGTTTATTGATTCTCTCTCCAACCTGCATGGTTTATTGAACAAAACTGATATCCTATTATATCTTTTTATTTTTTTACGTTATTTTATTTTATTTTATTTTTTTGTCGACAATTCAGATTCATTTAAAACAAAAGGGACAAGCTCATTAAAAAATTACAAGCGAAGTTAAGGGCCCAAACCCAAAACACAATTTAGCAATAGACACGTGGAGAAGAACGCGACTTCTCGAAGCCACGCATCTAGTCATTAAGCACCACCGTCAACAGTCGCCGGTCACCGCCAAACTCAGATTAGCTGCCGCCAATCTGCCAAAAAACCATGAGAATCCTCCTTTCCTTCTGCCGATCTCAATTCCAATCTCCTAAAACGCCAAAATCGACCGAATCTATCATTAAAATCACTTCAAAAACTCTCCAAGAAACACCAACCCCGGGGAAGCTCCATTACCGACTACACCCAATACTAATGTAGTATGAGATCCATCTTTGCTCCTGCGTCATGAGCAAAAGGAGAGTGATGAAGATATTACTCTTCAAACAGTTGAAGAAATCAGAGAGGATTGAAGGAAAAAGTGGAGAAATCGACGGGATGAAGCATGATAGGAACGAGATCGGGACACAACTAAACAAAAGAGAAAAACAACTCCGGTCAAGCCGGAAAACCGCATCCGGACATCGCCGGAGAACCGAAAAGGGGATAAAGTCCCAGATCTAGACTTAGAAAACACAAAACACATAAAACATAAACAAGAAAGCCCACTCCGTTGGCTGGAAGCAAGAAACAACCCGTGAACTGTTACGATAAGAGAATTTTTCTAGAGAGATCTTTTGAAGAGAGAGAAAAGTTTCTTTTGTCATTATTTTTTTTTGTCGTCAATTTGTTTCACTACGTAAGCCCAATGGGCCACGTACAAGAGAGTTGGAAAGATGATTACAACCTTGAATAATGAAGCCCAAATACAGTAATTTTCCAGAAGATAACGATTAGGGCATTGGACACGTGGAGCCACGCGTTGAGTCAAGGTTAAACAGGAGAACGATCACCGCTTCAATTTTTCCGATGCCCAAAATCCGTCTCACAACCGGAATCCCCCAAATCTAGTGCATGGTTCCCGATTCATCACTGTTGGCCATCATCTCCAAACCTCCCGCACAAAACTCCAATTGCATCTTTTAATCTGAGTAGAACCCAGAATACTCTCCAATCTTCAATGTTGATCTCTTCTGATCATCTAACAACCATGACAACACATTGCGACCGACTGTGGTCGATTATAAAGGATCCAGGGGAAGATATATCTCCCCGCTATAGAGAAGATGATACCAAATTTGGAAGAAGCAGAAGCTGTTCCAACGGATTTCCATCACTCCAAACCCATATCTATCATGGAAAAGGAGTTAGGACACAATTTCGTTTAAACGGAAACTTTATTATCCGGACAAGCCGGAAACCTAATCCGATTATAATCGGAAACTATAAACAAAAAGTTCCTCCTTAAAAAGACCCGACAAAGAAAAGAACGAAACTAAAACAAAGAGATCCAGATTCGCCAGAAATCTACCCTCCCTATCTGAAAGATATGTAAGAGAGGAGAGAGAGAGAGAGTTTTCTTTTGTTTTTTAATAGAATCACTTATCATTGAAGTAAATAATTTGTTTCTTTTGCTTTTTTTTTCTTTTTTCTTTTTGTGCAACTTCTTTTGCTATTTTACAAAGAACAGCCGAGAGCACGTGGTGCAGTGGTATTTACCACTCTAAACAAGGGGTTCGACCCCTCCCCTCCTATGTGAGAGAAAATAGCTAGTGGGACGGTTTTGTGGCCCACCTCGGCTAGTGGGCCGGCCTTGTGGCCCACATATGACGACAAAAAAAAAAACAAAGAACAAAAAGATAAGTGTTACGAGGCACAATAATAAAATGAAAGAATTTTATGTCTGTTCATCATTGTGGTTGTACAAGCTTATATATGCAGAAGTAATTGACCTACTTGCCTAATATACAGAGATCTCTATTAGCTACATAAGGAAATGCAGAGTTATTCCTGATTACATGAATCACGAGATTGACATCCTTACACCCTCCCTCAAGTTGGAGCATGTAGGTTGGTAATGCCCAACTTGTCGATAAAAAACTCAAATTCTTGTTTGCCTAAAGCCTTCGTAAAGATGTCTGCTAGCTGAGTTTTCGTAGGGACGTGAGATGCAACAATATTACGTGAAAGTATCTCATCTCTTACGAAATGACAATCGACTTCAATCAGTTTTGTTCTCTCGTGGAAGACCGGATTTGTGCCTATGTGAATAGCCGATTTGCTGTCAGAAAACATCAACATAGGATCCGTATGTGGAACTCCCAAGTCTTGAAGAACACTTTCAGCCACTTTAGTTCGGAAGTGAGATACGCCATGGCTCTGTATTCTGCTTCCGCGGACGAACGACTAACCGTTTGTTACTTTTTTGTTTTCCAGGCAATAGGGGAAGTGCCTAGTTGTACAAAGTAACCAGTAACTGAGCGACAAGACAAAGGAAAACTTGCCCAATCCGAGTCGCACCAACCATATAAGCGCATATCAGGATCAGATTGTAAGAGAATCCCTTGCCCGGAACTGTTTTTCAAGTACCGAACAACCCTTGTTGCAGCATCCCAATGTTCTTGGCGTGGTGCTTGCATGAATTGAGCCAACATGTGAACCGCATCAGATAAATCTGGCCTGGTCACTTTTAGATAAATTAGTCTCCCAATAAGACATCGATATGGTTCCGGATCAAGCAACAATGGGGTTTCAGACAAGGCAAGTCGATGATTTTGTGGAAGAGGGAACGTCGCTGGTTTAGCGCCAAGTAAACCAGTTTCTGCTATGATGTCCAATGTGTATTTTCGTTGGCATAGATAAAACCCAGTCGAGTTGCGTGCTACCTCAATGCCGAGAAAATATTTGAGGGGCCCAAGATCTTTCATGTGAAAACATGTTGATAGATATTCCTTTAATTTTGCAATGGCTTCTTGAGAGTTACCAGCAATAACCAGATCATCAACGTAAACAAGGACCCTTAATTCTATTCCATTGGAATCAAACGTGAAGAGGGAGTAGTCGGATAAAGATTTTTTAAAACCGTACTGTTCAAGTGCCATAGACAATTTGGCAAACCAACATCGAGGCGCTTGGTTCAATCCATAAAGAGATTTGTGAAGTCGAAGTACCTTATTTTTCGTTGACGATTGAAAACCTTGTGGAAGGGTCATATACACTTCTTCCTCCAAATCCCCGTGTAGAAATGCATTATGGACATCCATTTGATGTACGTCATAATTACGACCAACTGCTACTCTGAGAAATAATCTCACCGTATCCATCTTAGCGACGGGAGCAAAAGTTTCTCCATAATCAACTCCTTCAATTTGACGATTACCCAAAACGACAAGCCGAGCTTTATGTCTTTCTAGTGTACCATCAGTTTTGTACTTCAGTTTGTAAACCCACTTACTACCCAATGCCTTTTTTCCTGGAGGCAATGTAGTAATAGACCAAGTACAGTTGAGTTCCTGAGCCTTTATCTCCTTACTCATTGCATCTCGCCAAAACTTATCATGAACGGCTTGTTTGTAAGATGTAGGTTCCACAGCCGAGAGTATAACAACTTGAAAGGCTCGATGTTGTGCAGAGAATCGCGCACAATTTATATAAGAAGCAAGAGGATATTTAGATTTCAACTGAAGTTGCCCAACACTAACCGTGTTTGTGATATATTCTCGTAAATTCACAGCGGGGATTTTCTTTCTTTGCCCACGACCCAAGATTTCCGGTGGTGGAGATGATGGTGCATCCGAATTGGTCGACGCTGGCAACGGACTGTTGTTTTCTGGTGGAGATGACGATGATGATGACGAAACAGTGTCCGTCGCGGGGGTACGAGGTGGAGATGAAACCACAGGTGGAGGAGTTGTTCACATTCGTGATTGGTTCTGGATGATTGGATTGGGCCGAGTCTATTGGTGATGGTATGGGCCTAGTAACATTTTCCAATGGGCTGATAACATCCATAAGCCCAGATGTTTCACTATGAGGAGCCCACAAGTCTGGGGAGTGCTCTTGCTCCATCGTTGTCTCTGAAGTAACAGAGAATGGAAATTCTTCTTCACAAAACACAACGTCACTAGAGACGAAGAACGTACGTTTCTCCAAATCAAAAAGTCTCCAACCTTTCTGACCATGAGGATACCCAACAAATATACACCGTCGTGATTTTGAAGCAAATTTATCACCACCGTTGTGTTGATTATGTGCGTAACACAATGCTCCAAAGACTCGAAGATGATTATTTTGAGGTTCTGTATTGTAAAATAAGTTGATATGGCGTCTTCCCATCTAATATCGAAGATGGTGTGCGATTAATCAAATATCCCGCCGTGAGAATACACTCGCCCCAAAACTCTATGGGCAAATTTGCTTGAAAACGAAGAGCCCGAGCAACGTTCAAGATATGACGATGCTTTCGTTCCACTCGCCCATTCTGATTTGGTGTGCCAACACATGATGTCTTGTGATGAATTCCCTTTTCTCGAAACTGATTTGTAAGACACATAAACTCAGACCCATTATCACTTTGTATCGTCTTTACGAGAGTTTGAAATTGTCGTTCAATGATAGGTACAAAGCTCATCAAATGAGTTTGTGTTTCTCTTTTCTCAGCCATAAGATAAATCCATACACTACGCGAGTAGTCATCGACAATCGTAAGAAAATATCTAGCTCCCGAGAATGAAGGTGTCCGATACGGTCCCCACACATCACAATGGATTAATTCAAAAACTTTCGAACTTTTATTATTTCTCAAAGGAAAAGACTCTCTTGACTGTTTAGCGCGAAAACATGTATCGTAAGCTTTATTCGAAACTGAAGAAACAACAACACCAGGAAGAGAACCAACTACTTTTGAGGAAGGATGACCCATACGACTATGCCAAAGATCGAAAGAGCTATCTCCGTTGGTCCGAACTGCAGCCACTGTCTCCATTCCTCGAAAATAGAAGGTTCCATTGTCCCGTTTACCCACTCCAGTCACCATCCTCGTAGTGCGGTCCTGGATCACAATGAAGTTGTCAGCAAGTTGCATCACACAGCGATTCTCATCCATCAATTGACCAACAGCTATCAAATCAGATTTCATTTCTTTAACATAGAAAACAGAGCGCATAATCAGATGCGATCCGAGATATACCGTGCCTTCTTTAATCGAAATTCGTTCGGTTCCATAAGCTAATATAACTAGAACCGGAGGCATATCACGAACTTCCGACAAACTCTCAAGCTTGCCAGTCATATGGTGCGACGCACCAGAATCTAGAATCCAAGAAGGTTTAAAAATCATGCCAGTTAGAGTTTCGGTTGCACCGTTACGACTCGCATTGAGAAGATGAAGGACAGCTCTCCATTGTTCATTGCTCAAGCTGCTAACTGCATCTCTATCTTGATCAGTCACAACACGATTCACATGTGCCACCGAAGAAGTTGGAGCAGAGTTCACAGCATTGATATAGACTGGCATACGAGCTGCGTTTGGTGCCAAAGCGGAAGGAGTTCCTCGTCCACGTCCATTGCCTTGTGTAGGTCGAGATTTTGGACGATCTCCCCACCATTCGGGATAACCAATAACAGCATAACAACTCTCTGAAACGTGTCCAGTTCGATTGCAATGTTTGCATACCAAAGTCGAGTCACGAAAGCGTTGATCCGGCGGACGAGTCTTAATTTGTGCAGCAAACGCTGAGACTTCGGGCTTCATTTCACGAACACGATTGTTGTTCTGAAGATCTTCTTCTTGTTTGACCAGGTTGTAAGCCTCTTCAAGCGTTGGAAGCGGAACTCTTGCAGTTAAACTAGACCGCACATTTGCAAACACACGGTCATCCAGTCCATACAGAAATTGTTGGACTTGATCTTCATCACGGTCTTTCTCTTGTAAAGCTCCGAGATCACATATGCACTTCCCGCACTTGCACACTCGGAGAGGTCGATAACTAGCAACGCTATCCCACATTTTTGTCAATTTTCCAAAGTACGCATCAATTGAGATTCCCTGTTGTTTGCAGTTCGCGAGATCAGTTTTGATTTGTTGGTTCTTTGGCCCACTCGTGACTGCAAATCTTTTCTTAATATGATCCCACAAATCTTTCGCATTGTCACGATGAGAGATGTTGGACAAAAGCGAAGGACCGATGGACATCTTGATCCATGAGACAAGAAGAGCGTTGATTGGTTCCCAATCCTCATAATCAGGAGAATCAAAAACCGGTTTCGATATGGATCCATCGAGAAATCCAAATTTTTTCCGTGAGCAAAGAGCAGTTTTGAATGCACATGCCCATTCGTCATAGTTTCGTCCCCGGAGAAGTGGTTTGGAGATCACAGCTCTGGGATTGTCGGCGGCGGTGAGATCAAATGGAGAGATGGTCCTCCTGACCTCTTGTCGTTCGGTAGTGGTGGTTTCGTTCGGGATTGTCATCGTGTTTCGATTCTGTTTAGTGAGATTTAAAAAGAAATAGATTTGTGCTCTGATACCATGTTACGATCAAAGAAGCACAATAATAAAATGGAAGAATTTTTAGTCTGTTCATCATTGTGGTTGTACAAGCTTATATGTAGAAGTAATTGACCTACTTGCCTAATATACAGAGATCTCTATTAGCTACATAAGGAAATGCAGAGTTATTACTGATTACATGAATCACGGGATTGACATCCTTACAATAAGAACTAGCCATAATTGGCAGCTACGATTTATTTTCTTTGGATAGAAAGAAATCGTCAACTACTTCGGAAACTAATGCTCTGATGGATAGACTCGACGATTGGAATCAAAGTTTCTAACATACGAGACGCAAAACCCAAATTCGCCTCTACCACTTTTGAGCTGGGCTTGCTCGATCATGATCTCTTTGCTTGTTTCTATTGGGTTTGTTTAAGGGCTTATTATGTAAGAAAAAACATTGGGCCATTGCTAGGTTTCTGTATTATTTTGGTAGCGTATGTTGGAGATGAATTGTTCTGAAATATGTTAAGAAAATCAAATAAAAATATGAAAATTAGTTCAACAAAACTTTGAAAACAAAAAATTAGATATATGAGTATCAAAATTGTAAAAAGTAAATATAATCTAAATAGGAATATGAAATACTAATTATTTGAAAACATGTAATCAAATTAATTAGAAATAATAATATAATAAAAGAATAAAAATAAAAAGTAATTGTTAGGCTTCTCCATCAATGATTTCACATTAATATTTTTAATCTTACTTAATATTCACAGGTAAAGTGATTTTTTTTTTATTATAGATCTAGTTGTTTTATACATGTTTATATTTTTGGGAGTTATATCACTTTTAAATGTTTTATTATAGCCGGCCATCACATCTATTTTCTTTTTTAACTAAATAATACTCATCCTAATCAAACTCAGAAATTTAAAAAAAAAATAGATGTACTTGAAATAAGAAATCTATTAAAACTAATCATCCTAATCTTACTTGTACTTGTGTTTGGTGCCTAAATTTTTCGATGTCGAATTCCGAAACGCGACCGCAAGAGAAGAGCAAGGAAGAGGCGTTCCGTTTGTTGCCATATGATTTGGCTCTGAACTGTCTGGCCCGAGTCTCGAGATCAGACCACGCGGCTTTATCTGTCGCTTCCAAGAGTTATCGATCTCTAGTTGCTTCCTCTGATCTCTACAAGTTGCGATCACTAATGGGTCACACCGAAACATACCTCTACGTATGCTTTCGAAACCCTCCTGACACAAACCCACGGTGGTTTATACTCCGCCGTAGAAAAACCCTAGACGGTTCTGATCTGATCCGTATCCCTTCGCATCCCTCTCAGGCTCCGGAAGCATCCTCCGTGGTGGTACTTGATTGGGGAATCTATGTAATCGGTGGTTTCATAAAGGGAAACCGCACTTCCGATGTGTTTCTCTTGAATTGTCGGACTCACACGTGGGGTCAAGTCCCTTCCATGGGAATGGCTCGAGCTTACGCGGCTGCTGGAGTTGTAGACGGGAAGATTTATGTGTTAGGAGGTTGTAATAATGTCCGTCACTCTCATTGGGGAGAGGTATTCGACCCAAAGACTCAAACTTGGGATTGTTTGCCTCCAATGCCGAAACGGAAGAGCGGCAATAAGGTTATACACTCCAGCTTCGTGAGAGATCAAAAGGTTTACGCAGTAGATGGAACGGATAAAACCTTTTACTACTCCCCGAGTGAAGGTAAATGGGGAATAGGGAATCGTGGTCAACCGAAAGGAAACCGAAGGGATTGGTGTATGATAGATAATTTGATTTACTGTATTAGTTATATAGGGGTAATATTTTGGTGTGAGCCACATGAGTTGGATTGGCGTGAACCAGATGAGGTGATAATGGATTCAAAAGAGGTCAAGGGTTTGCTCAGGGCTCTCATTCGTTCCAGACTTGTTCACTTTTGTGAGCACTTGCTAAATCTGTGGGAGCAAACTAAGATCGTGCATGGTAGAATCCCACAAAATAATATAAGCCACGAGTTAGAAGATTTACTTCCCGGGGCTAGACTAAGCAACTATGGTGACAACATTGTGCTCTTCTGGGACGTCATCAAGAGGGATCATCTTGAGATTTGGTGTGCGGAGATTGCGTTGGATAGAAGCCAAGAAGGCGAGATACAAGGCAACATTCTGTGGTCTAACGCTGTCATGACCGTTGATCCTTTCTTAGATCATTATAAGGTTTTGTATTCTGTTTCTGTCACTCTCTGAACGCTCCTCTCGTTTTTGTTTTTATACGGGGCATGTCAACATTTCTACTTCTGCTTCTAGTTTAGTACCAATTTTTTAGTTTTAGTATCAATAAATTTAATATTTCAGTCAAAAAATTAACGACACAAGTAGGCTTATTGTCATTAAGATTCTTTGAAGTTAATATAGAAGGTTATACTGCATGTCAGTTAATTGGAACCGAGGAGGGGAAAACAATAAAGCGGATTCAATATGGATCCGATTAGAATTGTCCGTTGTGGAATCATATATATATCTTAAAAGAAAAGGAAAAACAACAAAACGGATTCAGATTAGATGGTACGTTCATTTAATTTATCTTATAGAAAATTAGGCCATATGATGATGAAGTAGCCTGCAAGCAACTGACATGAACATGTGTGGTTTTAAGTTTTTAAAAAGGAAGAGATCCAAGCAGAGCACTTATCACATGGTAAAGAAAAACTATGAACTTGTAAACTTTCTATTCGAGTAACACTTGAATGAAGAAACCATGGTTCATACTAGGAATTACCCACGCATTGTTCTTCATGTTCTCTGCATTAGGCTCTTCAGTGCATGCATGTTCTGCATTAACTCCAACAATAACATCATCACCAAACTGAATTATCTCATGGGTAGAATCGAGAAGTTCATTTATCATTGTCGGAGCAATCGCATGTTGATAGGGTAGGTTGAACTTGAGAAATAGAGACCCAACCTCTTTCATTGGCATATTGTAAGCTTGAGCTCTTTCACTTGGATCCATGAATTGGGAATGAGATTAGGGTTAAAAAAAATTGGAAGAGTTTCCCTTTTTAAAAAAAAAATACTGGCAAGTATATATTAAAAACAACCCTCGTATATGTTATTTTTTCGTTAAAATAATCGTATATATGTATTTACTTATACACCCATACATGTAATTGTATTCAAAACATTATAACGTCTATATAGTTTTATATCCGCCAACGGTATTACTTATTTTACTATACTGCATGTATATTGTATTAGAATATATATAGATTCGCGTTTGATGTGCTATATTCTTTTTATGCATGTGTTTAGATCGTAATGATGTATATACGATTATTAACTATTTGTTTTAAGGTAAATAATGTATATATATGATGATATAAATTAAGTTGATATTTGAAAACAAAGAAATAGATTGTAATTTAATATCTAAAATATTCCCAATAACATTAGTTTAGGATGTATTATTACAAATGGATATATAAACCAAATGTCTTGATACAAACGGTATCAAAATTAATTTCGGATATATAAAAGATGCCAAATGTCTTGATACAAACGGTATCAAAATTATTGGCTTTAAGTTCATAATAACTTTTTATTCCATTGAAGGAATCTCCAACTCTAAGTTACTATCAAAAAGCCAATTAGGAAGTTCCTCATAGAGTTTACTTTCAACTTCCAAATGTTGCTGAAATGAAAATAAAATGGCGTATGATCAGATTACTAGTAGAATAGTTTGTTGACCCCAAAAAAAAAAAAAACTAGTAGAATAGTTTACATTAAAATAACATGATACTAAACTTAATGTAGTTTTCTGTAAGATCTTAGAAATTTAGTTTTAACAAATGAAGAAATTTTATTTTATTTAGGTACATATTTTTATTAGTCTCTTTTTATCATAATTATAAATATCAGAATCGTGCTATAAAATATAGTTGTGTGTGAATGATATAGCCTAAAAACATTTTAACGTGAAACAAATACGCGGCGGAAATGTAATTAAAACATACGTATATAAGAATTTACCTTCCGAGCTTTAACCTCTTCTAACGCCTTATGAAGTAATGTCTCTTGAAATTCAAGTTCATCTCTTGATCCACATTGACTTGGACTATTCAAATAATACCTTAAATTTTGAAAAGATAATTAGAAAAACAAGTACGAAGGATACACAAAAATACAATAATCATATGTATACCCACCCTAATTCTCGTTCCACGTCGGCCAATTTAGCATTGCATTCGTCGATTTTATCTTCGATATCCTATTTAACGAAAATGAAATGGTTAAATAAAAAGGAAAAAATCATGCGTAAATTAAAAATATTTTTTATTTAAATATTTCCGAATAATTAGAAGAAAATTTCTCTATCCGCATGCCTTTGGTTGCAAATGATAAAAAATTCCATCGCCAAAATTTTCTCTGCAAGAAAAAAAAAAGGTGCAATAATGCTTGTCGTAAGAATAGTAAAATAAGCAAACAATAATATAATTACTTAGAATCAATTTAAATTTTAAAATATGTAAATTCAATAACCTGAAGTTCGAGCGATACAACTTTGATTCCCCACGCATGTCATTGATCCAACGTCGTATATACTGGTACCCATACCAGTAAAGAAAAAATTTGATTACAAATTTAGATATATGATATTTATATGTATATATTATCGGAAAATATTTTATGTATAAACCGTTTGATTTTTTATGAATATATTTACCGGTTCATTGTGGAGGTTGTTACTGTATACGATTAGGACCGACCGGTTATAACAACAGAAGGTCACAATTAACGTTAAACAAAATCATATACAATAAAATAGCCTATATACTTCAGGTTCTTAGATACATTAACACAATTAGTAAACTTACATTGGACGTATATAACCAGGCAGTTCAACATACTTCTGAATAGTCTCTTCGATCCTTTAATCATAATCCATTATTTATACAAATAAACAGATATTACAGATTTAACGACATATCGATTTGAAAAGGTTAAAAATAATAGCAATGATTGATATCAGATGAATAAACAAAACAATTGAATAGTAAAATTATGAATTAATAAAATACTAGAATTAGAAGAAAAATAAACTGAAACTTATAAAAAAAAAAATTTGACAAGAACAATATAATTACAATACCTTGTTTTGGATTCAAAAAGGAAGAGTTTACCAGAAGGAGAGAAAAGAATGAGAGCAATTTGAACATCGCAGAGAATGTAAAGTTCATAAGCTTTTTTAATAAGCCCACATTTTCTTTTGGCAAATGCAATATTTCTTTGATCTTTGTTCTCTATTGTCTTCATCGCTATCTTCACTCTCCCCATTTTTTTTTTTTTGGTTTCTCTTTCCTTTCACAATGTTTTTTTGGGTTGTTCACTTATCTTTCATACCCAACATATAAATATCCATTTCACAATGGGTATAAGCTACTTATATAGCTATGAGAAAGATATTATATGTCTCTTGTAGATTTTCCATTAAATTGTATTTATGAATGTTAATTTTAATTAATTTTATTTTATTAAAAATATTAAATTAATGATTTCCTATAAATCACTAATTAATTTTATTTTCTTAATCCATCCCAAATGTCATACATTGTAATTTAGGAGTTATTGGTTCAATTGTAACTATATATTAAACTAAATAAATAATTTATAACATAAAATAGATCATAGATGTGGAAGCCCCTTTAGTCCAATAGTTTGACCAATGGTTCATTAATGCTTCTACATCAGGAGGTCTGGGGTTCGAATCCCAGAAAATGCGATTTATTATCATTCATGCAGATTAATGGAGACAAGTTTACAAGATGTCTTCAACATGAGATAAGATATAATTGTTTGTATGGATCAAGGCGGAAGATTTGTGCATTGTAGAATCGTCGATATAACAATTCTCATAATTTATAATAAAATAATAATAAATCTAGACGATTTTAAAAAAATTTAGATCACAGAGAAGTTTTGTTTAAATACACATAATATTATAGATATGGAAAATAACTAATAAATGGAAATTTATAATTGATATATCTAACAAAAATCATGACTCAATGACCCATTATATCCATATAGAAAATGTAAGATCAAATCCCTTAGCTTAATATGCCAAAGAAAGGTGGCTCTGCCACTTGTCAATAGCTCTCGGCATTTTTTTTATGGATATATGATATGATATCTATATATATCTTCATGAAAATTATTGTATTGATATATAATATCTACTTATAGATAAATATTATATTTTGCACACACAAAAAAAAAAGATAAATATTATCATAGTTTGAATTGGTTGTGAATTCGGCTAAAAAGAATCGATAAAGAAAACAAAAACTATATATATAAAAAAAAATTGGAAATAAAACGTATTAAAATGAATACATTTTTTTCTTAGGGTTTTCATTACCGTGTGAATAATCAATTACAAATCATTATGATCTATACCTATAAAACTAAAAATAAAATCAATCAACTAAAAATATGTAATATTTCTATTTCTGAGATATACCATCGCCCATGATATTTTCTGTTTTGCAGTACCTTACAGATTATGTATGCTCGTTGAATAAAATGAAAATGTCATTTGTGTTTAAGAAAAAAATTGAAAATGTCATCGATGAGGCAAAAAGTTGGCTTAATCCGTGCCAGTACCACTCCTCCTCGAAGAGATTCATATGAGTCCTCGTTTTAGCGTCCAAGACCTTCAATAAGATATTGGTTTTGAGGATTCGAAAAGCGATTTAGTGAATATACTCGAAGAAAAGCAACCGCGGAACTACATTTGCTAGCGAACGTGGATAATCGGATTGAGATAAGACACCGCGAGGCAATCGACTTGTAACTTGTTAGTGAGTCTTCTTTACTTAAAACGATTCCGCGACGCCGGAAAACGCAACTTGTAGATTAGGGACATGAATCTTTTGCTTAGCTAGTTAAGGAACCAGAGACATTGAATAACCGGGACTTAGCTAATAATGTCAAGTGAGATCTCAAGAATATTTGTACAAATAATTCCATTACGAAAGGTTTTATGAACTTAGCATGTAAGATTGTGATAAACTAGTAAATCTACACAATACTAAAGATTCTCACTGATTTGTTACCCTTTTTAGTCAAAATGGTTAAGAAATTCATTTCTAAAAAAATAAAAACACATATGTTATAAAAACAGATCTTGATGATATGTTAACGTATTGAACTTTTTAAGCACGTAGGGAATATTTTGACATATTCCAAGATTTTTTTTGGGTTTAACACTATCACAATTTAATATTTAACTTTGCATATTATCACCCACATTAACATGCATAAGATTCAGGATATAAGAAAAAAAAAATTACAAAATCCTAGGGAGGATCCAAATCATTTGTACGATTATTAAATTAGTCTATAAATACACAAAAACATTTTTGATCAATTAACACAAAAAGAATCCGAAGAAAAAGTCAAAAATACGTACAAGTGAAGTGGACCCCACTTTTGTATTTCGCAAAGAAGATAAAATGGCAAAAAAACAGTCCCTTCTCTCTCTCTCTCTATAAAGAAAAGCTTCTACTTCGATAACAATGGTGACTATGAGATCTCCGTCGTAATTTCTCACCGCCGATTGTACTAACTGCATCTCCTTTCGCCGGGATCGCCGAGCTAGGCCACCATCGGTAAATTGTTTTCCTTTTGTTTTTGTTTCTGTAATTTTTTTTTTAGGGTTTTCGTCTCCGTTGTTCTGCATCTGAAATTGAGATCTAATCTAAGATTAGGGTTCGAATTCCGTTTAGGGTTTCATGTCAATTTGTGTTCTTTCTCATTTTTTGCCTTACGAATATGATTTCTAGGGTTTATCTGAGAAGAAATCAAAAGGATTTTGGTATGGAGCTTAAGGAAACGAAGATAGAGATTGATGATTCAGTTAATAATGAGATTGGTGGTGTATTACCGGTAGAGATTCAAGAGAAGTCTATGATGCAGTGTACTAGTAATTTCGAGGACCATAGTTTCTATAATGTAGAAGATCAAACCGATGAGGATCATTGTGATGTTGTTGTTGTTGATGCTTCTAGCAAAAACGAGGTCGAGGTAGAGGTAGAAGATGAGGTTGATATATTGGGTTTTAATGATAAGAATGAGATTGAAGTTTTGGAATGTAATGATGGGGGTGATGATTTGTATTCGAGCTCGTTTAGTGGAACGGTTTCTGATCATGAAGATGATACAGCTTTGAATGATCAAGAAGCTGATTCCATGATTTGTACTGATAATTCTCTACCGCTCTCGGTGAGGTAAGCTCCTTTCTCGCGCTTTTAAATGAGTTTTTATATGAAAGTGTTCTGCATTAGCTGCGTTCTGGGTTAATTCGGTTTCTTGTTGATTCTTCATGGATTTGGTAGCTTGTTTTAATTGAACACTTATTAATTCTATCTTTGTGTGCTTGACTTAGTTGTGTCTGATGTATATCCTTTTAAGGAAGTCAGGATAAGATTTGCTCTATATTGTGAATGGTATGCAATTATTTATTTTGTTACTCTTTACGGCAGAAAGAGGAAGCTGACTGATCATTGGAGGAGGTTTATACAGCCTATAATGTGGCGGTGCAAATGGATTGAACTCAAGATCAAAGAAGTTGAGAACCAAGCACAGATATACGACAAAGAACTCGAAGAATCTTGCCAAGCCAAACAATTGGAGATAGAAAATCTTAAATCAGAAGAACTTGGAGTAAAGACACTACCGCCTCTCCCGTGTCATTCTCAGAAAACCCAGCTCAAGAAGAGGAAGAAGCGAAAGCGAGTTGAAGAGACCTCAGATGTTGCATCCTATACGCTGAACCATAATCTCTTCTCATATTACGGTAAGTTTTAGGTTCTTGTTTTTTTGGTCGTGCTGAATGTTCATCTGCCATTACTTGTTTAATAATTCCTTTTTACGTTTCTGATCTATTTTAGAATACCGGAAATCTTTTGCGGATATTGCTCTCAATGATAATAACTCCCGCAACCTAGGTATGGTGTTCTGAACCTCAACTTTGATATGATCTTAAATCTGTAGAAAACTTTGATCGTACGATTTGTTTTTTTTTTTTTGACATGGGTCATCAGATAAACGGAATAAGATCACTAAGGATGAGGCAGTTTTCTGTGACGAGACACCGCCTCTCGAGTTTAAAGAAGGCGATGCATTCTTGGAAAAAATACTCTTGAAGATTGAAGCAGCAAAGTTAGAAGCCCGTAACTTGAAGAACCGGGTAGACAAGGTGGTGAATGAAAATCCAACTAGGTTCTCTTCAGTTAACACAGTGAATATGCTTGGATCTGCTGAAGTATTCACCAGCGCAGACAAACAAAATCCTCTATTCGTTATCAAAAACGAAGATGAGAAAGCTTTTGAAGAAAAACCGGTTAAACCTGCTTCAGTTTCATCTCATCACGACACGCCACCTGAAGACAACGAGACAACAGATATTTTGTTGTCTGAAATTGTGGCTTCAAGGCGAAGAGCAGGGAAAGCTATTGTTCCTGATAAGAAGGAACAAAAAACAGAACAAACTTCGGTTAAGGAAGGTCCATCAAGACCTGTAAGTTTCTCTGTGGAACTTCACAAAAACCCGTTATGCCTTTTTGGTCTCACAAAAATCCTTTTAACACGATGCAGGCAAGGAAACGAACACAGCGCAATCTTGAGGTGGTGACAAACCCAAAGAAACCTAGAGTTTCAAGAGAGAAGCCAAAGTCAAATGCGATGGCTTCTAGGTATAAGCTTCCCAACAGGCGAAACCGAGGAAAACGAAGGTCGGGCCCTGCCGGATTACGAAGAAGATCCTAAGAAGCTTTGGAAAATTTGAAGAAACAAAACGGATTTTGGGTTTAGAAGTAAAATGTGTGTGATCATTCTACACACCCTTAAACTTTAAAGTACAAAGAGATATATATATATATATATATATATGGAATCGCTGTGTTTTGATTCTTCTTGTTAAAAAAACTCGTCATCAATCTATTTAAACTACATGATGTTGTTTATGTACTTATGACTATAACTAAATCAGCTTTGGAGCAATTAGTGTTGCAATCTCTTTTTCTAGGTAAAAAAATAGGAGAATTAAGAATGGTTAATTTAAAACATTATTTCAAATACATTCTTCTTGAGAGTTTGGCAGAGACAATGGCTAAAATGGTGACCGTAGGGACGAATATAACATCAGGTATGAGTTTGATTATCTTCAACTGTGGAACATTCTCTCCTGCTCTTTTAGCAGCCATAGCCGCCGGTGGCGATACTATTCCCGTGATCATAGTGACATCATCGAGTTTACTTGGTTTCACGCTCTTCGCCATGAACTCTACGAACACTTTTTTCTTCTCTTCTTCACCTTCTGCTTTCTTCCACAGCATGAAACATGCCTGTTTACATCATTTTCAACAATTGTGTTAACATTTTAGAGACCATTACTTAAAAATTGTGTGTTTTATGCGATTTTCGTGAGCGAAAAGACTGGCCTTGATCTCGTCCGGGGTAGGGAAGTCGAAGTGCCTGCCTGGTAAAGCCGAGTTGAAGTTGCTGCACTCAGTAGATCAGATAGTTATGTACAAATCATTAAGAATTATTTTTGCCAATAACCTAGACTAATTCCGGAGTTTATAACCATTTTTATGAAGACTAAACTCATTGTTTCAAATGGAATTATTGGACTACAATTATATATGTGATTAAGAAGTTGGTGATTTTGAGACTATTCTTACTTAAAGATGTCTAAAACAGCAACGTGAAAATCGTCGAAGTTGTTGATAGCATTTTGAGTAAATTGTTTGTAGAGTGAACCCATTACCATATTCATCATTTGCGTCGGTGGTAACCCTACGCCAAAATACCAAAATCATTTTTATATAAAATAAATAAAAATATCACGAAATTTATTAAGATTGTCGTATTTATCGTTTAAGAGTTAGGTTTAAAGAATTGCAAAACCTTTTCCGAGAAAACCCATTGAACCTCCCATATTGTTTAGAAGTTAAGTCTCTAGGTGAAAAAAGTGTTAGGTATATATATATTTGTATTTGATGTGTGAAATATGTGACTTGGCTTGATGGGTTTTGGGTCTTTTGCAAAGACAAGATTCGAATCTAGAAGTCTCTACACAAGACATTGGTTTAAGTATATAACTTGTGCTTTCTAGAGTTCATAATTACATGAACTTTCTTAGCCTTTCTTTGTTAAAATAAAAATAAAATCATAGCCTTTGATTTATACATACTTTGATGTATCTTAATTTAGACTATGGAATTTTACGTATGCGTAAAGTCTGTGAATCTTTTTAATTTCTTCACAATGGAGTCTGTGAATCTTTTTAATTAAAAGCACGGGGAATGACTTGTTGTCCTCACCCTAGTTTCCTTGAGGTATAGAAAATACTTTTGATTGAAATTTGTATTTTCTCTTATGAATTGTTTTTTTATAAGGTTAACCAATCGAGTAGTAGTACTTTTGGACTGAAGTCTGAATCTCATATATATATATATTTACTGTCGAGAAACATTTTCTCTTTCTTTCAAGCGGAAATCAAACTAGAATGCTCAAAAACACGCAATTTTAAAAAACATTAATTAGAGAATTCGACCTTAGCTCCAAAATTCATATGGTGAGTTTTTTTTATTAAGTACTTGTTAGTGTTGTTGATTTGAAGTAGGAAATACAACCAATTGAATTAAATTAATTATGGTTTTGAAATCACCGGACGTATTAGTTTTTTTTAATGAAAATACTGGTGTATTAGTTAAAAATTAAAAACAATTTCTGTTAAAAATATTTTTATTTGAAGTTCTATGTAAAATACTCTAACAAGCAATGTCTAATATTTTCGATAGCTAGACTCTCTTGTATTTGCCTACTAGAATAGGATCCGCGTTAATACGCGGATAAATATTATAAAAATTAATAGAATACATATTTTAGTTTTAATTAGTAATCCGCTAAATTTTAAAATACTATTTAACGTGGATCCTAAAATCAGTAGAAGTTAATTTATATCATAATTCCCATGTTTTAATACATGTCATATCATGCAAATCCAAAAATATATATTATCCGAATTATCATATTCTTAATAATAACAGAGAAAATATATATTTTAACCCATTATGAATATTTATAATTATATAATAGAAAATAAATAAAAACTAAAATACTATATAGTTAAATCAGAAAATAATAAATTTTATGTTAGTAACTTCATAAAAACTATAAATAATATTGTGAACCATCACACAAGTACATGAATGATAATTGTATTTTATTTATGTCTTCGTTTTATTTCTCATAGAGATTTATACTCGCCAAACTATATACAGTATTAACTTTATAGTAAATATAATATTATTATTTTTTAACTTATAAAATTTTCAATATATACACTTGAAGAGTACCAATGACGTTATAGGTAAAAAATATCTATTTTTTCTGTGATATTCTGTAACTCTATATTGATAAAATAAGTATTTTTATAGATTTAATTTTTATTTTATTTTTACATGTGTATATTTTTAAACTTTTAAATTGAGGTTTCTATAACATTTCTAACTTTTTTTTTCCAATTTATGTACCTTATTTTTTATCATTTGTCTTTTTATTTATTTTAATTGAGATTTTTATTATATATGTATTATTTATTTATTTTATGGATTATGTCATGTCTATATTTCATCGTAAACTTTATTTCTTAATTATTATTGATAATATTAGAAATTTTACTTTTTATTATTTGATTAGTAACTTGACAATTACTTTCTATTTTAAATTTAATTTTTCTTAACTAATTTTAAGTTTTAACACATTTTTCATCTAATCAATATTAGATTTATGTCATGATCTCGTGAATAAGAATTTTGCTTACGTGTCATGCTTATATAAAAACGCATTATGGTAAAAAAATTTGATTTTAAAATTTATAACGTCTATAATTTGACAAATATAGTTAGATTCTAAATTACGACTCGCACAAATATTTAATTTATTTTATTATTATATTTTATTAAATAGTCAATTTATTATACTTTTGTCATACTAAAATTGTCTCATACACGTTATTATAGTAGCAAAATCACACTTATAGATATGATATATTTTTTTTTGTTTTTAACTATTAGATAATTTAGAATGGAAAGAATCTATTTTATAATATATTACATACTTAAATAGAACATTTTTTTTTCTTAATTATTCCATAATTCTTATTTATAATATTTTCTTTTTAATTTGTTTTGTTAATATTAGAAATATTACACATTTTGGTATAACGATTTTTTTTTTTAATAAATCCATAATCTTTGTTTAAAATATATTCTTTATTTTATTTTTTATTTTTGTTAATATTGACAAATATCACAATCTAAATTAACAATTATATATATCATAATCTTGTGAATAAAAATTTTGTTTACGTGTCGCGTTCTCATCATACGTATCTTTTTTTATATAATAAGATTTGGTTAGAGACTATGCAATGTCTAATATTCGAATTAACGGTAACCTTATGTAATAGTACTTATATTCTCTCTACTTTTTGCTTAACAATTTTATCAGCTGTCAATGGATTTATTTAATTTTCAAATCTAATTCTTTTAGAAAGAAGACAAGAATATGAATCTAACTACTTGGTAGGTACAACAAAAAACATTGTATTATATAATTCGATGTATACATGTCCGGTAATAAATTTTAGACAGTTCATTTATAGCAACTTGGCCACTTGAGTTAATTACTTGACAGGTATAGATCCAATTAATATTTACCAATTCTTCCTTTTTCAAATTTTAAACTAAGTAGCTGACACTTTCATATTCGCATAAAAACCATTTTCAATTGTAAATTTATATTTTAAGGATTGATAAAGTAATCGTAAATTTGCAATTAATTGGTAAAATAATATGACAAGTGGTGTGTTTAAGTTACTACGTACATAATGTTCTTGGTTTTATTCTTAACACCATTCCTTAATGAACCTTTTATTAATTTAGTAGTCCACGTCCAAATTTTTAGTGTTATTCTTAACAAGTGTATACTCAAAAGTAAATTTGTTTGGTAATTTAGGATTTGAGTTCAAAATTTTGCAAATTTGTTTGGTAAAGAATATAAATCTTTTACTGTCCAAATCTTATTTAGTACATGCAAAACGTATGCCAAAATTCATTCAATTGGTACTTATTGATTCATTACAATAAATGTGTTCGTAAGAACATTGTTAGTAGCTGTTTTTGTTGTTGTTAGTAGCTGTTTAATTAGTGATTTCGCTACGTAACTATCTAAATTTCATATATACATTATTCAAACTTAAACACACAACTCTACAACAATAACATAAACCTGATCTCACATTATGTAATTCACATGTCAATATGTCATAGTCAACGTCTATAAAATGGAAGTGTTTTGCATATTGTTTATAGACGTGCGCAATGACATTAATTAGAGTAGATGTCACGTAATTTAATATATAAATTCTGCATTTGAATTGTATTTGTATGTGTCATTTTCAGTTTCAGTGAAGAATTCGGACCCATCACTAAAGACCATTGTCTGCAAAAGATAAAAGAACAATCAATGTTTATACTAACAGTATCATCACTGACAGATATGAAATTTCTTATTATTTCCATGTATATAAAATAAAAACAAACTGTATCAATTAAATAAATAATACTCATACCAAATTCGTAAAGAAAGAGACAATAATGGTAGGGTCAAAAACATTAAAAATAACTAAAAAAACAAATTAAGGTGTGAAAAAGATTAATTAATTTAAAGCGCCATAATGAGAACGGCCCACGCGGTTGCAACCGCTCCCACCGCTACATTCCGCAATACTCTTTTGCTTTCTGCTCCGCTCTGCATTAATTCCAATTTTTTCATCTTAGCAAAATGAATATATAAATTGCAAAATAATTACAGCTAAAATATAAATGTATGTATCATTTTTGAAATGTCTCTTGAATGAATTTAAACATTGTTTTTCTTAACTAAGATCATAAACTAAAATCTAAACTAATCCTATACGTTTATGAAAAGTCAAATATTTGTAATCATTTAAAACCTTTAACCTAATCTCCGAGTTTCAACATTTTAGGCTAATGTACCTGATCGTCGGCGGAAGTGGACGGACCGGGAGAAAATACGTCGGAGTTAGGTCCGGGAGCTTCCATCGGCGGTGCAGGTGGACCAAGAAGTTCAGGAGCCGGAGCCGGTGCACTATGATGCTTCTTAGACTTCTTAGCCGTCTTCTTATGCTTGCTTGGAGCCGGAGCAGGTACATCAGCAACCGGAGCAGCTACCGGAGCCGGAGGAGTATCAGCTTCCGGTGCTGGAACCGGTGGAGAGCTAACCGGAGCAGAAGCCTTTGGTGCAGGAGCTGGAGGAGAGCTCTCAGGGACAGGAGTCGGTGGTGATGAAGAGATCACCGGAGCCGGAGATGTCGGAGCCTCGACCGGCGAAGAAGCTGGAGTTTTCGGTGCTTGGACTGGTGAAGAAGCCGGAGCTTTCACCGGAGCCACCGTTGGAGAAGTAACAGTGCGTGATTTAGAAGGTGAAGTAGTTGGAGCAGAAGGAGATTTAGTGGGAGAGGAGATCGGAGATTGGCCACCGACACCGGCAACTACAATGCAGATCAATGTAGCCATTAAAACGAAATTCCGATCCATAATTTTGGGAATTTAGAAAGATTGAGAAATAGAGAGAGAGAGTATGAGTGAAAATGTAACTAAAATGTGTTGTTTTGGTGAATGAGAAGTGAGTTTTTGTATATATATAGAAGATGAGAAGAGATATGGACCGTTGGATTGAAAAATGGACCACATACAGATGTAGCCGTTGAGAAAACAGAGCATAATATCTTGTTATCTATAAATGTAGGGACTGAATAAGCTTTATTTATATTTTGGTATTTTTTATGCATTGGTTTTTCTTCTTTTTATGGGAAATAAATTTGGCATTTTCATTTGTTTTGTTATGCGATGAATTTATGCGCCGATTGTGGGTAGTTTATGTAGCATGTGTTTGTTAAAATTTAATTCGAGTATATGGCTATGACGCCTATGATCAAATACAAAATTAAGCTATCGTAAATGTTTTACGTTAAAATTAAGTGAGCTTTGTGTCCTCGTATTTAATGGATTTGAAAATGATTACCAATGTTGCTCACACATTTTATTATAATCTAATTTTCATGTTGTTTTTATTAGAGAATTATTCCAACTACCAAATTTTATTTTGTCGGGAAGTTATTAGTTTAGAAAAATAGCAAAAATAAGGTACATTGTATTTGAGATTGAAGTTATTGGTACATTGCATCACGGGTAAAAATGTTATAGACTATAGCTCAATGAATTATAACGTTGATTAATAATGAAAATTAATAAAACTCGAATGCAAAATAATATGTAATCTAATATGACAATTAGAAAGATGAAATGAAAACGTAAACAAAAAAAAGTGTTTGGTCTTAAGTAGAGACAGCTGTTTGATTGAATTTAGACCTCACCGCAATTATTGGAACTTAGCTATATATATAACCTTCCCTTTATTTTATTTCTCGTTTTATTTTCCTAATATTTTGTTTTTGGCAATATAATTACAAATTACAGCTAATTTGTTTCCACCGTCACAGTCATCACCACTGTGACTGCTATAAAAACTACCACCACTATTCATTCCCTTTCGAAAATCCAAATGAACAAAATAGAATTCCATGTGACATATATTTGCATAGCGTATACACAGGGCCGGCTCTGATGTGGTGCAAGTGGTGCATTTGCACCATGTTCTACTAATTTTTTCGATTTTTTACATGGGTTTTATAGCAACATTTTAAAATATAGGGTATATTTTGCAATTTTTATTAAATTTAGGCTAATTTTTGCAATTTTTGCACTATATTAGTAATTGAAGTGGGCCGGGCCTGCGTATACACATAGTCGGTCCTAGGTTTAAGAGATAGAGTGAACAAAAATGGTTGTTTTGCATTTTTTTTTTTGGTTTTAATGTTTTGCACATTTCATTAAAACATAGAATGTATTGTAGACAAAACCATGGTTAGTCCGTTCGGATTCATGATCGGCCCTGCGTATACATAACTCATATTCTTTTGTAGTTCTATAGCTATAACTTTACACGTAATATTGGACAAAAATCATTAGAATTACGACCACTTGGTTCATCATCATCAATCTTGCTTGTTCTTTTATCAGATAATGGAAAAATTTCTGCAAATCTATCATATGTAATCAATACATTGAAATAGGCGTATACGTGGCAACAGAATGAAACCGTCGAACCAATGAAGAGAAATGTTATATATTGCTTAGGAACTAAGACTATAGATTTCTTTTTTCTTTGTTCTATCCTTGTTTCAATGACTCTTCCATAATGTTTTTTACGTTCCTGGACTAAGGAAAAACAAACACGTTTCGGCTCTTGCTATATTCTTTCTTTACATAAACGTTACATTTGATTTTTTAACTTAATATTAACGTTACATTTTTTCTATAACAAATTCCAAAAGTAAAGACAAAATGACAAAGTTGAAACTTCAAGAGCGCGTCGGTGGAGAAAACCAAACCGAGTAGTCGTCCGTTGACTTTTAAGGTCTTTGACGAGTGTTAAAATCATAAAATATGACTCAAATCTTATAAAAATATGTTATTAACAATAATAATAATAATATGAGATTGATTACCAGAACATACATAACGGTCCATATATGATCATTTATGCCCAATCAGAAAGATTAGCAAGCAAAACAAGATCCAAGAACCGACACAAAAACTCGACAAGACTTTTGGGATTTGAAAGGAGAGAGATCATACTTTAAAAATTTAAAGTACATTATTAAATCTGTAAAATAAAATTTAAACATGAGTTTAAGACTTCAGAAATTCTAACAAAGCTTTTTGTTTTTGTTTTTTGTATTTAGACAGAAACATAAAGTTTTCTTTACTTCTCATTGTTTGGTTAGCTTTTCTTCACCTCTAATGAAAGATTTGTGAGATACGAGAGAATTTGAAACTCAATCGTTGTAAGAGCTAAGTGCCGCGACAACTGCTCCTGTTGTCGAAAATGCCGAGGAGATTTCCGGGTGATCTCTCCACGACGTATTGATCTTCAGGGACGGATATAACCAAGACTTCACCGAACCAACAAAGGAACTCGGTTCAACATTGAGGATAGCTTCCCAATCGATCTGTAACCCTTTCGGGATGTTCTCGGTGAACTCCATGTTAGCAGCAAGCAGAAGTCCGAGTAATACTACAAATCCCGTTACTGCGGTCCCTCGAGTTAACGGCATAAAATTGTACCTGGGAAACAAATATGATTGCAATTAGATAGATACCAACAGGTTCTAAGTAATCAATCTATGTTATGTTGTCATTGTCATTTACCAGTAATATGTCATGCGTAAGATAGCGTCTCTAACGGTTTCTAGAGTGTCGAGGTCGATAGAACCGTAATTCTCTCCACAATAAGCATTGCATAAAGCCTGTGTGGATTCAGATGGACTTTTGAGTTTCTTTTCTCAGGAAAAACAAAGTGTTTTGCGTATGGTTAGGTCTTACCTCCCAAGCTGAGGTCATTTCTTCATCAAAATCGCTCCACCTCGCAGGTGTACACGGTGTTCGAATGGCAAAATCATACCCAAGCCTTCCCCTGATTTAAAACGAGAGAAGTTTATTGACGAAAGTGGTGATTATGGTTTGTGTCAAATCATACGAAAACGGTAAAAGTTTTTACTCTTTCTGAATGCAGGTGATTCTAGTTCCTTCGAGGCGTTTCCTGGAGATGGTAACAAAGAATGAAGCGAAATCAAAATAAGAGAAAATGTTCACTTAAGAGAAAATTTGCGGGGTTACGGTACTAAACAACAAACCCACCCTTCGGATGCGGTGCTCTCACACCAAGTAGCCACCCAGAAATCCTCACCAACAATTTTGTGTAGCTCATCGCACGTTTCAGCGCGCATTATCTGCATCTCGTGGGGAAATACAGTAAGAGAACAATGACAAGACGACAAATACAGTCATTCAAGTGAGAAGAACGAACTACTGACTTGTTGTATCTTCTCATCACTAGATAGATCGATAACTTCATCTTTCTTGTTGCGTACAGAGATTTTATCCTTGATGATGCTCTTTGCAAGACCCAGGGTTCTGAAGTATCACATGACATTGGATCGGTCCATGAAACGAGAAAAGGTCATAATAGAACACACGAAAAATATCTCAGTTTCTTTATCTACTTACCTCTCATAATTTGGAATATAGCGTACTACTTTGGCTTGTCCGAGTACCATCGGTGTATGAGATCCAAACCCGGAATTAAAATCTTCACTGCAAATATCATACATAAACAATCTCAACCATCCCAGTAATCGAATGAACTAAAGTTCATAAATTAAAAAAACTAAGGTAAATATAGACTAGTGCGGATGCTGAGCCTCTTCTAAGGCTCATCAGATATCACCGACTTAAGAAAGCAGAAGAAAGCGTACCTTTTGTACCTTAGTTTGTTAACCCACACAACTGGGTCACAAGGCTCTGAAATTTGTCTCCATCTGACAGCAGAGGAAAAAACGTCTCGCCAAGACAACATAGAGCGGCCAGATGATCGATCTTCTAGTGAGGCATATCCAGTTGACGGTTCACTGGAACTGCTAGTACTACACCCAGCACCACCTCTATTCTGGCTAAGCATGTTGATTCTCTCTCTCCTCCGATTTTTTTTCCCATTTTTCGCCGTGCCTTTGTTTGAATTCCTCCACTCTATGCGCCAAGCTTTTGAAACCTTTTGAGCAATTTCTATTGCTGCCAAGCCTGCCATACGGTGCTGGAAAACACGGAAACACAAATGATAAACGGAATATAATTATAATACTTTAGCCAGGAGAGGTTGAATTTCAGGAATTATATACAGATGTAACAGGGACCAATAGAGCTGCTATGAGGTTTAAATGCACTCTAGTAAGAAGAAAGTAAGCGGAAAAGAATATTGAAAAGGTAGATAGTCCAAACTACTGCTTAAAGTCACCTGACGTCTGTTCGGTAAGAATCCGGGACAATCATATTGGATTTTCTTGCCAATTAAATCAGCAAAACGAAGAAGATTCGCCTTTGGTTTGGTTATTGCAAGATCTTGCTTTTTCAGTTTACCCTTCTTAAGGGATTCACGTAGGGGAGGTTGTCTGTAAACCTGTTCACATACACTTTTTGGGTGTAATCTTTTGCACCAGTACTCCTGAAAACCCACATGAAAAGAAAGTCACATTCACCACATATACGAGTGGGAAAAAAGAACAGTGCGAAAGAAAAGGAACTCTGAAATTTGCTTTCGCACATCCACATACAGCACTTGAAAGCACTCATAGTCATCTCCTATCTCAAAACCAACTAAAGTATATATTCAGACTTGGAATTGGTTGAGCTATTTGATACTTAATAGTATCAAAAACCAACTAAAGTACAAAGTTTTTTCCTATATTATATATCAAACATCTGGTATTTCTTTAACACTCTTCCTTTTCCTGGCTCATCTTTGAGTCTGTCTATTCTATTTGGAACACACTAATCAGAAAGAGAGCAGACAAGCGAACAAAGCAAAAGTCGGAGATTGTGACAACATAAGATGTATTGAGAGAGATATATTACCTTGAACACTGGATCTATATCACCATCAATATCAAAGCAGAAAAAATCACTACTAACTTTGGAAGCCGTGTACAAGGCAATCTCTTTCTGCGGAATTAAAAATAAAAGACAACATACACGATTAATTGTGAAGGGCAGGGCTGCAAAAAATGAAGCATGCTAATTATAAATAAAAATAGAAGCATTGTTATAGCCTATCATTGCAGGTTGCAACAAAAAACAGTGTACCATGAAAGTAATCTTGCAAATATCATTTCAATATTGAGCATTCAATCCAGTCAACCTCTATGTTACTAACAAAGAAAACATATTTTGAAACCTGATAAAATGCCAAGCATTGAAGTATAAATTTCTCCACTGCATCAAGTTCCACATCCACTGTAGCATCGTAATCCTTCACCTGTGAGCATATTCAAGGCAAGTAATCAGAGAGTCTCCTAGAAAAAAGCAGACATAAAGGTAACAACAAATTATTTACCGCATCTCTATACTCTCCCACAGCATGATAGCAGGAACCTCGTAGGTACAAGCACTCCAATGAGTTCTCAATGCTCAAGCCAATAGTTAATTCTTGGATAGCCTTCCTGAAAAAAATAAAATTACCAAAAACAACAAAGGTGAATAACATCACTGCTTTAAAAGACCAGCCTTGTACATAAATCCCAAGGCGACTAGAACATCCTTTCGCTCAAACTTATTTTAACCACCAAGAGCCAGGAACCTTATCAGACATCATATTTTAAAGTAGACATTGAGATATACGTGCATCACTCATGGAAATTTTAGGTAACATGCACATGAACGAAGACATATTTTTCCCTTCGAAACCAAATTCAGTTTCCAGAAATACTAGTTTACACTAACGGTACATACCTGTGTTCACCTAATCCATGGAAAACTAAGCCACGCAAGTGATAGGCCTTCCAAGCCCTGTTCAACACAGGAAAATTGCCATGACTACAATGGCAAAACCAGAAATATAGTGAAACATGTGAAAGTGCATCCCAAATAAGATCTACCTGTTGTCGACTTGTAGAACCCGCTCAATGCATTCCAAAGCCTTGCTGTGGTCGGCCAACTCTTGATAGAACTGCCAGGAAACAACCAACAGTTAATAAAAAAATGTGACGTGTACCATACTCAATTGATTAAAGCGAGAAACGAGGATGAGCCAACTAAATTAAGAGAAACAAAATCCATTTTTGAGAAAATCAAATAATAAAGTAAAAATGGTCCTTCCTTCAGTAAAGTGGAAAACCTTAAGTTTTTGCCTCCAAATCAAAATCTAAGTTTCCTTCACTTGAAGTCTCACTAACTTTACAGAAAACTAACTTCGTTTATCCCTCATCATATGCATAGAAACGCACATGAAAAAGTTAAGCAGTGCCTAAAATCCTATCTCCATCATAGCTCAGCTTAATAGTTGAAAATTCAATAGAAAAGCATAATCGTAGATGTTTTAGTATTTGTGTGTTACATGGGCGAGATGAAGCCATGCTTCAAGATAATTACTATCCAGTTGGATCGACTTCAAATGTGCCTCTTCAGCTTTTGTATATTCACCAAGAGAAGCAAATGCTAGTCCCTGGAAAGATGAACAAAGTTTTACTAAGAAAAAAATTGTGTTCATGTTTACAAGGACATCAACAGACGTCAGTCTTACCAAGTAAGTATATGCAGACTTGTTATCTGTCTCTTGCTTCAGACATATAGATAGGTCTTTTACAGCAGCAGTGAAGTCCTTAGATTTGAAATTAACAATACCTGAATTGATTGTGAATGTCAATTATACTTTATGGTTTTAACCAAAGAAAAGAGGTATTATTAAAACTGAACTAGGGAGCAAGATATAAAAGGAAACACAGCATAAAGACACTTACCCCTTTCATGCAATACATCAGGTGAGTTTGGCTCAAAAACCAGTGCTCTAGTCAAATCTTCAACCGCCTAACAACAAAGGGTAGCTTAAAAGTGTTGTACATGAAAACTTGCTGGATTTTTATGGGTAAAAATCCAAGCACAAAACAGAGGCTTAAACACAAACATCCATCGGAGGCTTATCCAAGTTATTGAATATCAATCAGACAGTATTGCTTATCAATCAAGAAATGTGCAGGGCTAACAGTTAGAACAGAAGCAGAGAAGCATAGAAGACATAGAACCACTAACTTTGAAAAATTCCCCAAGAGCAGCACGAGCTTGTCCTCTCCGCTTCCAGGCCTCAACTGCTGCTGGGTTAGATTCAATAGCCTGACCATCATCATCATAGGAGCAGTGTTGGTGAACTTAACCCACTGTGGTAAAACTCTTGTCAAAATATGAATACCTTAGTAAAATCAGCTATAGCTTTATCAAGCTCTCGTTGGAATGCATAAGCTGTCCCTCTACCTATAAGTGCCTCAGGATAAGTCGGTTCTTCTTTCAGCACCTGCACACAGATAAACTAAACGGTAATTTTTTTGGCTCATTCATTTCTGCCAAAGGACAACCTCCAAAAGGTAAAACAGAGAAAAGAAAAGCAAAAGACACCCGCCAGATATAAAAATCACCAAAGAAGAGAGTACATGACAAATCACCTTATCAAAAATAGATATAGCTTTCGTATAGTTTCCTTCGTTCACCTGTCGACAGAATAAGAGCCCAGTGATCAAGAATTCAGAAGCTATACCTCAACACCAGTAAGATACAATTAAAAGGTCCTTTTCTTATCATTTTATGTATTGCTATACCTGTGCAATGCCTCTAGAAAGTCGAAAATCCACACTTATAGAATGTGTATCTGATATTCTTGCTATGGTGTACTTCTTATTTATCTTAGTTTCATCGCTAACTCCGGCTTTAAGGTGCAATTTGCCAATAGATCCGGACTTAATGCTTAACTTGTTTCCAATAACCGACAAATCCCCTAACCGATCAGAACTTTCAGCTAAATTATCATGCAAATCAGAACCATTACATGGTTTACATGATACATGAGAACCATTGATTTGGATTTGGATGCCAGACTTTCCATTCTCTTTTTCCTTGTATACTGATCCATTAGATAAGTCGGAACTCCCACCAGATTGCTTGCTTGCCTTGGATGCATCCACCAGATTGCTTGCTTGCTCGCCCAAATTACTGGATGATTTGTGGGCTTTACCATTGCTACATGCTCCTGATTCAGAAACTGCCACGGTTGATATTTTGCAGGCATTATCGCTTGTCTCAATCACCTTATCATGGTTTTCCTGCTTGTCGATTTTTTCATCAGATTTCTCACTAGCAAATGATCCTAGAGACGTGTCAGGGGTCTCTTGCTTGGTCTCAGTTGCCTGATCTTTGAAAGCGCCATCAATTTCTCGTCTTGCAGCTTTCAGTAGTTCTTCTAATTCAAGTAACTGCTTCACATCTGCTGTCTGCTGCAAAGCATTTTCATACCCATGCTCCAAAACAAGAACGGCCTCCTGTTTCCTCCCGAGAGCCAAAAGAGCGCGTCCTAGATGGAAAAACTGATACATTTGAGTTCACATACAGTATACCAATAAAACAAAACTATCTCCATCACACCACAAATCAGTAAACAACCGAAACTTCATCACCGGGTTATAGATAAGGTGTGTCACAAACAAAAAAACACCAATATTCAATTACGAGCAAACCTGTTCTAATCCAAATTCATACAAACTTCTACACCATTTTTAAAATGTAATCCCAAGAGAATCATGAGATTAGCAGAAGCAAGACACTAAACTAAGTGTAACCGATTATAAGCTATCCCGAGAATTAGACTCAATTAGAACTGATACTCTGAAACACTGTTCAAGGCTTAGAAATGAACTAACCTTTGAGCATATAAGCTTGAATTGCAGAAGGTTCAAGCTGAATTGCCTTGTCACAGTCCTTAATCACATGCTTGTGAAGCTCCAATTGATTATAACAAAAAGCTCTATTACTGGGAAAAAAAAATCCCCAATCCAAAAACAGAATTGAAATTAACGAAGAAGAAACTACCGATCCGGAATTAAAATTGAATTATCAGAAGCAAGGAAGAATCGAGGAAACAAACCATATGTCCAGAATTGAACACTGCTTAGCAAGAAGCGAATCGAGAACTCGGATCGCTTTAGACCAGTTCCTCGAACTACAGTGCTTGGCTAACTCGATTCGTTCCGATGTCGCCGTGGCCATTTTTTTAAACCGAACGTGCTTGTCTCCGATGGCGAAAAGAGAGAAGACTTTGACGGAGAGCGAAACGGAGAAGACGAAGAAAAGTAACGGAGAGAGAGAACGATGATGGTGGTGGTGGTGGTGGTGGTGGTGGCTGGCTGGCTCCTGTGTGTGGTGCGGTTGCAATAAGTGGTGGAAATCAAATTTTGGGGCACACGTGTGGAAGTTTATCTGTCACGTGACTTTGTCTTTATATATTTGGCCCAGCCCACTTAATCATTATCCTTTCACTATTGGGCTAATATAAAACCGAATTATATTGGACCGAATCTAGACCGATCGGTTCTATATAATTTTGTTTTGATTTGTTTGTTCAACTCACTCAGATTTTCTCTTTTATATACAGTCTCGTAAGATGGTAGATATGGAAGATTCTTATTTGTAAATGTAATTATAATTTTGACTGGTAATAACTAGAGATTATTACCGTACATATGGAAGTTTAGTTATAATTTTGACTGGTAATTAATATTGTTACCTTAAATTGTAGAATTGGAATGTTATGCCTTTTTGGATTTTGACATATATTTTTAGAAACAGTTTGATTTTGAATCCAATCAAAGATGTGGAGTATAATATTGCAGGAATTGAAAAATGGTTGGATGCTTATAAATCATTTTGGTTTAGTTAGTTGACCAAAGATTCATTTTAAAGTTTATATTAAAAGATACGTAATTCAAATCCAATAGAATGCAAAATTTATAGAAAATTCAATAAAATTTATAGAAAATTTGAAACGTAATGCAAATAGAACTGTTCGTAGTAGTTTTATTATAGCTTGTATAGTGGTATGAATCTTTCTACCTAGTTAACTCTTCATTTGTATACTAAGAATTATGTAACTTCAATTCAATTAAATCACTGTCTTCTTCACACATAATTCTTTTGCTTTAATAATAACACAACGACACTTTATATAATTCACCATGGACCATCAATCACAAAACATCACACTATTACATCAACATTATATGAGCACAACAATAACACAAGATCGAACAAAGCTAAAGACAAAAGACAAAGACTTTTCGTTAAACAATATAAGAACAAGAACCATATCATTCAATGACAAACGAATCAGAACCAAAAAAACGACAAGAACACGATATTCTCAATAATCCAGACATATAACATCATAAATTTTATTATTCTAATATCCATCATACAGAAATGTCATTGCGGATGTGACGGAGAAGCACCGGAATAACAGAATCCGGCGAGCTAAGCTGAGGAAGATGACCATCAGCAGGCATAACTTCAACGACTGATTCAGATCCAAGATTTGTATGAAGATACTCAGAGACAACCACTGGTACAGCTAAATCTTTTAAACTTTGAAGTATGTGACAAGGAACAGCAACAAAAGGTAAGATCTGTCTCATGTCGCTTTGGAAAATGGTTTGAGCCATTGAGAGAGCTATGTCTGGACGCATGTTGAATAGTGTTCTGCTGAATTCTTGAACCGCGACTGAATCCATGTCACCACCTACTGCTAGTGGTGCAAAACCTAAGCACCATGCTTTGTAATTGCTTCTCATTGCTTCGAATAGTTGGTTTAAATCGTCTTGTTCGAACCCACCTTGGTAATCAACATCATTCACGTACCTAAAAACACATCAAAATAACAATAAAAATTCAATTAAAACAACAAATTGTTTTTTTTTTTTTTTGTATAAATTATGTAACAAGAATATTAACAAAATCAAATAAACAAATGGGTATTTCTAGGGTTTCTGTTCAAAATTTACGGATTTTATATTGAAAAATATAAATATTAAAGGCTTTATTGATTTTGAGAAATAGAAACATTAATATTTCAGACAAGACAAGAGAAGGAACAGAGAGGATCTATGTTGTGTCGGAAGAAGATTAAACCCAGCAAAAATCTCTATGAATCTTAACCAAGTAACAGAGAAGTCGAGTTGATTCCCGTAATTTTGTTCGTTAAAAATTCGTTACTTTTTAATTGTTTTTGTGAAATCAAAGAGACGCTTTTGTCCAAATTATGTCAGAATTAAAGCAAAAGATTTTCGAAATCTGTGAAAAAGTTTATACCTTGGAGAAGCAGCAATCATGACGATTTTGGAGAAGAGATCAGGACGATTAAGAGAAGCAAGAACACCAACCATACCAGAAAGAGAGTGACCAACAAAGATACAAGACTGAATTTGAAGATCTTCCAAGATTGCAATCAAATCAAAAGAGAAACCTTCAAGAGTCGAGTAACGATCGAAATCGAAATAGTCCGGGTTAGTCGTACCGGCTCCCATGTTGTCGTAGAGAACGATCCGGTAATCATCGAGGAGATGTGGAACCAAGTGTTTCCAAACTGATTGGTCCGTGCCGAATCCGTGACCTAACACGATCGTGGCTTGGTTTCCTGAACCAATCACCTTCACGTTGTGAGCTTCTTCGACTACACCCATCTCTCTCTAGACACAAAGATTCTTCACTCGTTTTCGTCTTCTTGTTATCTCTTATCTCCAAGCTTAAGATAATTACGATATTTGTTTGTTTTTGAAGTGTTTGGTATTGTTTTTAATATTTTTCTCTTATTTTTGTCTGGAAGAGGTAATAAATGATAGAGTTCGAAATATCGCAATTTATATTTGAGAAATAGAGTAAATGTAACATGTAAAGATAAGAGATTGCTGAATAATTTTGTGTGGTTATTATCGGTGTAGAGATTACATTTATATAGAAAAGGCTAAACTTAGCCTCCAAGATATCTATCTAAATATTACAACTTTAGTCCCTTTACAATAACTTAATTATAAAGACCAATAACTTTAGGACCCGGCCAATTGCTTTAGTCAATAAGTCGGTGATTTTCTCGGTAGTACGAAGATAAGCCGGTGCTAAGATACGGTCTTGAAACACGTTGCGGATGATGTGACAATCATTTTTAATATGTTTTGTTCGCTCATGAAATACCGGATTTCAAAGAATGTGGAGAACCGCTTTGTTGTCACAATAGAACGAAACAGGGCGAGACTGACAGATTCCAAAAACGGGTAGTAACTCAAGCAACCATTATACCTCGGAATACGTAAAAGACATAGCTCTATATTAAGCTTCAGCAGACGAGCGAGAAACCACTTGTTGCTTCTTTGTTTTCCAAGAAACAGGCGAATCACCAAGAAAAACAACGTAGCCCATGAGGGAACATCGAGTGAGAGGACAAGCTGACTAGTCGGAATCACAGTAGGCAGACACATGTAAATCATGTTTGGAATCAAGGAAAAAACCTTGACCAGGTGTGCCTTTAAGGTAGCGAACCACTCGAACCGCAATATCCCAATGCTTTTGGCGAGGCTTAGTTAAGAATTGAGCCAAAAGATGAACTGCATAACTTAGTTCAAGGCAAGTAATCACCAAGTAAACCAGTCGGCGTACTAGTCGACGATACTAAGTAGGATTCTCAAAGTAATCGCCTTCATCGCGAGCCAATGTATGATTCTGCTCAATCGGTGTATCATAAGGCTTAGACCCAGTTAAGCCACACTCAGCAACAATATTGAGAGCATACTTGCGCTGCGATACATAAATCCCATCCTTGTTTCTAGAAATCTCCAATCCAAGAAAATATTTCAAAGCGCCTAGATCCTTCATGCAAAAACACTCACTCATATACGCCTTAAACTTGGATATAAGGGCAGAATCATTACCTCCAATAATAATATCATCAATGTAGACAAGCACGAACATATAGGACTTGCCTCAGTGATAGGAGAATAAAGAGTAATCCTTCTTATTTTGAACAAATCCAAACCGCAACAATAAAGTGGACAGCTTAGCAAACCAACACCGTGGAGCTTACTTAAGACCATACAATGATTTTCTTAATCAACAGACCTTGTTCTTGTCAGCTGTATTATATCCTTGCGGAAGCTTCATATAAACTTCTTCATGCAAATCTCCATGGAGGAATGCATTATGAACATCCATCTGATGCAACTCCCAAATCTTGGCTGATGCGACCTTAAGGAAAATATGAACTGTAGTCATCTTAATAACGGGTGCAAAGGTCTTGTCATAATTTGTCCACGCTTCTTGACGATTGCCAAGAACAACCAATCGGGCTTTGTAACGTTCCAGTGTGCCATCAGACGCAGCTTCACTTTGAAAATCCATTTGTTACCACAACATCCCAAGTGCCGGTGTTTTCAAGAGCAACAACTTCGTCCTTTGTTGCCAATTTTCAATGATCATGTTTCATGGCTTCTTGAAATGATGTTGGTTCATCATATGCAGACACCGTTGCCAGATACAATTGTTGTGGAGCAGAACACCGAGTGTTAGAAACGAAATTTGCTCGAGGATAAGGACACTTACTTGAAGACATTTGAAGGAAACTTTAAGAGGGTGAGACATGAGAAGGTTTATCATTCTCTTTGGTGCCAAAAGTGATGTAGTCTTTGTGCTACACAGGTGGTTTGGTGACTCGATGACCATGACCAAGAGGTTCAGGAACAGGAGGAGACGCAGGGGCTTCAGTTGGATTGGGTGAAAAATTTGTGATATCTAAATCTGCTGGGGGAACCACCGATGCGGTGTCGTTCGACATGGGGGGGTGTGTCGTTCGATACCGTATCTGGATGATCGTCATTTTGCCCAAAAAATCAGCATTTTCAGCGTCGGCAACAATCTCTCGTGGGTAATTCGACTCCCCCTGAACTGGAACACCAATGGACGAGGAGAAATGATCTAAATACGGAAACACCTCCTCGTAAAAAATCATATCTCTTGATACAAAACTCTTCTCCTTTAAAAGATCATAGATCAACCAACTTTTTTTCCCAAACGAATAACCCAAGAAGATACAACGAGCACTGCAATTTTCAAATTTATCATTAGAGCGGCGTATCTTTCATGCATAACATAGGCATCCAAATGTCCGTATCTCATCATATGATGGAGGTTTATTGAAGTGAAGTTCATAGGGCGTTTTACCATCTAGAAGAGGTGTGGGTGTCCGGTTGATCAAATAAGTGGCTGTCTGAATACTCTCACCCCAAAATTTTGTGGGTAGCTTAGCTTGGAACAACAAAGCGCGGGCAACATTGAGAATGTGGCAGTGTTTGCGTTCCGCATGTCCATTCTGTTGTGGCATGTCGACACACGAGATTTGATGAGTAATCCCATTCTCAGCAAAGTAGGACTTCATACAAGTAAACTCTGTTCCATTATCTGTTCTGATAGTCTGTACTTTCTGTCCAAATTGTCTATCAATCCATGCAAAGAAATTTTTGAGAATGGTAGGAACCGCAGATTTCTCTACAAGCAAATGTGTCCATAGAGATATCGTCAACAATGGTAAGAAAGTAAGTAGATCCAGAAGTTGACTTTGTACGGTAAGGACCCCAAACATCGCAATGAATCAATGAAAACAAATCCTCAGCTTTATTTAAACTATAAAAAAACGGTACACGAGTTTGTTTGGCTCGAAAGCAGTCACAACATGTATCCAAAATACAAGAACTACGGGAAAAACGCCCAATATCAGAAAGCAAATTTAAAACTTTAGTAGATGGATGGCCTATTTTGCGATGCCATAAGTCCCGGTTATCAACTCTGCAGACACGGTTGGCTTGAGGAACAACTGAACCAACGAGATGATAAACCCTGTCATGCTCCTCACCCGCTTCAATCAAAGTCTTAGAAGCTTGGTCCTGTATCACGCAAAATCGTTAGTAAAAACAATGGCACTCGCAGAATCACGTAATAACTAAGCAACACAGATCAGTGTAATGGACAAATCAGGTGAGGGTATGCCAGCCAAGGTTTTCGCAGCATTAGCCCGCGGTTGAGAAAAGCCACATCCCCGGTTACCACGTCCTCGTCCACGTCCCTGGTTTGAATTTCTCGTTGAGTCGGACGAAGGATTTTTCTCATACCAATCCGGATGTCCAATGAGCTTAAAGCATGCACTCTTTTCATGACCCGTGCAGTTGCAATAAGTATATGTCAGTGATTGCTTCGAGATTGACGGCTCGGTTGTAGCTGCTAGTG
Source organism: Arabis hirsuta (assembly GCA_964056655.1). Classification (NCBI taxonomy): domain Eukaryota; kingdom Viridiplantae; phylum Streptophyta; class Magnoliopsida; order Brassicales; family Brassicaceae; genus Arabis; species Arabis hirsuta. Next base: position 37,018,333 of record OZ053303.1, read on the forward strand.
CAATCGGAGACGGCTTTTCTTGTTCAGCTTGTGAGGTGTTCTGGTGTCTTTCTTCCTGAATAATCTGAGAGTAAACAGTATCCAGAGGTTCATTCTTGAGACGAGCAAGAAGGTTAGAACGGGTCGTACCAATTTTTGAACCCGAAAGACCCATCAGAAATTGATGAGTCTGCATCTGCTCATTCTTGTCGTTGTATTTCTTCATAGCCGCACAAGTAGATCCTCCACAGCAACACACGAACCCATTGTCTCCTTCTTCATTGGTGTCCCAAATCAACTTGAGGCGAGAAAAATATGCTTCAACCGTATCTTCCTTTTGCCTACATTTCATGAGATCAGCGTGGAGCTGATGCTCTTTTGTTCCATCATTCACGCCATACCGGCGTTTAATGCTCAACCACATGGTTGAGGCTTTGTCAACCAAAGATATCGATGAGCGGAGTTTCTCCTCAACACTCGCGAACATCCAACCGATGATCATGAAATTAACCATGTCCCATTGTTCTGCATCTTCAGATCCATCACTTGGTCTCTAAAGAGATCCATCAAGGAAGCCCAACTTTATTTTGGATTTCATTGCGTTGCTAAAGAGCTTCGACCATCGTTCATAATTGACGCCATTCAAGAGAACTGGCGTCTGCACATGTCCCGTACTGTAGGTGGGGTGGAGGTAGTATGGCGAGATAAGGACTTAAGTTGGTGGCGTGGTTGCGGCGTCGACGGGATTCACCATGGTCGGCGGCGGTGGCGACGAGTTTCTTAGGTTTTAGGGGTTTTTTTTTGGTTTCAAGCAATCTTAGTATAGGTCTGAGGGAGGCTCTGATACCATGTAAAGATAAGATATTGCTGAATAATTATGTGTGGTTATTATCGATGTAGAGATTACATATATATAGTAAAGACTAAACTTAACCCCCAAGATATTTATCTAAATATTACAACTTTAATCCCTTTACAATAACTTAATCATTCCCAATATAACCCAATGTTTGTTGGATTGTCAAACATCCCTATTATTATTTAATTTTTTGGTTTTAAACAATCAATATTATATTCAACTACAATTGTTATTAATAGTATATGTTAAAAAAATGGTTTTCTTTTGTTATTTTTTTTTCTAATAAGTTATCAATTTTTTTTAATATTCAACTACTATTTTTAATCTGTTATAGTCAATGTCTTAATTTGGCATGTATAGAGGGTGCAATAAATGTAGCATCTAAAGACCACATATTTTTATTTTTCTTGCTCAACTATCTTTTACAAGTAGATATTTTTCTTGCTCAACTATCTTTTACAAGTAGATATAGAAAGATATTTTTCTTTCTTTTGTGAAGTACCACAAATCAAATCAATTTGGTTAAAACAAGAAGTGACAACTCAATCTCATACAACACTAATCAGTTCAAAGCCTTGATAAATACACGTATAAATCCAAAAAATAATTGGTTTCGACACGTATGGACAATAAAAAGTTCTTTAACCAACAAAAACAAAAAAACAATAAAGAGTAAGAAACCACGGACGAGTTAGCTAGATAATAAAAAGTTAAAAGTAAATTAGCAAAATAACAAAAAGAAATGAGATTTGGTTTGCTAAGGTTTTTGTTATTTTCCTAATTACCCATAAGTTATTTGCTATCAACCCCAATTTCTCAAAAACCACAATATATGTATTTAAATTGAAACAATTTTATGTTAAAAGGTGTTTTTCTTTTAATTTTATAAACTCACCTACAGAATTTAGGAATCCAATGAGTATAATTACATCTTACTACTATATATTAACCATTAAGAAACATCAACATATTGGATTGATAGTAGGCCTAATTAATAGTACTAAATAATACTTAAGGTTTAAAAACCCAAAATTTGCATGGTGAGTATACGACCACGTATCAACATCGACTTCCTCATCATTTGAAGTATCGATATCTGTGAGAGGACCCAGGCCCATTACTATTTTAAGGCCCATATAGTTTAATATGGCTCATCACATTATACAGTTTTTACTGTTGACCAAAACCATTCAAGTGTGAGCTTGTAATGACGTGGCGATAAAACGAGAAGCCCACGTGTCATCGTCGTGCCAATATCCTTCACTTTCCGGCCACTTTTCCCACCGGGATACTGTTAGTGAGATGACGATTTTCGCCGGTTTAATACGACGGCGATTTGGCGTATCGGTTCCGATTAAACTGAATTACGGATGCGAACCGTCGCGTTTTCTCTTTAACCTGAGTCAAGGAAGTACTCGGTTGCTGAGCGGCGAGGCTGAGTCAAATCGGGCTGAGTTTCCGGTGGAGAACGCCTACGTTATCTTGAACATCTCCGAATCCAGCTCAATCGCAGAGATCAAAGCTTCATTTCGTAAACTCGCCAAGGAGACTCATCCAGACCTTGTCGAATCGAAGAAGGATTCATCTGCTTCGATACGTTTCGTTCAGATTCTCGCTGCTTATGAGGTACAGTGAAGGAATTTCGATGTAGATCATGATCGATTAGTCTACTACTCCTTTTTTGTTCGTGGGTTGTTCGAATTTGATAGAAATTTTGAGGCTTTTTGTGATAGTTATAGCTTTTTTAGTGAAGGGTTTGATGAGTTTGTGATGATGACGATGATGATGCAGATTCTTTCAGATTCTGAAAAGAGAGCATACTATGATAGATACTTACTATCTCGGAGGAGAATGGTAATGACGAAAAATTCGAGACAAGGGTATATGGTTTATAGGTATAAAACAAGATTGACATTGAGTCAAGAGATGGAAGTTGTTGAATGGCTAAAGTGGTATAGAGAAGCAATACATGATATAGTACTAGAGAAGAGAGTTGCAAGCGGTAGTAGTACAGGCTACTTTGATGAATTGGAAGAAGATTTTTATTCAGCTATACGAGCGGCGTACTTTGGTCCTGATATAGACTCTGTTGAGCTTCTTCCTGATTGTTTCGAAGCCGAGGAAAGGTCTGTGTTTGACACAAGGGAAGTTTTACATTTGGTATCAGGACGGGATCTTTTCGGCATGGTTTGTTTGGTTGATAACTTTCTTGAGTTGTCTTCTGCTTGCTCCAAGAAATTGGCTTTGTCTTCCTTTATTGATTCGGACCTGAACCAAGAAGTTGAAAAAGGAGACTATGACATGGTATCTGATGAAATGATTGGTCTTCGGACATCTCATATACTATCATCGAGAAATAAAAACCATGTTTCGGATGCATATAAAGATATTCAGCTGCATATATCTGGAAGCGTTGTTGCTACTGCTATTAGGGTACCCCCAAAAGGGTATTACGGAAAGAAACAAAATGAAGGTGATAACGATCACATACACGTTTTCCTCAATTCAGATGAAGGATCAAGTCATGGCACTGAATCGTCTCCGACAAAGGAAAGTGAAACCAGAGTTCTTGTTGGAACTATATGTGGTCTTGGGACAAGCCCAGATGAAGGTTCATGTTATTTCTATGATGGGAATGGTGCTAAGACTCATGTGATAATGAAACATAGGACATTTCTGGTTTGTGACTCATATGATCTAGCTTTTATTTACATTTTAATATCGAAACATGTAATATTTCAGGGCATTGTTCTGTGATGCATATAGAGATTAGCCCTGTTTGTCATTGGATGGAATAAGTATATGCATCATTCTTAGAATTTGTTATTCAAACTCTGCAGGTGAGACATTTGCACTGGTACAGGATTGGGGAAAAGGTTTCTGTTTGCGAGTGTAGATGCAGTAGAGCAAAACTACCACCAAGCAAGTAAGCAAAATAGCTTATTTGCTTTTGTTTCTGTTCTGACTCACAGTTAGCATTCTTAGCTTAGTGATATGAAACCATAATTGTGTGAATATGGAAACAGGTTTTGGTTGTTTGAGCCTCGTTGTGGCTTACATGATGTCGGAGGTTGGTATATTGAAACTTTTGGGAAAGATAAAAAGGGCCGGACAGTACTTGGGCAAAGATTCTGGGATGGATTGGAAGTGGGTGCAACAGATGGGTAAGGTTATGTATAAGGAAAAAAAGAAAGACTTAGGTATCACTTCCATTAAAAAAAATTTTGCATCCTTGTGTAACTGTTAATTTGTTTTTCTATTGGATCAAGTCTGCTTGCATTTCTTAGTAAAATGGAGAAGGTGTTTCAAGTGTAAAGTAATCTGACTTATTCATGCCTTTTACCTTCTCCAGGAGACTGCACCCTGGTATTTACTTGCTTACACTAGCCTATCGAACTCTTGATCTTGAGGATGAAAGGAGAAGGAAACGGTCAATAGTGGAGATCTTCGAGGCAAAGCTATCTAAAGTGTTGGATTGGTGTAAGAAACTGGTTAGGAGAAGGTCCGTTGGAACTTAGCGTGGCACTAGTGAAGATCCAAAGATGATGATTTGATTTACAGTTTTCACATGGACACAAAACCCACTAAGGTTATGGCGAAACAAAAGCTTCTCGAAAGTTTGGTTGCGGACTCCATGGCAATCTTACACACGGAAGCATAACGTTGAGGGCTCTCTTCCCCTGCCAAAATACCAACTGAGCTAATCTCGTCACACCAAAGTTGCGGTGTTTTATTGATCATGGCCAGAAGTGGACTTTCCAGGATGCTTATCTTCAATGGGTGGAAAGTGGCTGGACCAGAAGCAACAAAAAAGAGACAAAAACATATCCATTAAGTTGTGAAATCATAGTGTACCAAGAACTTGGTTTTGATAGAGAATTGTGTTTTCAAAGTGACTCAATAGACTTGTACAAAAATTTAAATCTAATGAAGCTAGTAGATTTGGTTGATTTCTTCTCCTTCTCCATGGTTCCCCACTCCTAAGCAGATTCAGTTCCGGTCAACAAAGATTTGGCCGGAGGGATCATAGCCACAGCGAATCTCTCATCCTTGGAGTACTTCTTCCGTAAAGCTCCCTTAGTAGTCTCACAACCTTCTTGTTGCTGTTTCCATTGCTGATACGCCAAAAGCTTTGCACAGTCCCTGTTTCATCATTATGTCATTCAAAACAATCAAATTCCAACCACAAATTGCTAAAAAATGAAAATGAAAAAGGTAAGGTAGCTTTTTACTTACATGAGCTGAGTCTCCGAATAGCCGGTGTGATGCTTGAGAGTGTTAGTCCAAATGGGAACTTGGCGAAGAGCAGATCTTGCTGCATAGATTGCAGAAGCAGCAACCATAGATGGACTGAACATTATCGTCGTGTCGTAATGCATCATGCCTAACTCCACCAAATAGTGCACCATATTCTCCATCTGAAGACAGAAACAAAACCCAATTGAGCATTATGAATGTAATGTAGAAAACAGTGAAAGAAACTGAGAGAAAAGCTTTTCTTACTTGTTGATCTGCAATGGAAGCTTTGATGAAACGAGCGAGGAAGACATAATGAGTCGGAACTGTCAAGTACCATTCGAGTGTAGACAGTATTGTCTTTTCCATCAACAGAATCTGCTTGTGAGTGTATGCATGGTCTGCAATGTCAACTAGATCCTCAACCTGCAAAAGAATGATATTCTGAATTTAGCTGAAGACGCAAAGAATCGAAATCAGAAGAAGCTATCCATCAAATGGTTCAAAAGTTCTTTGCTTGTTTTATGACCTGTGGCGGCCAGATTTCTTCGTATTTAGATGACATGTGAAGCGCACTGAGACCAACCAGCTGCAGTTCTTTTCTAGGTACTGGCTTAAGCGACAAGAACCGGTCCAAAATGTTAATAGCGAGGTAAAATGTTTCTGGATTTAGCTCGAATCGTACATGTACATCTATCAACCATTCAACCAGAATCAATCTCATCTTTTCATTAATCTCAGGCTGCGATCGCATGTAATCGCTTGGTCGCCATTCACTCTGCCAATCCAAATATCATTTATACAAGTTTCATAACACAATACTGCAAGGAAAAGTTCATTAAATAGATATACTAACCTCAACAGACTTGTAGAATTTGTAGATATCTTCCACATATTCCACAGCTGCAAGATCATTCTCAGCATCAGCAGAATCGATATCAACAATCACTTCTTTCGGTTTTCTCTCGATACCACACGCCGCCTGAAAAGATTCAAAAGAGAAAGAGAATTCAGCACTAACCAAACATTTTTCTCACTTCACACAATGAATCATGGATTAAAGTTACCTTGCTTCTAGCGGTAAGAACAGATGTGTAAGAGGTTGCTACTTTCTTCTTAGTAACCTTCTTCTCCTTGACAGCAACTAAACCATGTTCTTCATCACTGTCTGAACTTATCTCAATAATTTCAACAACTTTCGATTTCTCAGCTCTTTTCTTTTGCTTTGGTACCGCGATTCTCTTCACCACCACAGGTTTATCCAATTTAACAATCTACAGATCAACACAACATACAAACATGAGCTATCTGAAATTCACAGGGAAAAAAAGGAACAAACTTTGAGATTTACCTCCACAAGTGGAACATGTTGAGACCGTGTACGAGGACGATTGATTTTTGCCGGCTCGTTCTTTGGGTAATTTCCTCGCACAACATTACCTATATCACCAAGAGCTTGACGGTTTCTTCCTTTCCCAACATTCTTCTCATCTTCCACCACAATAACATCACCTTCGAACAAAACCAAAGTTTCCGATTTTAGATTTCAATCAGAAATTACAAAATTGATTCAACAACAAAGAAATTCAAGAACAGCGAGTAACAATCAACGAAAAACAAACAAAACCCAGAAGGAAAAAACTTAGATTTCTGATTAATTATAAAATGAATTTTCAAAAATCGAAGATCATGGATGAATCACAAAAAACCCAAATCGAATTACCGATAAACCCTAATTAAATAAACAAATCGAAGATCTTCTTACCCATGGCTTGTTGAGGAACAATCGATCTAGAAGTCATCATTTTTATTCGATTTCTCTCTCACACTAACTAAACTCTTGAGAGAAGAAGAAGATGAAAGTAGGGTCGCTTCTATAAAGGGAGGCTTCTTGAGGAAGATGAGCAATTTTCCTCCAACGGTCTGATTTTTTTTCTTTCTTTTTTGATTTGGAACGTACGATGAGATCTTCATCCAACGGTGGAAAATGAGAGAACAATCTCATGTTACCGTTCAGGCCCATTAAGCTCTAATTGGGCTCTTTTATCAAAAAATACAAAAAAAAAGATTTTTATATTCGATTTAAAAGTCGAAATTTTGATATAACGATCATGTTTTGGTTTTACAGGAAGCGAATAAGAAAGCTATGTCGATTCAGGTGATTCTTGTCTTTGTTAATGTTTCCTTTTGTTGTTTTGTAATCAAAATGTTTAAGTAAAGTTTTCAACTTTAGACTTTTCTCTATTAGTATAAAGTTTTTTGTTTGTCTGTTAATGTGTGCAGTGTAAGGTTTGTATGCAAACTTCTTCGCTTGCTTCCCTCACCTGAAAGAAGTGAAAGCTATAAATTATATCACAAAGGATTCAAATGTGTATACTGCTTATGGATCCTTTTTGCTATTATCAGTCAAGTGTGTTTGGAGTCATGTCAACAAGTTTGGCTTTGTAAGTTAAGCTCTCTAGTATAGTAACACGGAACAAGCTTGTTCGGTACTTTGATTTTCAATCAAAGTTATATAAATAAAAACAGTTTGGTATCATCTGATGTTTGAAGCCTTGTTAAAAGTTTCAACTTTAATGAAGTTTAAGCTACAGAAATCAAATACAGAAGCAAACTAAATGAAAAGGGAGAGAGAGAGAGAGAGACTCTGTTTTTAGACAGCTTTAGGTTGAATCTGTTCGAAGTCGAAAACTTCAAACATGAGCCGCCGAACATCGGGTTTTCCATAGATGGTGTATGCGAGGCCGTGAATGGCTTGTTGCACAGCGGTTGTCGCCGGATTTCTAAGTCTCCGGTTATGTTCATACCGATCATGAACCTCCTCCGAGTAGATTATAAAGTTGTGAAGGCGTTTCTCCCTGAGATACCGACCGCAGAATTTGTTCATTAACAAACGCCGATGTTTCTCTTGTAGCCATTTCCCCGGTGCGTCCAAGTGCTTCATTAACAAACGCTCAGCCATTGCTATGTCCTGCATGATCCCCAGACCAAAAACCGGGTTAAAAAGAACTGCTGCTTTGATCTCTTAAGATGGGAGATCGACATTGTTATTCTTACCTGTATCTTCTGTCCTAAGTATTCCAGCCGTTCAAAACAAAACCGCGGGTGTTCAAACTTGTGCTTTGATGGGTGCAAGAAGCAGAGCTGTGTAATTTCAGGGAAGTAAAACAAAAATTAAAGAAGGAAAGTAATATAGAATAAAGCCCGAGATGAACTGCTCTTTTACCTGTAAACCGAGTCCAAGTTCGATGTTTCTTGCTTCAGTTATCTCCCGGATTCTGTCATTCATTGGTAAAGGGTATCCAAGGGCCTGCATAACTTTAGGTTTGCTGTCGAAGTCCCATATGTTTCCTCTGAAACGATGCATTCCGGGTGGAACACAAGCTCTGAAAAGCCTCGGGTGTGCGAATAAAGCATCTTCCGGAGGCTGACAAGACAAAAAACAAATGCACTTTGACACTCAACACTCTATTTCGATCAACCTAAGAACTTAGCAGTGACTTTGTAACTTGATTCAGTACCTTGTAAGTAGCAATATCTTGCCATCCTAGCTTTTTGCCTTCAAATTCAACAGAAACATAATCTACATCCTCGAGCTGTCTCCTGCTTCGAGGCTGACAGTCGTCAGCATCTGGATCCATCCCAAACACCTCAAAAAGTACACGATACACTTCCGGCATCCCATAACATAGATAGATAGCACCAAACAAAGCCCAGAACACAGATCTACCAAGAAGAAGACAAATTAATACGGCAAAATCATGTCACAGTAAATACTTTGGGATTTTTCGATGCACAGACTCGTTGAGTTTCCCAATCCTCTAATTGAATCAATGAGAATCTCTGGACTATACCAATATTCCACACAGCTCTTTTAACCGAATTATTGCAACTTCTAGCTATCTTTTAAGACTATATGTATCAGCTAATGCAACCAAAGACAGAAAAACAAACAGATGAATTGATCTTATCCTAGAAGAGAAATCATTTAATCAGAGAAATGCTCTTAGCAGTATAGGCTACATCAACCGTTTCTTCAAATCGTAAGAACGATATATTAGTCATTCCTTTGGAACTGAATATATGGATGAACAATGACATCTTAAGCAAGTATAATGTATACAACTTTTGGCAAAACGAAGGCTTATCTAAAACACAAAATGAAACTCACAAACAAGTTCTTGTAAGAGAACCAAACAACATTCACTAGCTCATACTACAACAAAAACCAGATATTAAACTCAATTTGGTTCCTTGTTTCAACTCTTTCAAGACTCAAATCACAGCTCAAAGCCACTGAAACTATGATTCTAAAAGCAAAGAAAGAGAAGAAACTTACTTAACCGGTGGCTCACGATCTGATCTAATCAACTTATCCATATCATCATAAGGAAAAATGAGATTTTGCAAGCTCGCTGCTTTAATCCATTTCGGTAGATACCTTTTCCCAATCAAAGCAAACACTCTCTCCCTCATAGGACCAGGAGACTCTCTCGGATACCTCTGCAAGAAAAACTCCGACAAAGCAAGCTCAAGCACATACTGACCTAAAAACCAAAGCCTAGAATGTCCATTCTTCACATGCCTAGCTTTAGCCCTATCACAAGACGGATGTTGAAACGCAAGGTAAAGCAAAGTATCGAAATGTTTCGCTGGATTCTCATCTTCTAAACTCTCAGATGGTTCTAAAGAATACCCTAAAGCTTGTTTAACCTCAAGAAGATACTCATCAATCCATGTTTTATCTGCGTTGTTTAGCTTCGAAGGTGGAAGACAAGAGCTAAGTAAAGGAAACGACTTTAGTGACAATTGAGGGCTATTGAGGAATCTCTCTGCTAATTTCTTATCATCTAATGGTGGTCTTAAGATGAATCGTTTTGGCGGGACTTTCTTCTTAGGTCCTGTTGCTTGTTTTCGCTGCGCGAGCTCCTTGAGGAGACGTTGAGGACTGTCTCGTGGAAGATTTTGAGTTTCCGATGCGAGGGAAACGCGAATTCGGAGACTTTGGAATCTGGGTTTGTTGAGAATCGGTTGGATTCGTGATTGGAAGTGAGAAATCGAAGAGGAGAATGAGATTTCTGATGGTGGTGTTGAAGAAACGCGAAGGAGAGAAGATGATGAAGATGATGAACAAAGCTCCATTGGTTACTTTTAGAGTGTTGTTAGAGCGAGAAAAGAGAACGAATTGAGAGTAAATTCATCAAATTTTGAGTAACGAAAAGCAAAAGAGACGAATTTTTTGCAGAGGTAGAAGAAGAAAATGTGTAACGAAGGTTTGCGTTTGTTTCCATGGATAAGGTGGAGAATTCACGATCCCATGGCGGGGAGATTTTTTTCTTCCTTTGGGCCATTAAAGCCCATTAAAAAGCCCAATAATAAAATGAGACCATAAGTTTTTTTTGTTATTGAGCTGCATAATTTGTTTTCTTTTTAAGATCAAATTATAGGGAAAAAAAAACAATAAATATTTATAATTTTACAGTTCGCAAGTATAGTTTAGATTATTTTACATTCATAATTAAAAAATGTTACATTGGATACTTTCCTTCTCTATAGTTTACTTTGGAGGAGGGTGAAAACAAAATTATGATTTTTTTTTTTGTTTTTTGTTTTGGCTTTAATCTTTATATACGTTTATGTAAGATGTAATCATGACGAATATAGAGGATATATGTAATCTATAATGTTTATCAAACAAAGTAATACACTTTACAGGAAAAAAAGATCCCTTTTGTTTTGTGTCGCTCTATTTTTTTTTCTCTCGATCACATGGCACATGGTAATCCGATTTGTATAGAAAGAAAATACTTTTATATAAGCACATTTTATAGAAAGAAAATACTAAAATATCAGACGGTACAAGTCTTCCTTTTTTTGGTCATTCTTACAACCATTTGTGTTGTTTAGTAAAAAGATACCAATGTAAGAGAGATGAATTGCTTATATAAAAAAGAACTACAAACATCATGACTTTTACTGTAGTACTATATATCTAATAATGTTATATTCCTATAGTATATACACGACACAACATGTAGATGAATTGGTTAAAGATATGCATGTCATTTTTTCCTTTGATGCGGGCCTTTAGCAGAAGAATGCTACAAACATATAAAACTTTGATAAAATCAAATAATTAGCTAACTATGGCCTTACTTGTTTAATCTCTGTATAAAAATTTGAAGATTAATTATTATATTCAATATAATGACCTTTCCACAACTATGTTATATAGTTCTTTTTTTGTTGCCTTCTGATCTATTTCTTCCTCTTGTCTTGAGTAATTACTATTTGTTTATAAAGAAATTTTCGAGGAAGACACTTCAACCAATTTTTTTGAATGTGGAAAACAGGTATAATACCTTTTTTTTTTATCAAATCACGCATGCAAACAAATGTATCAAATCATAAACTCCTTAGATTCTTATTAATAAATTCACAAAAGAAATTAAACGTTAAAAATCGATTGTTAGTCTTGCCTATTAGGGATGTATATCATTGGGAAGTATAAAAATTCATCATAGTTTATGAGTTGTGTTAATTTTTTTATGTTAAATGAAAAGAAAAAGAAATCAATACAACTTATTGCATGTAGTCAATGTAATAAGTTGTATTTGATGTTTTGGGTTTTGTTTTTCAGTTTTCTTACTGAAAATAATCGACATATTTTTTGGTCATTGAGACTGTTTTAGCGAACTCAATGTTATGCTAAAAACTGGGAGAAATCTTAATTTATATCCTTTGCTTATTTTCCTTTCTTTGCAAAAAGAATTTATTCCCTCTATATCATATTATTTAATGTTTAAGATTTTTACACACAAATTAAAAAATTATTTAATTTTCTATTTTTCAATATAAAACATATTGAAAAATTACAAAAATACAATTAATTTTACATTGAAAATTGAAAATATCATCTATTTTGAAACAAAAAAAATTCCAAAACATCATCTATTATTTGTTATAAACTCAAATCTTCCCACCAATTAAATAATTTTCTTGCACCAGTCATAGTCTTTTCGGATTTTAAATTTTCTAATGTTATTTTATTTTTAACAGAACCCATTTAAGACGTATATGGTTAAATTATTTATCATGTTTTGTTTGATTAGATAAAGGACATGGTTTTCTTATAAAAATTATAAAATAAATGATATATAATGGAAAGAAGCGTGATTGCATTTACTTGCATTGCATGGTGTAGCCCTTTTTAAATGACTGATTTGAAGAAAAACTATTCTCGTCAACTAAAGTTTTTGTTTTCTTTGATAATCGTCAACTAAAGTCTATGTCAATAATCGCCTAACCATAGATAAATATTTAAATCTATAGAAAACCATTAGCTTTTGAAATATCGTTAAGTAAATGCAGCCCTAATTAAAACAATTTTCAAATCAACTGATTACTTCTTGTATACAACTAAATTGCGTAGGTTTTAAGTGGTATTGTATATTGTATTATTGGTTAAAACTTAAAAGAAAAATAATCCTCATAAGTCCGTGTTTAGCTTGGTGACTACTAGATCCAAAACTAATCTGTGTTTCAGGGCCAAAAAAAAAACTGAAAATAATAACAAATTTAATTTGATGGATGAATCATGAAATTCTTTTTCAAACAAAAAAAAGTAACAAAACTAATAAATTACTGGAAAACAGAACAAAGCTTAATCTATTTGTAAAATGGTAGAATGTCATTTGTTTAGCTATTAGAATGGAAAATGATGAAACGGCTAAACACAAATTGCAATTTGGCAAAATTGTATGGTAAAGTTAAAAACAAATGAGACTGGGATCTCATATCATCTCTGGGTATTACTTGTTAGAATTAAGATTATGGTTAGTTGATTATTAAGACTAATTAACATAAAAGGTATATAGTCAGAAGAAGTAGTTGAGATTTGAGAAAGATCCAAGGTGGCTATAACACAATTATTCGCAATGTCAAGTGAAGCATCGTTATCATATCTCTATCCCCACCACTCTATATTCCCTCATATAGATAAACCTTGTGAATTGTGATCACTCACACACACGATTTATACATAGAGAACCACATTGTGATACTCACACAAAAAAAAAAAAACTTGACTAATCCATTTCTAAATTTCTATGGCTAAGTTCAAAAGGTAATACATTTTAATAAATACCAATCAAAACTTTGAAAGTAACGAAAACATAATTTCTTAAATTCAGGCGTTCAGAAAACCATTATTTTCACACGAACCATTTATTCTCAAAAGTCAATACAACCAAATGATACCAAAAATTAGAAAAGTATTTAGTCTTTCTTCTTTTAAATAAAAATAAATGCAAGCTGGCCATTGCTTCTAGTGCCCACCACACAAAAGCATATATATAAGATCCCATGCCACGCTTCATTCATGTAAATAAACACTTAAAAAACTTTATATAAAAAGAGAAAGTAAGTTAAAATAATTATTATAAAAAATGGCTTTGAATAAAACGAATCTCTTATTCCTTCTCCTCTCTTTCTTTCTCACTATCAACCTCTCCTCCGCTCAACTCCGCCGTAACTTTTACGCCGGAAGTTGTCCCAACGTCGAAAAAATCGTCAGAAACGCTGTTCAACAAAAAGTTCAACAAACTTTCACCACCATTCCCGCCACTCTCCGCCTCTATTTCCATGATTGTTTCGTCAATGTAAAACATTTTACCTATCTTCTTGCTTATAAATTTTATTTCATTTTTTTCTACAATTTATGAAATCTATTTACATCTTAGGGTTGTGATGCATCCGTGATGATAGCGTCGACGGATAATAATAAAGCGGAGAAAGATCATTCCGATAATTTATCGTTGGCCGGGGATGGATTTGACACGGTGATTAAAGCTAAACAAGCTCTTGACGCCGTCGCAAGTTGTCGTAATAAAGTTTCTTGCGCCGATATTCTAACGATAGCTACTCGTGACGTTGTTAATCTCGTACGTAACGCATCCCCTATATTATATAATATCATATTTATAACATATTAAACTCGAATTAAAACATTGTTGTTGTATATATAGATTAATTAATTATTATAATTTGATAGGCGGGTGGACCAAGATATGAAGTGGAATTGGGGAGGCTAGATGGACTATCCTCGACGGCGGCTAGCGTCGAAGGGAAGCTGCCGCAACCGACCGACGATGTCAACAAACTCACATCACTTTTCGCCAAAAATGGCCTTAGCCTTAACGACATGGTCGCTCTCTCCGGTAAGATTTTGTATACTTCTCAATGAAAAAAATATAAAAATCGATTTGAGAAGGTTGATTTTAAAGTAGTTTTATTTATAGGTTGGGTCTTATATATATAGGGTTGGATTTTTTTCCGGATCTAACTAATGTTGGTTTTACAAATGCGATTATCGGTTTATTAAACGAAATTCAACAGTTCAATTTCATTTCGGTAATTGCAAACAGATATATAGTTTGTGTAGTATAAAAAATAGGAAAAATTGTTTGTGTAGTGAACAAAGAAACAACAAGTCTAGGATAATGCATTCGCGCAGTCAACATATATAAATTTTCATTTTATGATATATATATATATATATTTTTATTATATAAAGTTTGATGTGTCAAACATCATAATTAACAAGATTGTGACACGTGTCAAGTCGGTTGATCAGATTTTGAGACGTGTATACAAGTGTAAAATAATTATTTTCAGTTAGATTTTACCACAAATAAAAGATTTATCAATTTATCTTTATTTGTAAAATAGTAAAAAATGATATAATTTAAATAGGATTATGAAAATCTAAAATTAATTTAAATTGGATTAAGAAAATCTTATTATTTATATTTATCTTTATTTGTAAAATAGTAAAAAATAACCTAATTTAAATAGGATTAAGAAAATCTAAACCTAATTTAAATTAGATTAGGAAATCTTATTATTTTAAAATATGTGACATGATTTAATTGAAAATCTTATTATTTTGAAATATGTGACATAATTAACTGAAAATCTTATTATATAAATCTTGGTTCGCAAACTTCGTAATTAACATAATCGGGACACGTGTCAAGTCGGTTAATCAGATTTTGACACGTATATACAAATGTAAGAGTTTTTTTTAAATTCGATTTAATTATAGTTAAATTTTTTTATCTATTTATCTTTATTTGTAAAATAGTAAAAAGTAAACATAATTAAATAAGATTAAAAAATTTAATCTAATTTAATTAGGGTTAGAAAAATTTAACTATTTTAAAATTAATAAATTTATCATAATTGTGACACGTGTCAAGTCGGATGACCAAATTTTGGCACGTGTATACAAATATAAAATACTTTTTTTAATTAAATTTAGCTATATGTCAAAATATTCATCTATTTATCTTTATTTATAAAATAGTGAAAATAAACCTAATTTAAATAAGATTAGAAAAATCTAAACGTAATTTAAATAGGATTAGAAAAAAATAAATTATTTAGAAATCTATAAAATAATTTAATTGAATATCAAATAATATAAGAAATAAGTATGAGAATAAAAAATAGATAAATATTTGACAGACTTCTCTATAAGTAATTTTGTACAAATATTCTCAATTTTATTTTATCTTTACGTGGGGGTGACCTAATTTTGTCTTTCGTTTTTTCGTGTTTGATTTGTTTTACGGGAGTTATAAAATATTTCAAGAGTAAAATTGTTCAGATACAAATATGGAAATAAACTTATCAACATTTTGAAAAATAGAAATTTGAGTAGTAAAATAGAAAAAAAAAAATTTACGCCTAATTTAATTTTAATATGAATAAAAAAACTAATGATTTGAAAATATGTTATAAAACTTAATTTTAAATCAAATAATAAAAGTATCAAAATTAATAAATAAATGTTATGTTTCTCAATCATTGGGTTTATAACAACGTTTTCACTTTTAATTTATTTATTTTAACAGGTAATTTAATTTTGTTTTGTACAATTAACTATTTTATTTTTTTCACAAATTTCTAAGATATCAAATTACAAAACCCGCATATATGCGGGTCTTTCATCTAGGATATATATATATATATGTACTTTGACTAATTTTGGTTAATTTGATCATGTTATTACGAGATTTAAATTTAGATATCAACCGATATAGGACTAAATTTTAATTTTGCTACTTATTGTTCATTTAAAAATTTCCGATTCTAATTAAAATTTGGTTCGATCTTAAAACAGGAGCGCACACATTAGGATTTGCTCATTGCACCAAAGTATTCAACAGAATTTACAGTTTCAACAAGACAAGTCAAGTGGATCCCACAGTTAACAAAGCTTACGTTGCAGAACTACAAGCTTCATGTCCTAGAAACATAGATCCAAGAGTGGCTATTAACATGGATCCAACAACTCCAAGACAATTCGATAATGTTTACTACAAAAACTTGCAACAAGGCAAAGGATTGTTCACGTCTGATCAAGATTTGTTCACCGATCGTAGGTCAAAGCCAACCGTTGACTTATGGGCTAGTAATGGACAGTTGTTTAATCAAGCTTTTGGTAATTCCATGATCAAGCTTGGTCGTGTTGGTGTTAAAACTGGTCGTAATGGTAATATTCGTCGTGATTGTGGAGCTTTTAATTGAGTTAAAAAATAAATATTTCTAGATTTTTCTTTTTCATTTCTATTCATTTTTATTGGGGATGGATGGGTCTCATGAAGCTTAAATATAATAAATCTCGATTTCGGGTTTCAGTTTGTATGATAGAATCTTAGAGTGAGAATAAATTTGAGGGAAGTAAGAAGCAAGATGTAAAGTGCTTTATGAACCGCTATATGATTAGTCTCAATGATAATGTAAGTGAGTTTGATCATGACATTAAATTTGTGTCAATCAATAATCATGTACTGTTTTCTAAGTACACATAATTTTTGTCTTGAGAAGAATACCAAAACTATATTGAAATTCAAAATTGTTCATCAAATTCATAATCTTTAAGTCACCAAAAGCAAGTTAGTGGTTAATTTTATTCGAAGAGCTAACGATCATCGGTCTTTCTAACTATGCCTTCGATAATTTAATACATTCATTAATCTTAAATGATTCATATGCGTTTATTTACCTCAAATCGGCCATAAATCTCATCAATGTTGTTTAAACCAAAACTCATAAGGGTACATCGAGCTATTCTGTTTATCGACATGGTTCGGGTACTTTCAATTCTTACATTCTCCATTCAATGAAATCAAATCCATAGCTTTTGGGTACAAGAACAATGTATTGCTTTTCCTCTTTCCTTAGTGCACAATTCAGGGATTCAGATAGGTTACTTGTGCCACAAGACATATATTTTAGGTTAATAATAGCGTTTTGATTAAACATCTTTGTGTAGCTTCCTTGGGATACAAGGCCTATGCCCAGCCCATAACATAACAAGGGAAGCAATGTCGTTTTTTGGGCTTCTTGTATCTTTTCTTACAACAATAATTTGTGGCAGATATCTTGGCAACAAAATGGTATTTATTTGCTTTTAAAATAACTAGAATTTGTGGTGACTAAAAAAGAAAAATAATAGTAATAATTAGAATTTGTCATATTACCCTAAATGTCTACACGCGACAAATGTTACATTGACGATTTATTTTCTTGGACGTAACCAAAATTTTCTACACGTGATCAATAATTCATAATGGCCCAAAAATATTAATTACATAGGAATATAGGATATCATTTTTGGTTATATGTAATAAAGAAATCTATTCTGAGCTTTTCTTCTTTAGTCCCCTCCCCATTCTATTTAGCTTCTATTGCCCTTAAATGAGAGTTTAAGTGCACGCTTAATCCTATTTCTCTCCAATTACTTTTTCAAACTGTATAACCAACAAGGATATATAGTATGCATGTGATCGTTACTTTGCATTTTAATTTGAATATATACTCTTTATCAACAACAACAACAAAAAAAACATAAACTAATTACTGAAATGTACCTTTAGTATACTCCTTTTGCTCTTTAAATTAAGTTTAAAATTATGCCAAAAAATAAGTTTAAAATTATCAAACGATAATCATTAAATGATCAGAGTTAATAAGTAAAGAGTCATTTCAAAGTTTCTATTTTTATGTTTGCTTTAATGAAAGCGCGTGATGATTCACACAGACATTTTAAGCTTGAATATGAAATGCATCAACACATCATCAATCTAGTAGTGGCTAGTATCGAAACATTTTACCAACAGACTACTCTAATGCCTTATATTTTCTTTCGCTAATTTTTCTTTCTTCTTACGAATATGAAGAAGAATTCAGAGGCAAAGTCGAGTACTTCATTTCTACTCCTGTCTCTGAAAATGAAATCCGAATTCAACATGATGCACTACTTGCTCACTCAATACATCATCAAGCCTAGACTAACAAAATCATTAATCGGGATTATTTATTTATTTAATTTTTTTTTTTTTGGGGCTAAAATATCGGGTTAATTTTAACCTTTGAAATCAAAAGATCTCTAGTGTATCCACACCGAGTGATATGTTAAGCTTTCAGTGATTCAAGTACTGAGTCATCATATTAATTCCAACCAAAATATCATTAGGTGTGGATATACTAGCTAGTGAATTTTGCAACAAAATGGTATCAACTTAACGTCCAACATTAATGCATTGTCGGATGAAAAATGGAAGCCGGCAAATAAGATAAAAAGAAGATAAAAGAAATAATTAAAAGTACTTAAGTAGAGCAGATGGAAACCAGCGGTTGTGTTACAAATTCTTTTGTCTTTTGGTAAACGAAGTTAACCTATCAATAAAAATAAAAACGAAATTAACATTGGAAAAACTTGAAACTATGTTTAAATAAAAAACTAGAAAAATGAAATTAACCAGAAATTAGATTGATAGGTGGTTAGAATTAATTAGTTATGGTTTTTTTTAATTAATAGCTAGGTAGTTGAGTTCAAGGGCATAATTAATAGTGTTAAGAGTATAGCAGATTGAAATCAACGGTAGAAAAAAACCAATCAAATTAAATCTTTGAAAAATACCAAAAATTAGAAAATGTATTGAGTTTTTTTTTCTTTTAAATAAAAAAACAAATGCGAGCTGGCCGTTGCTACTAGTGCACACCACACAAAAGCATATATATACCACACTCAATTCATGTAATCATAACACTAAAAAAAAAACTATTCATATATTAAAGAGAGAAAAGCGAATTAGAAAATACTTTTTTTTTTTTAAATGGCTGCGAAGACAACGAATCTTTTTTTTTTTTAAGACAGCGAATCTCTTCTTCTTCTCTTTTTCTTGCTAATTCTCAACGTCTCCTCCGCTCAACTCCGCCAGAACTTTTACGCCGGAACTTGTCCGGGCGTCGAAAAAATCATCAGAAACGCCGTTCAACAAAAGCTCAATGAGACATTCATTACCATTCCAGCCACTCTCCGGCTCTACTTCCACGACTGTTTCGTTAACATAAAATATTTTCTCGATCTTCTTGCTTAATTTTACTTTTGTTTTTTGTTGTTGTGTCTCGTCTTAATTTATGAATTTTTTTTACATCATAGGGTTTTTAATACATCCGTCTTCTTGCTAAATTTTACTTCTTCTTTTTTTTTGTTGTGTCGTCTAATTTATGGGGGAAAAATTACATTATAGGGTTTGTAATACATTCGTCTTCTTGCTTAATTTTACTTCCTTTTTGTTGTTGTCTTTCGTCTAATTTATGATTTTTTTTTTACATCATAGGGTTTTTGATGCATCCGTCTTCTTGCTTAATTTTACTTTTTTTTGTTGTTGTGTCGCGTCTAATTTATGAACAAAATTACATCATAGGGTTTTTGATACATCCGTCTTCTTGCTTATTTTTACTTTTTTTTTTGTTGTGTGTCATCTATTTTTTTTTTTTTTTTTTTACATGATAGGGTTGTGATGCATCCGTTATTATAGATTCGACGTATAATAATACGGCGGAGAAAGATAATTTCGATAACTTATCGTTAGCCGGAGATGGATTTGACACCGTTATTTAATTTGATTTGATTCCGATAAAGCTAAACAAGCTACTCGTGACGTTGTTAACCTCGTACATATTTATTTATTATTATTACGTCAAACTCAAATTACAAGTATTTATTTTATATGATTAATTGGATTTATAATTTTGATATATGGGGGTACACCACGATATGAAGTGGAATTGGGGAAGCTAGATGGACTATCTTCGACGGCGGCTAGCGTCGAAGGGAAGTTGCCTCAATCTTTGCCAAAAACGGTCTTAGCCTTAGCGACATGATCGCTCTCTCCGGTAAGAGTTTTGAAAACTACATTTTTCAATTATAAATTTACTAAACATTCCCACTTAACAAGAAACTTTTTCCTTTTCCTTAAAACCAAATATCATGTTTACAATTCACTTCCGAACAATAATGATCTTAATTAATTGACATTTTCGTTAGAATATCTAATATTATAATTAGTTTAAATAAATAACATTTGCTTATGTTTTGTTCAATTTTATACATTAAAATATAAGACTAATGGCATTAACATATGATAAAAAAATATTCAATTTTATTACATTTATGCAAAGACAACCTTCGTTTATTACATATTTACTTTGTGGCACCGATTTATCATAACATATATTAATTTAGTCATACATACACATTTTTAACAAAAAAAACTTACACATACATTACAATTTCATACATTATAATATAATTAAATTATTTTGTTGCAAATTTTTGTGATTTGATAAATTCATAAAAATTTAATTAAAAAGATATGATGAAAATCAAAAACAGTCCTTTAATCCGGTTTCAAGATTAAAACCTAGGATTACTAATCAAAGTAGAATAGTGAGGTTCGTTAAGGGACCAGCAATACGCTCTAATTCTATGGAAAACAATCTCAGCTAAGCGATTCAAGTTGGGTTTGAATGTCACAATTTAACAATTAAATAAAACGAGACAAAAGGTAAAAGTCGGTTGTAAACAATAATGGGAAGGCGTTAGGTCAGGGATAATTCTCAGGGATTCGAATATCAGGAACCAAGCAATTATTCAGGCATGCGATTACGACCAAGTCTCGAACTCAACCATAAATATAAGGAGATCCACTTTCGTGCCATCTACAACTTTAACAATCAATCTAACACCCTAACTGTCGTTGAGGTTACAAGGATTATCAAGCATTAGGCGATTAGGGTTGATATGTTCACGAGATGCCCTAACTTCAACTTTCGTTGGCTACGGATCAAATCGTCCATCTATGTCAATTCCAGCAATTTACAAACTTTTGATAAGTAAATTCAACCTAAAATCAAAGTCTAGGTGATCAATCTAACCTAGGCAATATGATCGACAATAGATGGAGACTATCGAATGATTATTTAAAAACCTATCTATGCTTAGTTCATGAATCAAATCCCATCGAAAAACCCTTAACCTAACAAGTGAATTACTCACTCATAATCAAAGAAACAACAGCAGCAAGAGACATGATAAACTGCATGAAATCGATATATAAAAGAGTAGGGATTAAGAAAACTTCGATAAGTATTGAAGACAAATCTCCAAGCTTACAAACTCTCTCAAAACAAGTGTATCTCTCTCTCTCTCTCTCTCTCTCTCTCTCTCTCTCTCTCTCTCTCGTCGTGATGTCTCTCTGCTGCCTCTTCTCGTGATGTCTGTCGCGTGATCCTCAATCTCCAAAGATGAGTATCGAATTTCTCTCTCACTTTCGATCTCTCTCCTTCGATCTCTCTCCCTTTTTCGTGCGGCTCTCTTTTTTGGCTGCGTGAATTGCCTTTTTATAGGCCTTGGCGGCTGCCCTAAAACCTAGGGTTTTAAAAAATAGGTTTAAATGAAGTTTCCATAATCAGATCTGCTGGGAGTGGGTACTCTCTCTTCTGCACTGGGTGCTCCCTTTCTCCAGAATGTTCAAAAAGGGTCCAACTTCATTTCTTTCTAGCCAAATTCGATTGCAAGATCCAGTCATTGCTTCCAGCCACTTTTGTACCTAGAATGACTCGATAGAGAGTGAAAGACTCGATAAAAGCCTACAAAACAAGGGTTAGAATGTGCCAAAAACGCATTATATCAAGATATCAAACAAACAGAAAATCATCACCAAAATAATTATTTATCTTTTGAAATAAATCATTTGAAAACCCACTTTATAAATAAAAAATTAACTCATGAAATTACTCCATATATAAAGAAAAATAACAAGGAACGCAAGAGAAAGCAACCACCTCAAATTTATTTTATTTTAGAGTTGTAAATGGAGTGAAGTTGGGGTTAGAAAGAGTTTTATTCTAAAATAGAGTTTAGAATGAGAATTAGAGTGAAGTTAGAGATGTGCTAAATGTATATTTACACTATATTTTGTTTTGGATGCTGTTTTTATTTCATTTTATTTATGTGTTATCTTCAAGGTGATTTCCTTCTTTTCTATTTTTAGTAACTTTAGCATTCCTTACAATATTAGTCATTAGAGCATCTCCAATAGGATATCTAGCGTTGTATCTAACCATTAAAAAAAATAAAAAGTGATTAAAAAAGAAGAAACATTTAAAAAATCTCATACATACTTTGCATTTATTTAATATTTAAATAAATAATTTACTTAAATAAAATTTATTAAAATAATATAGTTTAGAGATCCAATATTCTTGAAATGTTTAGGATGGTGTTAGATAATAGAAAAACAGTCAAATTCCCCCTTGAACTTAATAGTTACTGATTATTTATACGTAAACTTAAACTAACACACATAGACTTAATTTATATTTAAATCTTATATAATATTTTAAAGTTTTCCAAAACCAAAGCTATGAGAGACTGTCATGTGGCAACTACTCTTTTGACATGTATCCAATTTTTCAAAAATCAAAATGAATTTAAATTTGTATATATTTAATAGTATAATAATTAAATGTTTAATGACCACATATATCTTATATAATGAATTTAAGAGATTGTCATGTGTCATATAATAAGGTTTTCCAAAACCAAAGCTATGAGAGACTGCCATGTGGCAACTACTCTTTTGACATGTGTCCAATTTTTCAAAAATCAAAATGAATTTAAATTTGTATATATTTAATAGTATAATAATTAAATGTTTAATAACCACATATATCTTATATAATAAATTTAAGAGATTGTCATGTGTCATATAATATTTTGACATTCTTTTTAGTTTATTTATTGAAAGTAAAAAGAAAAATTAAGTATTTTTTAATAAGTTTAGCAATTAATTCTAACAATTTAATAACTAATTTTATGTAAATTAATGATAACAAGTTACAATTAAGTTTTTTTGTGTATATTAGTGTAAATTTTATGTAAATTTAGTATAGAATATGTATATATATATATATATATTATTTATTAAATCCAACAATATCCTATAAAAAATATTTAATTTTTTCTGACTTTTAGGTAACTATGATTTTAAAATTAAAAAAAATCACAAAAAAAAAGCATAACATGAACAAAAGAAACAATTTTTGATTTGAAAAATTTAGAATTTAATTTTTTTTTCTAAATGCTTTAATAGCTTTTAAAGTCAATTTACCAGTTTACTAATCACCTTATAATGTAATTAAAATCATTTGTGTTGGACAAACTAACGTTCGTAACCAAGACTTTTTTTTATGTGAATCCAGAAAAACACCTTTGTTGGGATAATGTAGATGTCTCGGTAGAAGCAAAACATACTAAAAATTGTATGATCAATAGATTTTTACAGACGAATTTAATGCAAAATAAACGACCAATCATGTTTTTAGGAAACTGTAGTGAATATTGATTTAGATATAATTTTTTATATGTCGAACAATTTGCTACAAATGCTTAGTCTTCTAAGTTAAATAATTATTTACTATAAAACAAATTTATATAATATTAAATACTCAAATAATCAATAATTAAAAATTATTAACTTTAATTTTAAACATGTTAATTTTAACAATCCCTAGTTAACTATATAGTCTATAGTCAATTTCAACAAAACCATAAATAAAATAAATTTTCCATTATCGGTGTTTTCTTCTGATTTAAAATTTGTATGTCTTATTGGTTTTTAATTTATTTTCAAAATGTTGCAGTATGGATTCGAACCCGTGTTAGAAAATCAAGTACGTGAGGAAACGCTACAACCAGGACAAGTTAATTTAATTGTTTAAATGTCAACTTTAAATATACTTAACAAACAAACATTTTTGCTTTCTTCGTCTTCCTTCTTCCTTATTATTCTTCTTCTTCTTCTTCTTTGATTCTCTTGGATCGCTTCCATCCATGTCGTTCGATTTTCCAGTGAACAAAGGAGTCCATTTTCCTTTTTATATCTGAAACTTTTCTTCATGAATCAAATTTTCAGATCGCAAATGAATGAATCTTATCTTAATAATCTCACGGGTTTCCTCAAAAGAACCTCTGTTATAGAGACTTCTCCGATTTGGCTCGTCGAAATCAAATTCACGGAATACAAAATCTTAAGGAGACAATTGCTTTACAGAAGGAAGAAAGAAAAAAAGAAGAAGAAGGAAAGAAAAAGAAGAAAAATATATTTTTCTTAAGTACATTTAAAATTTACATGTGCTCAATAAAATAAATTTGTCCTAGTGGTAGTGTCTCATTTTGAAAATTAGTTATAACCAAAACGACGTCATTTTCGCCATTTTTATTAAAAAAAAAATTAAATTCAGTAAATTTGGAAACCGTGTTTGAACCGATACGGTTTGTTAAAAATAATCATAATTCAATAGGTTAGGTAGTTAATTCAAATATAAATCTAGTTTATGTGTATAAATAAGTTTATATTTCGTGTATAAATAATTAGTAACTATTAAGTTTATGGAGAAATTGGTGTTTTACGTTACATAATCTCAACCGAAAACACTATTTACTTTAAATAAAATATATGTTTCGGTCAACAAATTCAACGCCATTAGCAGTTAGAGCTAAAAGAATATTTCAAATTTATGCTCTTTTTTACTACAAGATTACTACTAGTTTCGGATAACCATTTGTTTGTTGCAATTACAAATTCTACCTACTTATTTTGTCTTTTCTATTCAGTATTTTAAATTTCTGTAGTTTATTTTTTAAATTAAATAGAAAACTAATCTTTTTGTTTATATATTTGCAGTATTAATTTAGTTAACTATATAGGCTAAAAGAAATTGCTGAGAGAATCAGAATTATAAATTATTTATTATCATCGGCAAAATATGTATCCCCAAAATTTATCATATTTCTCGATAGAGAAATCCTTTAATTAGCCAATAATTATGCAGCTTATTTAAAAAGTAAAAAGAAAAATCCATTTCCCCTCACAACAACAACAACAAAAAAAACCCTAAAAAGACCCTTAAAAACTGAGTGTAAAGAACTGTTTACGTCGTCGGTTTTAGACAAAAAGGTTTAATAACTTTTTCTCTCCTTTGTTTCTGTATTTATCACCATTTTCCCAACACGACG
The DNA here is from genome assembly GCA_964056655.1 of Arabis hirsuta. NCBI lineage: Eukaryota > Viridiplantae > Streptophyta > Magnoliopsida > Brassicales > Brassicaceae > Arabis > Arabis hirsuta. The sequence goes on from OZ053303.1 coordinate 37,043,844, forward strand.
TCGTTACAGATTCCTCCGATGGACTTCCCGGACGGTCACTATTAACCGCCTTGCTAAACGGCAACGGAGGAAGTAAAGAAACCGGTACAACCGAACCGGTTAGCTGGAGATCAAGATCCGAACTAGACCGATCAGACTTCACTCTTTTCCGGTTAACCGGCGTTTCTTCTATCTCCGTCGTTGAAACCTTAGATCTGGTGGTGGGGAAACGGCAATGGTTGTTTTGACTGAGATTCAACGACGGAGAGTCGACGAGATCTGAGATCGGTCGTAAAGTTCCGCCGCGAAGAACAGTTTCAACCGCCGCTTGGCACAATAACCAGTTCCCGGTCCATAACATCCCAACCGCTCCGTTAACCGGATTAACCGTCCTCCCACACGCTTCAAACAACAATGATTGAAACAAAGCTGAACAAACACAAACCATATAAAGTCTTAAAACCGGACCTTGAAACCAAATCATTTGTAATAATGTTAGGTCAAAATCAAGATCGATCGGTCAAAATGACTAACCAAAATTATTATCATACTATGTCATATTTTCGGAATTTATAGTGAGCGTGTGTATGAGTTGTAAATGATAAAAAAAGAAAAAAAGATAATAGTCGTACCTGGACGGTTTTGTTCAGGTACGGCGGAGATGAAAGACATGAGACCAGCACGGCCGAAAAATTTAGCGACAAAGACGGTGGCGTGACCTTGCGACTCGGCGGATTCGATCCATTGAAGACAAGGACGAAGGATGCATGTTTCGCTGCAACCTTTTCTAAGAACTCTACATCCATTGCAACTCATATTTTCTTCTCCCACAAAAAAAAAAACAATTTATAATCAATTTTTCTGATATATATCCAATATTTTGGGAGAATCTAGCTACTTGTTTAAAAAGAAAGGAATGAAAAGTGTCAAATTTATTTCAGATTTAGGAGCAAGAAAACAAGTTTTGATCTGATTTGATAGAAGAAGAAACTGAGTAGAGAAAGATAAAACAAGTTTCTGAGAAGAGGAGAGAGGATTATTGGATTTATAGAGAGGCAAGTGAATAATAAAGAGAGTGTGCCAACTTGTGTTTCTTTTTTATTCTTTTGTCCTTTCTTTTCCATTATTTTATTAAAAAAATTTGTGTATGTAAGAAATACTCTTTATATAATATAAATTAAAACAAAAAGTATAGACATATAAAATTATTTAAAACTTATGGTCCATGGGCAAAACAGAAGCTCGAAAAGTTTGGGATTTAGCTGCTTAATTAGGGTATTTGTGAAAATTTTAACATAAAAGTTCATAGATATGTGGACTAGGAGTGGGTGATAAGGTAGAAACAACACGATTAAATAGGCAAAATCGAAAAACTTGGATAATGTTGTGAAACAAATTAAATGTGTTTGATCTTCAACTACTCAATTCAATAGTAAAAGTATACGTAGGAATCATGCACCATCAAAACCTTATATACAAGACTTTTTTGTTGTTGTTGCTAAACGTGTATATCACAAGACTTGATATAGCTATATAATACAAGAGTTGATATAGCTACTAAAACTTTGTAGCGAAATGATTAAACTAATATTTTTGGTCTCCCAAGCTTCTTGTTTTAAACAAGAAAAGATTATTGTAAGCTTTTAAGTTAATTAATAGCTTGATGGTACAAATTTTATTCATATTCTTACATTTTATTTTGTAATGATTTTCTTTTTTAGAGAATACTCGAAAGGACAGAGTTTGGGAGTGATTCCAAAAGTATTGGCGTTGGAGGAAGATAGAGAGAAAGAGCGTTTCCGTGTCTCCGCGAACACTTGTTGATGACTCAGACTCCTGTAATAACATTACTTTCTTGATTTTTTAATATTCATTTACATGTAATATTTAAAGATATATGTACTCTCTTCTTCTTTTTTAAGTTCTACTATTATATATAAAGAAAACAAAGCTGAATTTGGGATTTGATAGTGAGAAAAAGTAATAGACAAATATTGCGTCAGGAGACGATGGGGTGCACGTGGATTAGGGGAAATTATTGGTAAACAAGTGATGTGTATTTTTATGTAATAAGTTTAGGAATTTAGTTTAAGAAAACAAAAAAAATGTTATATTGTGTTTCTTTGGTAGTTATTATTGTGTGTTTACTCGATGATGCGATTGTTTGGGTGGTGAATAAATCAATATTCTTTTAGGGATTAATCATTTGGAAGGCATTATTGATACAAAAGATAATGAAATTAATAAGCAAATCACAAGAGGACAAAGTTTTGCAAGCCCTTTAACAAAAAAAAAAAAATAGGACAAAAGTGTTGTGGTTATCTTCCTACATCTTCTTATAGTATATTTTTTGGTAGCTAGATATGCAATAAGAGCACCCAAATAAGAAATAACCAATCAATAAAAGTTTATGTCTCCATTGTTTGTTTATGTTTTTTTTTAATGTTTATATGTTAAATATTGGTTTTTCATCTAAATGCAACTATATTTTTAATGTTTTGAGTAAAATTAAAATGCAAATGAATTCGTATTTGTAGTTATTAATATATTTTATGAAAAAATGTTACCACTTTTTGAAAAAATTACTGTAAAATAGAGACCTTATTGTGATTGCAACAATATAGACCTAGCTTATTGTGTTGATCGATTTTAATGTTTGTGTTTTTTTTAATCGACCAATGATTATGATTTATAGCAACATTTTCTCTACTATTCAATGTGAACTACTTGAGAAGTTTCAATAGAATACGACAGTAAATTACACGAAATTTATACATATTTATATCATGATTATACACATAGTGAATAAGAATTTTTTAAATGACAATATTTTTTTTTTTTTTGTTTGGTCGAATGTGGATATAGCTCAGTAGCAAAAAACAAAAAGTTTACGAGATTCAAAGAGAGAGAGCATGTGTGAGCTACTGAGCTATATCCACATTGCCCAATAGTTTAACGTGTAAGTTGTATCGATCTATTTTCATGTTCCTCCAATCACTTTGGAATATAAAATATTACATAAATTAATAATACAGTAACTACTAACTAGAGAGGACCCTGGTGTTCATGAGTCATTACCTCGTCGTCTTCCACAAATTCATGTGTGTCCGTATACATAAATCATAGTTTAGTCTTAACTTATTATATATCGACTGGTGAATTATTTGACTCTACGTACCTACGACACAATAACATAAGTTTTTGCAATCTCTTGGAACCACAAAAGCCGTTATTGACCCTTCGCCATATCCAAAGGTTCTTCTTATTCTGCGTATGCCCTCTCTATCTCGTATTTATAATTTAAAAATTTGTTTGTCTTCTATTTTAAAAACATTTTCTATAAACTGCGGCGTAGAGAAAAGGAAAAAAAAAAAATATATATATATATGGAAAAGTGGTTTGCTTATGCAAATGCCTTAGTGCGAATTTCGTAAAAATTCTGACCTAATTAGAGAAATTTTGTTAGCTCACATCATGTTCCACTCTTTGTCGGAATAGGTCTCAAACTACTACTTAAGGTATTGTAGATCTATAGAAATTAAAGATATAACATCTATTCTTTTACCAATACTATATTTCTAATTCTACCTAAAAATCTTTTTGTAGTCCAGCAGTGATTGTCGGATTAGAAAATGATAACCTAGATTTTATGGCGTAAATTAATTCGCAGAGATTCGAATTTTATTCGAGATTTAGATCGCTCTTTTTGAATTGGTATGTTTTGGATTGTTGGTTGATCCGGAATTCCTAAAAGATTCCAGTTCTTCAAACCCAAATGCATATCATGGTATGGTATATTGGTATGTATGTGTCCACGAATTTACATATTCTTAAGATTCATCCGATTACCATGAAAAAACCATAATTTGAACTAATCCGATATATTTGGTTATTATTTTGAGTAATAACAACAGAAGAATCGGCTTGAACCAAACACTGACCAATCAAAAAATCAACAATAGCTATTTGAAATAGCTCCTTAATAAGATAAATATTCATATGAAATTATTAGATTTCTTACTCAAAACTAGCAATACAAATTTTGATTTATTTTATCATATTTTCGATGTAACATTCTTAACACCTTAGTCGCATAACCAATTATTAGAAATATCATCAAATTGTATGATTATGAAGAATGAACAAATATGTACGTAGAATAAAATGAGAAAATCGTTTAACAACAAAAACTTTACTCAAAAGTTTGCGGAATAACATATTTTTATACAAATTCCATAGAATAACAAATGGAACAAAATCGCTATGTAGTCATACACCATACCATTATTCCACGAAAATTATTAGTTAGAAGAAAAAGTATATGACAGTCAACTACTACAGTTTCTTTCTTCTTTATTTAATGGTCAAGAAGAAAATCTGGAAGTGTATCTTAACTTTAACATTTGTTTTACGACTTTTGCTGTTGTTTCTGACGTAGCATACTTATCCAAAATATCCTTTAGTTCTGTCTTCCGTACAGTTGAACTCGCTAGAATGTAACATGCAAGTAAATATCACTATATCTCATTTAAAAAACAAAAAAAACTATCACTATATTTCTATTTTATTGGCGAAACGATCATAATCAGAATTTTTTTTTTTTGATAGAAATCTAGAGAAGACTAATCCATATGTTACAAACGAGACATGAGTCTTTATGACCCTAGATTGAAAAAGAATAATGATATGCCCCATTTTTCTACATTATGTCAATACTTATTGCTTATTTGGATACCTGAATTTTTCAAAATAATAGAAATGAAATCTATTTTTCTTTCAATATATATATTATCTTTTTCGTTGATCTTTGATTTTTAAATATCTTCAAATTTTTGAATGATAGATATACAATAACAAGTGTTTTTAGATTGTAACATATGTGTATGTTTCATTCACATCTGACGGTCGATTTGCTATTTAAAAAATCATAAAATTTCTCGATTACTAATAGGTTTCTTGTCATTCATTATTTTTAAATCAAAACACAGTTTCACGAAAGACTGCAGAAAAGCTAAAAATGATATATATATATATATATATATATATATATATATATATATATATAATCAAATCAATTGTTTTAAAAAATCTATGCACCATTATATTTTTACAAATCAGAATATTACATAGAGGTAGCTAGTCAAAAGCTTGGTATAATCACGAAAAATAGGACCATGAGATCATCGTGGATATTACAGACAAAAATCACCACCAATGGCTACCCTTTCACCTCCTACTGTTTTAATGTCATTTATCATCTCTTATACTCCTTTAACTATTCATCCACACTGAGAATTTTGTTTTTTATGTATGCAAATTTTGTTTCTACTAGGAGTAACAATGAAAGAAACTACCAGAGGTCGATAGCTAGACTGGATCGAGGGGCAGCTGGAACAAATAAAATGAAAGAAACAAATAAAATGACTACTAACTCGCGAAAAATTAAGAGGTTATAGGACTCTCAACATTTTGGATTTATATTTTTGTTTTGTTTTTTGCTACAAAAGAATGGTTCATTAATAGCCATGAAGATAGTTCAGTTTTCGTAAGTGCTATGAAAGATGTCTTAGTGAGATGGATTTACATATAATAGCATTTTCAAAACGCTAAGCCAAAAAATACATAAGCGGGAAGCTATAATTGGATTTTGGAGCCTAAAATTTAACAAAATTTCTGATGGAGCGGCAAACCCTCAGCAAAATTTTCGTTTTTGCCTCTAAGTGTTGACCTAATATATAAAAAATATCAATTCTTTTGTTTTTCACACAATTGAAAAAAAAATCATCATCTCTTTTCATCTCCTCGCATCTTCGGCTCCCTCTTTACTCTTCTTCTCCTCTCCATTTCGATCTGCATCAAAACAAATTCTCCTTTGGTTTCACCGATGGAACATCCTCTCTCTTCTTTTCTGGGTCTCGAAACCCGCCTCCGCTTCTCTTTTACCTCGTTCCTTCTCCTTTGAATCTACGTTAGGGTTTCGGGTTTCTTGGCAACCTCGTGTGGGAAGCAAGTGTTGGCTCGGCCAGAAGATCGGAAGCGGTTCCTTTGGGTTGATCTATCTTTTGTCATCTTTGAGGAAGCGGTTTGCTTCTTGATTGAAACTTCAGAGAATCCCTAACGAAGAACATGAGCCGGAGAACTATGAGGATCTACAATTGGATTTTAGTCATGTTCTGGTCAGTTCTTTTGAGCATTACTTACCCGACCAACCCCTCAATTTATCTCGAATCGACAAGGCTCATTTCATGAAAGACATTGTTCTCCGATACTACCTCGTCACTGACCAAATCAAGGTAAGACTTTTCTTCTTTTTCTAAGCTGTTCTTGTTTATTCGAGTTGAATTGAATTTGTATCTCATTTCTTCTTGGAAACAGATTTAGAGGAATAAAGTTCTTTGTTTACCCGTTTGAAAAGTTTCAATCTTTATTCACTTCTTAATCGAGTTTGTTTCTCTTGAACTTTTTATTCCCCGTATACTTCTGATAGAGTTTCTTTAAAAAAACTTAACAACTGGGTTGGTTCTTCTGATGATGAAGGACATAGATATGTAGCTTCTCGAAAGCATGGGGTAAAGTTCTTAAAAAGTTATAAAGATGGTTGGGTTTTTGTCTCTTCTTTGTTACGAATTGATTCCGATGTTGTATTTTTCTTTGATTTTGTTTTGTTTCTCTGTTTACTAAATCTATATGTTGTTTCTTGTTGTCTAGGTTCTTCAAGATCCGAAAACTAAAAAAGAAGATAAAGAGCAATGGTAAGAGAATTTTTACTTCCCCTAGAGATTTCAGTATTTCAAGTGGGGTTTTCGCCTGAATCATTTCATCATCATTTTCTTTCATCTTCACAGGAAACCCTTCTTGTGCATAGGGATCTAGAGTAGAATGTTGTGCTCAATGAGCTTATTTTTGTTTTGCAAAGCAATGGTAGGTCATAAATGGGACAGTTATTTGTCAGTCTATTATAATCATGGAGACTTGTTTAGAGGAGTAGAACTCATGATGTAAAATTTAACTAGGAGTCACTTTGTTTGGTGGGCCAAGGGCAAGTGCAATACTGAATATACCAGAAACACGGACGTTCAATCATGAGTACTGTTCTAAAGCTTGCACCGTTGAAGTTGTGGAAGACGTTTATGGTGCTATAGACCATATTCACCGACATGGGAGGTACAAACTCTACATAACAGACATTGATTTTTGTAACTTTTTGCATATGTACCGGAAATGTTTACTCTTTATCTTGTTTTATATGTTGTTTCTTGTTGTCTAGGTTCGTACAATAGTAAGAGCCTTAAAAACTCTAGGGAAGATCTTCCTCGTTAAATCTTGCTTCATTCCCTTCTTATACTCTTGACATTGTTTGTAATCTTAGCAGGTGAAATTTCAAAGACTAATTAGTTGTAGTTGATAGTTCTAAATAACTTGTTTAATTCTATTGATAAGTGGATTATCATCAAGATTATGGATATATTGTTGTGGATTTACACCGAAAAATCAATGATGGATGTATTGTTCTTGGTTTCAGATATGTCTTCTCTTTGCCATTCCTTAGTTTTGCTTGTTATTTCCTTGAGAGTAATCTTCTTTTGTTGTTTGTTTTGAGGCAATGCTTAGTAGTTCAAGTGACAACAAGAAACAGACGTTTCAGATTCGTGACTACTCATATCACCAATCAAAGATATAGCAAGGTAGAGAAAGTATCGACTTACATAGCCATTGAACTATGGTATACATTTATGTGTTGGTTTTTGATTTGTGAGTTGGTGTTTTTGCCCGTTGTATATCTACTTTTTTTGTTCTATAGAATGTTGAAGCTGATCATTTTTTCTTCTAGTTGCACACCTTTAACATTAACAATGGACTGTGTTTTTACTAGGTATACCCTCATGTTGCTACTGGATTTTGTGAACACATATGGTTTTCTCTTAGAGTTGACTCTTAATTAACCGATTTTAACACATGCTTCATCTCATCTAAAGGTATTTCAGGCTGGAGAAGAGTTTCTTTAGATAATGAAACAAAACTATGAGAAGGTAGGAGTAATGCCTCTACCAAACTCTTTCCTTGTGTTGTTTTATCTTCTAACTCTTATTGATATTTAGGGACTTATAATAACTGATTTTTTTGTGTTTGCCAGTAGTCTAACGCTGAGAGGCATGAGCCACTAGAGGAGCCTCAACTATGCCTAAAATTACTAGTATGATTTAGTGAGTATAGTCAAATCAGATTTATTAGATGAACCATACATGATCATTGGTTAGAGTTCTAAGTTAAAATTAAAAGATTCTTATAATATTGTTGGCTTGAGCTTTGTGATCACTCAGGGTTTGATAAGTGGGTAGAGAAAGGAATAGCACCAGCCATACCATCAAAATTGAAGCTTTACTGAAGAGTTTGTACTTTGTACTTGGTGTTTTAATGGTGTTTTTGTATATGATTTGAATTAGACAAAACAAACTTGTTATGGTTTTCTTATGGATTTTCTATTCAAATAAAAATTTGTTTTCATTATATATTTTCGTACATGCAAAATGGATTCAATTTTATTGCAAAAATATGTATCTAATTAAAATGATGGAAACCGATCGTGGCATCAATAAAGAGCTACAATTAAACCTACTACAACCATTTACACGAGCTATGAAAATATATACTAAAACATTTTACTTGCGTTATAATAGAACAACTTATAATAGCGTTGGAATAACTGCTATTGTAGGGGAGAGACCTAAGATAGCTCCGGCTGTCATAGCGTTTATGAAAATACTATTATATTATTATCATAACGTTAATCGTAAGTTAGGAATACCCATTTTTCTTGTAGTGTTTGCGGATATAACTAACAAACAAGAAGTCTTTGGGACATTATAAATTGAATCAACTATCATAACTATGTTACATATATTTAAATAATTTAAACAAAATTTGATAGTGGACCATACAAGACTTTGAGCGACCATAGAACTTAATTACACCAAGCGGGTAAGCCACAATCACGAAACAAAACAAAAAAAAACAATTACCAAAATCAAATTAAAGATTCGATTAGATTTTTTAGTCTTTTGGAAAAAATCTGTCGGATGTTTACAGAATAGCAATGTTCAAAAAAGTGCTAGGCGCTAAGCGGACGGTGACCCAATGCCTAGTGCCTAAAACGCTTAATCGGAGCCTAGGCGATTTAATAGGCGGTCTAAACGTTTTACAAAAATACATAATATATTAGATATATATATAGTAAAATATATAAAAACCATAATTTATAATTAACAAATTTATATTGTATTTATTTTCATCATTTTATAGCCAAATATATAAAATTTTACAATTTATATAAAAAAAAATTTATATTATTTTATTATTATAATACTATAATATTTTAAGCGGCAAAAGCGGTAGTCGCCACAGGCTATAGGGACCTAGCGCCTAAACGCCGTCTAGACGAACGCCTAGAGCTCTCTTTAGAACACTGCAGAATAGTAACTCAAATTAAGAGTGTTTTATGTGAACAAGAAGGAGAAGCCATGGAAGGAAGGAAGAATTACATAACTCAACAAAAAAAATGTCATTTTCAACTTTTTGTCCTTCTTCCATATGCAATACGACACAAACAGAGCCACACATGTAATCTTCTTTATTCTTACGTTACTCTCTCCACTTGGTTGAGATAAAAGACAAAGTCACCACTTTAGAAAAAGAGATGGTGAAAAATGCAATCTTTTTACTGCTTCTAGTTTGTGGATGGATAGATAAGGAATCTGCAAAAACCAATGATCACTCATTTTTTTTGTAACAAGAAGAAGAAAAAAGGAGAACAAGGTGAGTTATATATAGCGAACAGAGATCACACTATACTTATTGGGTTTAAGGGTTTTGATTTGATGGCTCCGTCGAGTCCAAGAGTAGTGGTGAAGGTTGATTTGAAGAAGAAGCCATGGCAACAAACTCAGCCACTTCATAATAGATGGCATCCTGAGATACCATCAGTTGCACAAGTTAAGTCCGGTGAGTTTTTCAGAGTCGAAATGGTTGATGCAATGGGAGGTATAGTTAAAGACGATGATTCTACAGGCGATATTAAGTACGCACAACTTTCAACTGTAAGTGAATCAAATGTGTCAATTCAATGAATTTCACAAAAAAAAAGAAAATGAAAAAACAAGTTTTTTGGTGATTTTGCAGACTCATCACCTGAGTGGACCGATTAGAGTTGTGGATGAAGACGGTGTTGCAGCTAAGCCTGGTGATCTTCTTGTTGTTGAGATATGTAACTTAGGTCCTTTACCAGGAGATGAATGGGGATACACTGCTTCGTTTGATAGAGAGAACGGAGGCGGTTTCTTGACCGATCATTTCCCTTGTGCGAGTAAAGCTATTTGGTACTTTGAAGGGATCTATGCTTACTCTCCTCATATTCCTGGTGAGAGAACACAAACAAATTCCATCTCTATTGATTCTTTTATGTAGCAGCTCACATGTTGATATCATCTATCATGTGTTAGGAGTACGGTTTCCTGGTTTGACACATCCAGGAGTCATTGGCACCGCGCCATCGATGGAGCTCCTGAGAATATGGAATGAAAGGGAAAGAAAATTACAAGAAAGTGGTCTCAAGTCTCTAACACTATGTGAGGTTGTGCATCAGAGGCCACTAGCAAACCTACCAACAACTAAAGGATGTCTGCTAGGAAACGTAAGCGAGCTAGCCTAGTACTTACGACTGCACGCTTTTGATGAGTAGTTAAAATGGTGTTTACCTCTTGGGGACTCTTACATAATGCTCTTGTAGATTGAACAAGGAACACCGGAATGGGAAAGGATTGCGAACGAGGCTGCAAGGACAATACCAGGACGAGAAAACGGAGGAAACTGTGACATAAAGAACTTAAGCAGAGGCTCTAAAATATATCTTCCAGTGTTTGTAGAAGGTGCTAATCTAAGCACTGGTGATATGCATTTCTCACAAGGCGATGGTGAGATCTCGTTCTGCGGGGCCATCGAGATGAGTGGATTTCTAGAGCTCAAGTATGTACATAAATTCTCTACTTACAACATTCTAAGATGTATATTAAACAATTTTGTAACTTGTTAATAGGTGTGAAATCATAAGGAATGGGATGCAAGAGTACCTTACACCAATGGGACCGACCCCTCTCCATGTAAACCCGATCTTCGAGATAGGTCCAGTGGAACCGAGATTCTCAGAGTGGCTGGTCTTTGAAGGTATCAGTGTCGATGAAAGTGGGAGACAACATTACCTAGATGCAACAGTTGCTTACAAACGAGCAGTTCTCAACGCCATAGACTATCTCTTCAAATTTGGCTACTCAAAAGAACAGGTACTAGTTGATCACAAACCACACATTCATGAATTTATACTAGAAAGACACAACTGATCAAGAGAATATGGTGCGAACAGGTATACCTCTTGCTCTCATGTTGTCCATGTGAAGGAAGATTATCTGGGATAGTTGATTCTCCGAATGCCGTTGCTACACTAGCAATACCTACTGCCATATTTGATCAGGTTTGAGATTGTGTCCCTCTTTCAACAATTAGTTAACAACTGAAAGAAAATTAGCAAGGCAAAACATGTTAAATGCTATTGTATGTTCATGTAGGATATTCGGCCAAAGACTCAGAAGGTTCCAGTCGGACCTCGGATAGTGAGGAAACCAGACGTACTGAAGAGCACATATGATGGAAAGCTTCCAATTACAAAGAATCTTAGTTCTTCGACTTAGCTTCTATAAATATATTATGTAGAGAAGCAAACTATCTAGACGTTATAATCAGACATATGTTTTGAAATAAAGAGATAAGTGGGTGTTTTGTTAGTTGATAACTCCAAATCAAGCAACACAAGAAACCAGAAGGAAATCAAGTGTCTCCTTAATCTTATATTTTCAGGGTAAATGCATCAGATTCTGTCTCAATATCGCTTACTTTGAATTGCAAAACTAAAGTATTAATAAGTAGAATGTATGATTCCTCCTCCTATCTCTGGACAACAAGGCCTCTTTGTCACATAAGTCAACAAAATCTCATGTTCAACTTCTTGTCGTATATGCATTGCCACACAAAGACACAAGAGACATATGTAGTAAAGAGACAAATGTATCTTAAGGAGTCATATGTATCTTATGGCACTAGCCAACTTGATAAGATGAAAGGAATTCATTTGTCTAGATAAAGAAAAGTCTACGAGGTGGTGAAAGATGGGATCTTTTAGTTGTGGATAAGGAATCTGCAAAACCAATGATTCCTCTTTTCATTACAAGAGAGAAAGAGAAACTAACTACATATTAACATAGAACGAGACAAGAGAGTAGAAAGAAAAATATAAATTACTTGTACTTATTGGATTTGGTTCGATGGCTCCAGTAAGTCCACGAGTGGTGGTGAAGGTGGATTTGAAGAAGAAGCCATGGCAGCAGAATCAGCCACTTCATAATAGATGGCATCCTGAGATACCATCAGTTGCAGAGGTTAAGGCTAATGAGCTCTTTAGGGTGGAAATGGTTGACTGGACGGGAGGTGCGGTCAAAGACGATGACTCTGCTGGTGATATTAAGAGCATAGACCTTTCTACTGTAAGAGGTTTTAGTGAGAAACATGAGTAAACCAATCATAATGATATAGATAAAAGTTTCTTGGTGGTTATGCAGGTTCATTACCTTAGTGGACCGATCAAAGTTGTGGATGAGAATGGTGTTGCAGCCAAGCCAGGGGATCTTCTTGCTGTTGAGATATGCAACTTGGGTCCTCTTCCTGGAGATGAATGGGGATTCACTGGTTCGTTTGATAGAGAGAACGGAGGCGGTTTCTTGACTGATCATTTCCCTTGTGCGACCAAAGCTATTTGGTATTTTGAAGGGATTTACGCTTACTCTCCTCATATTCCTGGTTAGAACACAACAGGATCCATCCAAGCAAATTAGTAGCATAACCATGTACAAGAGCACATGCTAATATCATCATCATGTGTAGGAGTACGATTTCCGGGTTTGACACACCCAGGAATCATTGGCACCGCGCCATCGAGGGAACTCGTGAAAATATGGAATGAAAGGGAAACACAATTAGAAGAAAATGGTCTCAAGTCCTTAACACTATGTGAGGTTGTGCATCAGAGGCCACTAGCAAACCTACCAACAACTAAAGGATGCCTCCTAGGGAATGTAAGCTATACCATCAAAAAGCTATTTGGTACATACCTGTGAACTCTTGGGGACTCTTACATAATGCTCTTGTAGATTGAAGAGGGAACACCAGAATGGGAAAGGATTGCGAAGGAGGCTGCAAGGACAATACCAGGACGAGAAAACGGAGGAAATTGTGACATAAAAAACTTAAGCAGAGGCTCTAAAATCTATCTCCCAGTGTTTGTAGAAGGTGCTAATCTAAGCACTGGTGATATGCATTTCTCGCAAGGCGATGGTGAGATCTCGTTCTGCGGGGCCATCGAGATGAGTGGATTTCTAGAGCTCAAGTATGTACATAAATTCTCTACTTACATTCTAAGATGTATATTAAACAATTTTGTAACTTGTTAATAGGTGTGAAATCATAAGGAATGGGATGCAGGAGTACCTTACACCAATGGGACCGACCCCTCTCCATGTAAACCCGATCTTCGAGATAGGTCCAGTGGAACCAAGATTCTCAGAGTGGCTGGTCTTTGAGGGTATCAGTGTGGATGAAACCGGGAGACAACACTACCTAGATGCAACAGTTGCTTACAAACGAGCAGTTCTCAACGCCATAGACTATCTCTTTAAATTCGGTTACTCAAAAGAACAGGTACTGATGATGTTTCTCCTACAACTTATTCGATCCCAAACATTAAAACTAGAGAGAAATATTGTTCAAGAAACTATGGTATGTACAGGTATACCTCTTACTCTCCTGTTGTCCATGCGAAGGAAGAATCTCCGGGATAGTCGATTCTCCAAATGCAGTTGCTACACTTGCAATACCCACAGCCATCTTTGATCAGGTACTGGATATTACATGCCTCTGTTCTGAGTTTGCTCTGTTCTTCACCTTCTTTTTCTTCTTCTTTTTACAGCAATCTCTACTTAGACAACAACATTATATGGTTTCTGCAGGATATTCGGCCAAAGACTCGAAAGGTTCCAGTAGGACCTCGGCTAGTGAGGAAACCAGACGTTCTAAAGAGTACATATGATGGTAAACTTCCAATCACAAAGAATCCAACTTCTTCGACATAGCTTCTACCAAAAGGATTGATACAGAAGCTAAAACCTTAGACTGTATAGTCAAAGCATATGTTCCGATAATAAAACGATGTTTTTGTTAGTTGGAGATTCCATCTAAAGCAGTTTAAGAAATCAGAAGGGAAAAAAGATGACATCTTTCAATCACAAATGCACTATTTTCAGAGTAAATGCATTAAATTTTTATAACACACTCTTGAATTGCAAAACTTGGCAGTAAAACGTATGGATCCATACAAGCTTTGAAGCCAAAAACTTAATACCACATTCCTTTTCTTTTGATAAGATCAGAAGACAATAGAAGATTCTGGAATCTGGGTTTTGAGAGAATCGATGGTTTTAATTGGATTGAGAAGAAAAAAGACGAGACTTGAGGTATTGAGTGAAGACGACGAAAGAGTGAAGAAGATGAACAACAACAACTCCAGAAATCTGGAAGGTTGCTTTTTTGTGTGATCATTTAGGCCCGTAAAAGCCCATTAACAGGCCCAAATGTATAGCAACACGTCACCTATTAGACATCGAAATTGTTTTGATTTTATGAGCTCAAACAAAATAATTTTATCAATAATAAATTAGTTTTAGCTTAACGCAACTATACCTAATGCAGTTATTTATTTATTGATGGTTTTACCTAATCAATTGCAGAATTTGTTTATTAAAAAAAAAATTCAAAACATGCAATACGCGAGTCTTAAACTTGTATATTGAATAGTAGTTATTACTAAGGTATACAGTATATTGTCATGGTCTATTGGTTTTATTGTATGATCATGTTTTCGGTTCAGTAAATTATAAATAAAATTAGTTTATAATATATTGGTCGATTGCGGATCCAAGTATGTATATTTTAACAGTTAAAACGTTAGGTGGTTAAATGTTAACTAAGAGGCACCATCCGTAAATCTCTCAAAATGTTGACCAAAGTTTTACTAAACATAGTTAATAGAAAGAGAACAAAACATTTTCACGAGAGAATCGGTGTCTAAGGTTACTTGTGTCGTCTGCTCATTCTCACATGCATGCGTTGATAATATCATAATATGGATGTGTATATGGATCATCATCATCATGATGATTTAACATGATAATGATAATGATAATGATGGTCATGGAATGGGCTTTGATTTGACAATACGAGAGTCACGAAGAGGACGATGATATTGATATGTATTTGTATTACTTACTTCAATTCTTATCGTCAGTACTCAGTAGACATCGCTCCATGTCTCTCTCTCTTTTATCATCCGTAACGAAAGACAAGTCCAAATATATGTTTCTATTATTATCCGTAGTGCATATGTCTATGTTTAGGTATTTGTACAATTTCCTGATAATACAAGAAAAATATTCTAGATCCAATTAGTAACATAAGACTGTACAAACAAAATTATGGTACGAAAAAATAATACAAAATGATGATAGTTCATCTCACATAATTTGTTAATAAATGCAATTGTATTCTCCTTAAATTTGAATTACAAAATTTATATTTGTTTTGCATATATTATCATATTATCCGAGTTAACAATATATAGACCTTAGATTAATAATATTTTGCAGTACAATAATAGTTAGAGCCAAGAGGCACCGAAACAAGAAACCTGCAACTGCAAGCAGAAGTCCCATCTTGTTCCTTTGACTATTTTCTTCTTCTCTCAAATAAGAAAGTCCAATTATTCACACTTCGTTTACTTTGCACAATTTCTTAGGCAATGTTCTTTTATGTTTCAATTAAAAAAAAAAAAAAAAAAAAACTGGCCTTAGAAAACAGAACCTAAATTTTTTGATTATTATTATTTTGGTTAGATTTTCAACGTTCAAAATCATAATATATGAAATATTATTACCTAAACGAAAATAAAATTTCAAAAATAACAATAATAAGAATTCTATGATGCAAAAGCAATATAGAAACAAGTATCAATGTTTTTCAGAATATATGTATGAACCTAAAATTTAAAGGTTTTATGATTAAAAAGAAAACTAATTTGGCTAACAACTTATATGGAACAATTTATACCAAGTTTATTTTGATCATATACATATATTATTTTTTCATGGGATTATGGCCTTATGGGATGACACAACCGTTCCAACGCATAATGATATTTTCTTCGTGTAAAACATACATATATATCACAACTCTTTTTATCAAAAACTTAACACATATCAAACTCTGGACCAGACCAATTTGATAGACAAATTTTGTTTTTCCAACATAAATGAAATTGAATAGATAATCACTAGTAGATATTTTAGTGTATATTCGAAAAAGTTATATTACAAATCTCCGATTTTCTAATATATCAGATCTCTGATTGTTCCTGCCACAAACATCGTGATTCTGTATGAAACGTCATTTCAAGCACTCTTAATTATCGTCCACCATTCTCTCCATCATAATGCACTCTTACACATACTCCTATATTTACACTTTTTATATATAAAATCGCAATTTAAGCCTAAAAAGTCTTAAGACGAAAGCTCGAAGTAATTCTTGGAACATCCGGTCTTTATCAGAAATCATTAATGACCAAATATAAAATGATATGTTTCTACTGTTTATAAACCATAAACCTAATCGTAACAGATTATAGATTCGAACTTTTGCGTTTATTTATAAATTGTTACTACGTACGTAACTATCCAAAACATACTGAAAAATAACTGCTTGCTTCACTTGTATTTCATGACTTTCTATCGACTTATGTATTTTCTTCAGAGTTTTATTATGCTTACGAAGTTACGATATATGGTTTCTCTGTAAGAAATCATTATGATGAAATATAATACGCAGTTAAATAAAGAAGACGTACGTACTATATAAGAAACTAATTCCTTTTTTAAGTATGAGTTTTAAAGTTTATAAACAATAGTTGATAAAAACACTAATAAAATTAGTATACATAAACGATCATAATATATAGTGTAATGGTTGTGCCCATAAACATGTTAATATAGTAGTCATTAATGTGCCACTATCCGAAGTAGAATTCCACATTATAATTATTGTTGACAAAAACAAATAGGAATTTTAATGAAAAACTCTTTCAAATATTATTTGATTTATTTTAGATCCTTTAACTAAATTATTAATGTAAAAAAATTTCAACTAAAATATTTTAATAAAAAAAAATTTCAACTAAAAATTCAATGAAAAAACCCTTCAAATAAAATTATAATAATAAAAAAAACCTTTCATGCGATAGTAATGTCAACATACTAAACAAATGCCATTAAATCGAAATTATGCACGTACTGATTGATTGTTTCTGATTTGTAATTGACTCTATCGAGTTTCAATGTTTTTTTTAACCATAAAAAGAGTATAACTACGCAAACTCCCTCTCAAATGATCAGGTATCATCTTGTAGTTATCATTTATGACGCATTCCAATGTTATGTACATGTTTCATGAATATAGTGGTATGAGTTTTTTTTTAAATCTCTTAATTGTGGGGTTTATACATGGATTTTCAATTGGTTGTATTGTATTTTCAATGTTGTTTCTAAACATATATTATATTTTCTAATGTTTAAATAAAATATACTTGCCATTTTTTAATAACTATGTCTCATTGTATCGATTTAAGCATTTGTTTACTATTTTAACAGTACTATCGAATAAGGAATTTTTTCATTATTGAAATTTTATTTGAGGGATTTTTTTATTAAGTTTTAGTTGAAGAATTTTTTCATTAAAATATTTAACTTGAAGGGTTTTTTAAATTAATAATTTAGTTGAACGATTTAAAATGAATCAAACAATATGTGAAGGGTTTTTTCCATTAAAATCCAAACAAATATATCAATACACACAACCCAATATTACATCAGTCGAAAACGAAACTCAAATTTTGGAAACGCAGAAAGATACATAATGGATTATATAGCGTATGTATATAGCCGTACAGAGACATATATTTTGGTATAAATGCATGAACCTAAACGTATAGAAACGATTCAAAAGTTTTTTCAGGATATAGATAGGCAACATGCATATAATCTTTAACAAAAAAACATGCAACATAATCTTGGTGATCACCCCAAAGCCTAAGGCCCGTACCTAATATAAAAAATGATATTTATTTTTAAATATTTAACTTCTGATAACACAAACAAAACATATTAAAAGTTATTTTACGTTAGTGTGAAATTTTTTTTTTTTGGTCACGACGTTAGTGTGAATTAAATGTTCGAATTGACACTTCCTTAGTGTCTCTGCCCGACCGCTTTGTGCCCTCACCATTCACAGCTGGATTTTACAACAAAGAGATATACACAAAAGGACATTATTGTCATTTCACACTTATCCGACATAAGTCGGTAAAACAAATACGTTGGTCTGACCTCTGTAGGCTTTGACTCGTATTTTAGACTCTCAAGTCTCAACTATATCGTATTATCAATTTTTTTATTTTATTTTTTGTAAATAATGAGAATTCTGAATTTTTAGTTTATAATCTTATTGATATTCACAAATAGTTTTTGAATATTTCAATTTAAAAAATAACTCTCCATTCTAAAAAGGGTTTAAACCCATAACACAAAATCGTATTATTAACTTCCATAATTATCTTTATGTATTGGTTATTATTCATGTAGTTAATTACGTAAATGTTAAATTGTTAAGCCATAATTAGCAGAAGATAAAGACCCAACACAAGCGATCCAGACCATGTTTATACGTAAGTATTGTATTTGTACCTAATCAAATATGTTTAAAAAAAAAATCTAATCAAATATTTTACGCGCTGAAAAAGTTATATCTACTTTTAAAAACAAACATTATGTATCATTTACTAGATGAGTATCCACGCATGATGTGATTTCATCCGGCAACCGTCAAGTTAGGAGAGAGCATGCGACATGGAGCTACCGCAAGGATCGGTGACACGTGCAAAGGTGAGGATGCTTACGGAAGCAAACGAGAGAATGTTCGAGGCGACACGAGGAGAAGACGCAGACGAGGAGGATCGGGTCGTGACACTTGTTCGGGCCGATCAACAAGATCAAGAAAGTGCCTAAGTGACAAAGCACCTTGTCTTGTACTCTTTTTCCCATGTTCGATTTTGTCCCAATGGGTTTTCCGAACATGGTTTTTAATGAGGCATCACAAGGTCGCTTACATCTTTCACTTAGCCATTTTCGCGATCTTCCAAATGGGCTTTTTCACCATCTCTACATGGGTTTTTCTTCTCAAATTCAAGCCCATTCATCAAGCCCAAACCCATCACGTTTTTGATAAGATCTTTTAGTCAAAATTGCATTTTCCAAAGTCTTTTGCATGTCTTACATTAATTAGTCAAACTCATTTATTACTTTTGTAATTTCCTAGATAGGTTGCATGTAACCTACCTTAGGCCTATATATATGTTCTCCCCCCCCTCATAATCGAATCATCCAAGTTTATAGAATCAAAGAAATCTCTTCTCTTTACTTGTGATCAAACCGCCGAAAACTTAAACACTTTTCGGTAATTCTCTCTTCGAGAGAATCCTCCTTCTTCTTGGTGCGTAATATCCAAGTTGATCGAGCCCCTACCCTTCACCGAGTCCCTCCTTACTCGTGTGGTTGTATTCACGTCCATCTCTATCTCTTTCCCTTAACCATTTCCGCGACCAACCTACCGTTCACGAGTTAGCTCCGATCAAAGTCCCGATCCACGCTTGGGATCGTATCAAGTGGTATCAAAGCACGCTTTGATCCAGAGCTAAGTTTTCTACTTTATCTTTGTTAATTTCGTTTTATCATTTTCATAAATCCATCATTCGGTTTTAAATCGCTATCATATTTTTCTATCGATTTCTTTTGTGCGATTCACTTTAAAGAATTTTGATACTCGTTTTTGTGGTTTTGTTGCAGCCATGAATGAAGAAACTAGCAACACGCAAGAAGAACAGTTCTTTAACCGTCTAATGCAATGAGTCGAGGCAAAAATGGATCAACTTTTTATCGACAAGCTTTCGGTCATTTCTCCTCAACACGTTCAACGGGCTAACGAGAAAAGGCCATTAAGGGAGGAGAATGAGAGGCAACCGGATCTCATTATGTCCGATTATGAGGATATTCTATCCGAGTATGCATCGCGACCTAGACGGTTTCGAGAACCGAGAGATCGAAGGGAAACACAAACCCAAACCCAAAACGTCTATGGTCATGTCAAGGTGAAGATTCTCGAGTTTTACGGCAAGAACGATCCGGATATATACCTTTATTGGGAGAAGAATGTCGATCTTATCTTCGATTGTCAAGACGTTCCCGAGAGAAACCGTCTCAAACTCGTCGTTACCGAATTTTGCAGCTACGCGCTAAGTTGGTGGGAAACCCTTGTTTCCACTAGGCGAGGATGTGGCGAGGAACCCGTGGTCCTTTGGGATCAACTCAAGCGCCAAATGAGGAAACGGTTCGTGCCTACTCACTACCAAAGAGAACTTCATCAACGCTTACGACGTCTCACACAAGGGTCCAAAAAGGTTGAGGAATATTTTCAAGATCTCGAAACCTTGTTGTTGCGAGCAAACATTCATGAAGACCACGAGGCTACCATGTCACGATTTTTGGGAGGCCTAAACCGCGACATCCAAGATCGTTTAGAGTTGCAACACTATGAAAAGATCGAGGAAATGCTTCATAAGGCCATCCTTATTGAACAACAACTTGCCCGACGGTCCACCAAATCAACCCCGATGTCGAATGCTTCTAAGTATAAGGAGAGCAAGCCGAGCTATCCTAAGGAGAAACTTACCGTTTTTGAGCCAAAAGACGATATCAAGGGTAAAGGGCTTTTTGATCCAAATAAAAGCCGAGACATCCGATGCTTCAAATTTCAAGGACGCAGACACATGGCAAAAGATTGCATCAACAAACGAGCGTTCGTCCTTCTCGACAATGGAGAAATAGTCTCGGATGATGAGTCTGAACAAGAAGAGTCTACCGATGAGATCGAGGAACCACCGGTTCAAGGAGAGCTACTTGTCGTGCAACGGACCCTAAGCTTACAATCCAAGGACAACGATCAAGCACAACGTGAGAATCTCTTCCATACCCGATGCGTTGTCCAAGATAAGGTATGTAGTCTTATCATCGATGGGGGAAGTTGTACTAACGTAGCAAGCGTCACGATGGTTCAAAAGTTGAGTCTTACGGTCCGAAAACACCCGCGACCGTATAAGCTTCAATGGCTTAACGACAAAGGCGAGATGAAGGTTGGAAACCAAGTGACGGTACCTTTGAGTATCGGAAAGTATAAAGATGAGGTCGTGTGCGATGTGCTCCCGATGGAAGCAAGCCACATCCTATTGGCCGGTCGTGGTAATCCGATCACACGGCCATCCACAATGGATTCACCAATCGGCATTCCTTCTAGTTCGATGGTCAAAAAATCACACTCATCCCCATGACTCCGCAAGAGGTGTATCAAGACCAACTCCGCCTTAAGCAAAAGTCCAACAAACCAAAATCTGAGGCCGCGACACTCATGATCAAATCGGGTGATATTCCTAAATCTCTATCTTTTAATAAACCGATATTTTTGTTTATATTTAAGGAATCTCTTATGAACATAGCCGACCTAGCACCGGTTATTCCGAGTGAGATGAGTTCCTTATTGCAGGATTACGCGGACGTATTTCCCGAGGATAATCCCGTCGGATTACCACCCGTCCATGGGATCGAGCATCAAATAGATTTTGTGCCGGGGTCATCATTACCAAACAAGCCGGCCTATCGGACTAATCCCGTGGAGACCAAGGAACTCCAAAGACAAGTCGAGGAGTTAATGGCAAAAGGTCACATCCGAGAAAGCATGAGCCCATGTGTCGTTCCAGTCCTACTTGTGCCGAAAAAAATTGGAACGTGGCGGATGTGCGTGGATTGCCGTGCGATCAACAACATCACCGTCAAGTATCGCCACCCTATCCCTCGTCTTGATGATATGTTAGATGAGCTTTATGGTTCTAACGTTTTCTCTAAGATTGATCTTAAAAGCGAATACCATCAAATCCGGATGAAAGAGGGCAACGAATGGAAAACCGCGTTCAAAACCAAGCAAGGACTTTACGAGTGGCTCGTAATGCCGTTCGGCCTTACGAATGCGCCTAGTACTTTTATGCGGTTAATGAATCATGTGCTATGACCTTATATCGGTCTCATTGCTGTTGTTTACTTTGACGATATTTTAGTTTATAGCCGCAGCTTGGAGGATCACGTCAAGCACGTCAGAACGGTCTTGGAAATACTCCGAAAGGAAACCCTTTATGCTAACTTGAAAAAGTGCACTTTTTGCACTAATAATATTGTGTTTTTGGGTTTTGTTGTAAGTGTAGATGGCGTTAAGGTCGACAAGGAAAAGGTCAAAGCCATCCGTGATTGGCCAACTCCAAAGAATGTAAGCGAGGTCCGAAGCTTTCATGGACTCGCTGGATTCTACCGACGATTCGTAAAAGACTTTAGTACAATCGCGGCTCCCCTCACCGAAGTCATCAAGAAAGACGTCGGCTTCAAATGGGAAAAGATTCAAGAAGACGCCTTCCGTTTTCTAAAAGAGAAGCTCACTAATGCCCCACTTTTATCCTTACCAAATTTTTCCAATACATTTGAAATTGAATGCGATGCCTCAGGAATTGGTATTGGTGCTGTTTTTATGCTGGATAAGAAGCCGATTGCGTACTTTAGTGAAAAACTCGGTGGAGCTACTCTCAATTATCCAACGTATGACAAGGAACTTTATGCGTTGGTTCGGGCTTTACAAACGTGGTAACATTATCTTTGGCCGAAGAAGTTCGTCATTCATACGGACCATGAATCACTTAAGCACCTTAAGGGCCAACATAAACTCAACAAGCGACATGCCAAATGGGTCGATTTTATCGAAACCTTTCCATACGTTATCAAATATAAGAAAGGTAAGGATAATGTCGTGGCCGACGCATTATCCCGAAGGTACACTCTCATTTCTACCCTTAGTTCCAAAATCATCGGTTTTGAACATTTGAAAGAACTATATAGTGATGATCATGACTTTAAGGAACTATACCGCGCTTGTGAAAAATATGCCAAAGGATCTTATTTTCGGCATAATGATTATTTGTTTCATGATAACAAGCTTTGCATTCCGAGTAGTTCTATTCGAGAATTGTTAACTAGGGAAGCACATGGCGGCGAATTAATGGGATATTTCGGAATCACCAAGACTCTCCACGTTTTGCAAGAACACTTCTTTTGGCCGCATATGAAACGAGATGTGGAGCGAATTTGCAACCGATGTGTTAAGTGTAAGCAAGCGAAATCCACAACGCAACCCCACGGTTTGTATACTCCTCTTCCCATTCCTACGCATCCTTGGGTAGATATTTCTATGGACTTTGTTATTGGCTTGCCTATGACGCGGACGGGTAAGGATTCGATTTTTGTGGTTGTGGATCGGTTTTCGAAAATGGCGCATTTTATTCCATGTCATAAAACCGATGATGCATTGCATGTTGCGGACTTGTTCTTTAGAAAAATTGTTAGGTTGCACGGCATGCCTAGGACCATTGTGTCGGATCGCGACACTAAGTTTCTTAATAATTTTTGGAAAATGCTATGGTCTAAGCTAGGCACGAAATTACAATTTTCTACAACTTGTCATCCGCAAACCGATGGTCAAACTGAGGTCGTTAATAGGACTTTATCTTCTTTGCTTAGATCGTTGGTTAAAAAGAATTTGAAATCATGGGAAGAATGTTTGCCGCACGTTAAATTTGCTTATAATCATGCATTGCATTCCGCTACATTGTTTTCACCGTTTGAAATTGTTTACGGTTTTAAGCCTTTATCGCCTTTGGATTTAACCCCTCTTCCTTTGAGTGAAAGAATTAGTATCGATGGTAAAAAGAAGGCCGAGGCGGTCAAACGAATCCATGAAAAGGCACGGGAAAACATTGAACATAAGACTAGGCTTTATGAGAAACACGCAAACAAGGGTCGTAAAAAGCTAGTTTTCGAGGAAGGTGACCAAGTATGGGTTTACCTAAGGAAGGAGTGATTTCTGAACGAGCGGAAGTCCAAGTTGATGCCAAGGATCGACGGTCCTTTCCGCATCACAAAGAAGATCAACGACAATGCCTACCATCTCGATCTCCAAGGTAATTACAAAGTTTCTAACGCCTTCAATATTTCTGACCTACTTCCGTTTGTTGCAGACAAAACAGATTTGAGGACAAATCCTTCTCAAGTGGGAGGGGATGATGTGATTCCATCCGGCAACCGTGAGGTTAGGAGCGAGGCACGCGACATGGAGCTACCGCTAGGACCGGTGACACGCGCAAAGGCGAGGATGCTTACGGAAGCAATCGAGAGAATGTTCAAGGCGACACAAGGAGAAGACGCGGACGAGGAGGATCGGGTCATGACACTTGTTCGGGCCGATCAACAAGATCAAGAAAGTGCCTAAGTGACAAAGCACCTTGTCTTGTACTCTTTTTCCCATGTTCGGTTTTGTCCCAATGGGTTTTCCGAACATGGTTTTTAATGAGGCATCACAAGGTCGCTTACATCTTTCACTTAGCCATTTTCGCGATCTTCCAAATGGACTTTTTCACCATCTCTACATGGGTTTTTCTTCTCAAATTCAAGCCCATTCATCAAGCCAAACCCATCACGTTTTTGATAAGATCTTTTAGTCAAAATTGCATTTTCTAAAGTCTTTTGCATGTCTTACATTAATTAGTCAAACTCATTTATTACTTTTGTAATTTCCTAGGTTGGTTGCATGTAACCTACCCTAGGCCTATATATATGTTCTCTCCCCCCCCCCTCCCCCTCATAATCGAATCATCCAAGTTTTTAGAATCAAAGAAATCTCTTCTCTTTACTTGTGATCAAACCGCCGAAAACTTAAACACTTTTCGGTAATTCTCTCTTCGAGAGAATCCTCCTTCTTGGTGCGTAATATCCAAGTTGATCGAGCCCCTACCCTTCACCGAGTTCCTCCTTACTCGTGTGGTTGTATTCACGTCCATCTCTATCTCTTTCCCTTAACCATTTCCGCGACCAACCTGCCGTTCACGAGTTAGCTCCGATCAAAGTCCCGATCCACGATTGGGATCGTATCAACGCATATGCGCGGAGTTTTTTCATATAATTACAATGAAATAAGTTATGTTACGACCATTTTTCCAACTACAAAAGTGGTTAGCATGGGTGTTTATACTGATATGCAG
This sequence comes from Arabis hirsuta, assembly GCA_964056655.1. Classification (NCBI taxonomy): domain Eukaryota; kingdom Viridiplantae; phylum Streptophyta; class Magnoliopsida; order Brassicales; family Brassicaceae; genus Arabis; species Arabis hirsuta. Next base: position 37,069,264 of record OZ053303.1, read on the forward strand.
GTTCTAGTTTATACCGATATTTTTTCTTTTTTTTCGATTTCTAATTATTTTGTAAACGCTAATATAATAATCTTGGGTTTAAAAAGGTGGCGATTTCAATGGCTTGAGGTGCTGGGGTGTTTTTGCCTGAACGTTGTTTTTGTTTTTCATATTACGTTTTGGTATGCGTTTTATAATAGTTGATTTATTTCTATTTATTTTGTTTATTTGTTTTTATGTAAGCATGTAGAGTGAAGTTGGGTTTTTTAAAACCTTCTGTTCTCGAGAAACTTGGAAATCTTTAGTGTCTTTACTCTTTAAGTAATGTTTTACAGCTCGAGAATATAATGAAGGCAGAATACTATTTAGTGTCAACAGTACAAACTTGAAAATAAAAAGAACAATGTCAAGCATCGAGAACTGATTGCATCATAATTTATACTTGGAAGAACGTACCATATTGTAAATTGGAAGACAACAAAACTCCTCAAAAAAATAGAACACTGTAACTTTGGTACCTTTAAAAGTATGGAAGTCTTTAACCTGATTATAAGCTTTACATGAGGAAGATGGTGTTCGAGTCCTGGTAAGTAGTCTTGTGATTTCTGGTGGGATGCGTAACCTTCATTAAATAGTAATGGAACATGATCTTGTTGTTCTAAAACTGCTTCGTACCCTCTTTGTTGTAGAACGTGGCTAGAACTATGGTTGTCATGTTGATCTGGATTGACAGTAATAAGAGTCAGTCTTGACTATGAACATGGTACACGTATGACCAAAAACTGGGATAATCCAAGTAACTAAGCGTGTGGGTTGTAATTAATCTCCATAATTAACAGCTCCGTGATACACACTTTGGGCTTATCATCAGCAAGCACCGCAAGTTCGGAGCCGCAACATCTACTATCTCCACCACCAAGAGACGCAAAATATGCATTTCCGTTCACATAACCATTCAAGAGCGACGTTGACGGCGTAGGTTTTTCTGGATTTTTGTTAGCAGACATAAGACCACCACGGTTTGAAGGAGGGAAAAATCCAAGACACGAGAAGATCATAGTGACAAAAATCATTCCAAAGCATTGAACACCAGTGTCTGCATAGACACAAATCAATTCTGAATTTGTTGGCGGTCTAAAAACCTCTTTATGAACAAGTTTCCAACCTGTCTCTTCAAGGACCTCTTTGTGAGTCTCTAACTGATTGTAGTTGGAGATATATGGGTAGAGTGTTCGTAGCATGATCATAACGACCATACCATAGAGGAAAAGAACAAGCATCATCGAATTAACAATTGAGAACCAATGAATTTGATCATCAACCATCAGAAGGCAAGTGTCCCATCTAGACACCCACTTCACATCATTCATTTTCCAGTAAATCAACATCATATGTGAATATAATTTCGCTCCCTGCTTTGACCTCTTGAGACTCAGAGTTGGTAACTGCACGCTTGGTGTGTGGATCACTTGTCGTTAATCGAGCTTTTTCGTTTTACTGGCCTTCATACAATTGCTTGACACTGCATTGAGAAACAACCATACAAATGTTTAGTCTACATACTGCAAAGCCAGCTCAGAAAGAAAGTCGATCAGGTTACTTTCTAAGAAAGAAACAAGGCAGAATCACATAAAATAACTTGAACGGCTTAACCTCAAACCCAATCATTCTCGACGAATCGATCTCTATATCTTTGTGATACCTAATAGTGAAGGTCAAGTAGTTGTGGATATAATGCTTTTCCTCCTTGCTCTACTAGAAATCAAGTATACATAAGGTCGAATCGGAACTCCTTCCTTTTAAACATATACCAAAGATGCTTAAACCAACAAAAATTCCCTTGAGATCAACGTGAAAACCATGGTGATAAACAACATTTTTCTGATCTTATATGCGATTTTCATCCGCTTTGTCCAAACAAGAAGCGACTTAGATGAATATAGACCATGAAGATGAGAGACGAAACTCAAATTTGGCATGTACTCATACATAATAAGTCGTTCTTGTTCTTCTGCATAGTACCCTCGTATGGTCAATAGTTTCTTCTATCGGGCAAGAATCTTGACTTTTACAGCAAAATCGAACAATTCTCTGCTATTCCATGCCTTTAATCTCTTGAACAATTCGAACAAAGCTTCAGTTTTTTAACAGAAAAAAGATGAAGAGTTGCGCTTAAAAAAAAAAGATAGGTGTCAAGCAAAAAAGTCGGCATGTATTATCTGTTGGAGAGTGCTATTCTCTTATTATAGTATAGATTGTTCAATTAGTCGATATATATGTATATATTTCGCGATGGATATTAGTAATTATACTTGTGAATAATCAGTTAAATTAAACAAATAGTTGTTGTTTACTAATCTTCAATAATCACTGATTACGTCTATGTAATCCAAAGTTTGCATAAGGTAACTTTATATTATAAATTTTAGTCATATTTAATTATAAAAAACAAAATTTAGTCATATTTGGAGCAGTGTTCTAAAAAGCGTTCTAGGCGTCCGCCTAGGCGGCGCTTAGGCGCTAGGGCCCTATAGACCGTGGCGATTACCGCTTTTGCCACCTAAAATATTATAGTATTATAATAATAAAGTAATATAAATGTTCTTTTATATAAATTGTAAAATTTTATATATTTGGCTATAAAATGATGAAAATAAATACAATATAAATTTGTTAATTATAAATTATGGTTTTTATATATTTTACTATATATATCTAATATATTATGTATTTTTGTAAAACGCTTAGACCGCCTATTAAATCGCCTAGGCTCCGATTAAGCATTCTAGGCACTAGGCATTGGGTCACCGCCCGCTTAGCGTCTAGCGTTTTCTTGAACATTGATTTGGAGAGTCTCGATATTGGAAAAAAAATGACTATAATAATCATAATAATCATAAAGAAAAGAAAATGACTATAATAGTCATATTTGGAGAGTCTCGATATTGCAGCGACCGAGCTTTTTTTCACACTGGCATAATTAATAGTATTACTCTAATGCTAATTGTTGTTTTAAAGTAGTACTTCCTCAGTTTTGAGTTTTTTTTTTCATAGAAGTTGGTATTTTAGATTATTAAATGATATTTTTTATAAATTTTAAAAGACATTAATTTAAAATATTTAACTTTTAAATTACTATTGGTTATTAGATATTGAAAAATATTTAATATTTCAAAAGTAATGTATTAATAACTTATAACTAATTTTTTTTTAATTTTTGTGAAAAAACTAAAACATCAATCTTTATAGAATGGAGGGAATATAATTTTTTTAGATGACGAAATGATTATAATAATCATAATTCCGGAAAATTCGTAACAAACCCACGTCATTCCTCGAGCCACTCGATCCACTAGTTAAAATCTAGTCTTATCAATTAGTTAGATTCTGGTTATATTTTGGGGTTGTGGGTCAACTTGCATGAGAAATAGCTCTCTTAGTTTTTTTTTTTTTTTTTTTTTTTTATCGTCAGCTCTCCTTTGTATATTTTGAATATGACTATTATTTTTATTTAAATTTTGTCGCTAACAAAACATATTTATTAGTCATCAGCAATTGTTTGTCACAAGACCAATGGCAATATTAGCTACCTATTTTCCTATTTGTTTTTTATTAAAAAAAATACTAATTCCTACTTGTTAGTATAATTAAGACTTGTCAAAATAAATAGTCTCAAAAATTAATAAACTCTCCGTCTGTCTCAAACATATGCTTCACCAACTTCGTACCATAGCCGGCTCTGACTGTGCCTACCATATATTTAAAAAACGCATTCATCTAGAATCTCGAATAATATCATTTAAAATCTCAATTTTTTAAAAATTTATTATAGTATAATGATAAATATTAAAATAAAAAAGTTTTTTAAAATTCTCATCCCAATTTCAAAACCATTTCCATACTAAAATATAAAAGATTAATTTTTTTTTTTTAAATTTGCCTTGAATTCCAAAAAGCTAGGCACGGTTCTTACACATAAATTATTGTATTCTCTTATGTAAAAAAATACAACTAAATATAAGTCAAGCTAGAACGAAAATATAAAAATTACATAACAGAGATTTAGTTTTTTTTTTTATCTTTGTAAAATAAAATTTAAACTCAACCGAAAACATATCCATCCGATTTATATCAAATAAGTTTCAGTTTTTATTATTTTAGAATTATATTACCGAATTATATCATATTTGTTGCCATTACTCATGAAAACATATCATATATAACTATATAAGTAAATATGAATAGTAATATGGTTGATCCAAACTATTTTCTCTTGAAAAACACATCTTCATTCATCATCATTCAACATTTCACCTATTTTGTATCGTAGTGATGGTAGTAACAACAATGACTACAATAATCGCACCGCTTCAAACACTTCTGATTTTCTGGACCCATTCTCATTATATATGACATATGATATCTAATATCGTATCGTCAATATCATTTCCCTAAGTTATAATTACGATGCCAAAAGAAGACCTACAATTACATAGTTAAATACTAAATTTAATATTCAATCGTCATGCAGAAAATGCTCATTCAAAAAGGACATGTTTAATTAATGGACCTATTCTAGATATTTTTAAACTAAACTAAACATATTATCTTGGAATGTCCAAAAACGACATGAAAATATATGTGAATGCGAAATTGTATTGCATCGGTCCTACAATAATAGCTGTCCTCTGTCAAATACAAAAATAAATGTGTTATAATTCAATTAGGGGTAAATTCGAATAAACCGTACGGGAAATCAAATTAAAATATTTATATCATAGAGATGGACCGGGCTATAATATAACAAGATCGTTTCGTTTGATGTCTTCGAGGAATTTGTCTTGGAATTTATATGTTTTCTTTGATTTGTCTAATTGTTACAGTTGATCATATTTACATAGTAATATGATACTTGTTGGACTGTAGACAAGTTAATTTTGACCAAAATGACAATTATTTGTCTGCTAATTACTCGACACTTTTAGTCATACGATGTGGTCCATATTGTACATATATATATGTGTCTAAACGATCCACATTGTTCCTTAATTATAGTCTAATCATACGCATAATATATCATCTTGGTTTTGTAACCAGACATAAAATGTATGATATTAATATCATGTATTGTAAAGTATGGTGAGATGAAAACAAATGCCTGAAATTACGTACCGCTAGATTTGTCAAATTGCAATTATGCTTTATGATAAATGTCAATACTTTTATGTTATAACGTAAGCACTTTTGTCAAAAACGAAAACGAAAACGAAAATGATACAATTAAGTTTCTAAAAAACGATACTCCAGTATTGAAATTATTGGTATTATGACTATGACGTAAGACTCTAAACTTCCAATATATTAAAATAGAAACTCAAGACAAGAATAGATGATCTCACTTTCAGATATCCATCTTTAAAGTAACCAGTGGATATTCTATATTTTCTTTTCTTAACTGTGATTTCAATTATGATTAACCATTTTAAACAATTTAAATGGCAATAATAACTGATGTTTCCCATATTATGGATGATGGTATAAGTTTTTGGTCCATGGTTCCTTGTTATATATCAAAAAGATTACTGCATTTTACTACTATTCGTAATATTTGCAGCAAATCGACAAAACGTATATCATCCTCCACGACAATAATGCTAAATCCAATACTCTCAAGTTACATTTCTCTGGCTCGTTTAAAATATATATATTTAAAACCCACTAAGAATAATATATTGGGGTTTCTTAGAATTTAAATTAGCATGTAATAAGACACAAATGAAGTATATTTGAAGTATGCAAATTCTATTGACTAAAGGACATGTACAAGAAAGATAGTCGAAGAGACGAACGATATTAAGTTTCAAGTTGCTGATAGTTAATATACTATTGTTCAGTGACCTTTCAAGTAATTTATGGACTTTCCGGTTTTTAAGCACAAAACCTATAAATAAAAAATCTTACTAGTATTCTTAGGCAGACTTATCATTATTAATGAGATAACCCTTGCTCTTCAATATTACGAAATACAGTGTCACTATTCCCATAATTAATTTTAAGTGGCATCAGTTGCTTTTCAATATTAGGCAGAACGAAGAAGAATATGGCTCGTTAAAAACCATGCTCTTCATTTATACTATTATTTAATTATGGGATCTTCATTAGGCTTATAAATTTATTTTTAGTTGTTAACAAATAAGACTTCTCAATTTACTTTAGCTTTAGTGATCTTGTTTGGCCAAACTATTTATGAATATATATTTATTGTTGACCACCATTGATTATTGTATAAAGCTAACCGAAACATCGATCATCACTATATTGGAGTCTACTTAGGTGTCTTATATGGACACTTACATAAAATACATATTTTAGTCAAATAATTATAATCGTTGATAGTTCAACCGATTATACTAACATAAAGAGAATAAAGTCCATAAAATCTAAAACAAAATGGTTATATATATATATATATATATATATATATATATATATTTAAAATATATTACCATATTTTAACTACAATATAAGCAAATTAGGGTTGACAATATGTAGTCCACTAATTCGTTGAATTGCTCGATATCGATAATTTGTTTTCCTAGGATAATCATTACTAGAATTGTACATGATCGTATATGTTCATAATTTCTATATAATTAGTATAATGATGCATTGTGTTTTGTTGTACACGGCTCAACTAGACTCTATGATAATGCCATGACGAAGATTTAGTTTTAATATAGATTAATTCTAGTAATATATATAGTGCTCGACAATATCATAATCAGTACAATATTAATCACCTAACAACCTGGTCCTGAACTATGTGTTATATATTTTGAGGGGCCACGTCAAAGTGTGCCGTTTATTTGTCTGTTTATTTATATGTTTATGTAATTATTTAACTTTTGTTCGTGTGGTGGTGTTTCTTGTCTAGTTTCCACTTATACACAAATATCAAGTGGAACCATTTTTGCAATATATATATATATATATTCATCGAGAAGATTATGGAATGGTAAACTGTAATTTGAGGCTATATAGTAGCAATTAGTAAACATGTTTTTCTTCACTTCTTGTCGAACAAACATGATGTTTAATTTTTAGCAAAAAAAAGAGTTGATGTTTAAGTATACGTTTGATCTATATATATATTTTTTTTGAAAGTGATGGTCCAATTGGAGCCGGCTTATCAAGTCATAGTGGACTCGGAAGGCAATGGCCCGTTAACCTTCCACCGTCAAGAGCGGGAAGTGAATGGTGTTATAACCAGTCTCACCCAGTCTCCTCCACTTTAGAAGCCACGTAATCCGAGCCTTCGCTAAAACCACGTGTCTCAACTCTCAATTTGGAATGGGCGGGCCAAATAATAGCCTAACCCGAACCCTGACCAATGAGATCAACCCAACGTCCCAACGCTTTATTGTCTCCAGTCGGATCATAAGCCCTAGTTACTGATCTATCTTATCCTAACATAATTTATTGTATCATGATACTTTTCTAAAAAATAAATTAGCTCGACTAAAAAAAAGAATAGTAAATCAGAGTATGTAACCTTTGTATATTAATCGAGAAACGTAATATAAAATCAATCAGGAACTAACTACAGTAAGACCTCCATAAATTAATACTCTATAAATTAATAATCATCATAAATTAATAAAAAAATCCGGTTCTAAATCGGATAAAAATTAACAAAATTCGATAAGATAATAAGATAATATTGTTTTTAAAACTTCTATGTAAAATTATAGTTCTAACAATAGTATAAATTAATTTCTACTGTAGTATAATTTGTGTGATCAAAATAATCAATTTTTGAATAAATTTGAATTCGTTTCTTCTTGCGAACAACCAAACTCCGTGTTTCGGATTTGGACATGGATTCTTCAACATGGTGAACTTATATAGCAAAGGGACTTGTTCATCTTCAAAAATAGTCGGACATGATCCAAACGCAAACACTGATTAAAAAAGTTTAGAGTAATTTACTTGTTAAACTAATAAAAACAAAAAGTCGATTATTACAAAATACTTGTAGCAAAAATAAAATAAACTTCTTTTTTTTTGGGTCATCAAATAAAATAAACAATTAGATAATTGTATAGATGGGCTTGAGAGCTAGCAAATGATTACTTGGGAGATAGTGCAATGCATTTGATTGATGTGTGAATAAATGATATGTGTGAATTTATGGGCAAATGAAACTGGAAAACGAAGAGAGAGAGAGAGAGAGAGAGAGAGAGAGCATACAATGAGTTAACGCAGACATAGCCGCCATTTCCACTTCTCACTCCCACTTACAACTTCTCCTTTTGGGTAAGTTTTCGACATCAATGCTCGTCTTAATCACCATTAATCTTCTCTATCATTATTCCCCACTATTTTTCAAAATCGTGGGAGAAGAAAGAAAAGGACATTAAATGTCTCTAATTATTAGAGATTTTAATTTCATATTCATTGTATTTAAGAGTTTTAATTTAACTTTATAATTTCACAAAAAAGTGTGAAATCAAATCAAGCTCTATCTTTTTTGCTTACTATCTCACTAAACCTATTGTTTTTTCGTTTTTTATTATATTTTTTTGTCACGAACACACTTCGATCACTGATTATCCAAATATCAGAGTATAAGAGAATAAATGAAAAACCGAAGTGCTAATACAAGAAAAAAACTACATTCTATTGCCGAGCGTTTATAGCAAGCAAGTCCGCCTTCTTATTCATATTCCTGAGACAATACGTAATGGTAAAATCTGAAAAGTATGTATATAGCGTCTTCAACTCCTCCAATTCCAGTTTAAATCATGGACATCCAGTACCATCTTTTTCAATACTAAAACTATTGTTACACTGATCATAATATGAAACATAATTTGGTGGGTGTTTTTATCATGTAAACATGCATATCATACTGTTACATACTTTTTCGGTAACATATTATTTAATGTTTAAGATTTCTATACACAAATTAAAAAATTATTTAATTATTTTTTTTCAATATAAAACATGTTTTATTATTAATTTCAAAACAATTCAACCAATAAAAATAATATGCATAATTCAAACTGTTAAAACTTACAAAAATATAATTAATTTTACATTAAAAATTGAAAATATCATCTAATTTAAAAAAAAATATCATCTATTATAATACGGAAAGAATATATATTTTTATCTAGTAATTTGTAATAGTGGATGTATATCCACTCCGATTTAATCCCTCATATTATTATTGACAAAAATAGAACATCCCAACAAAAAGAACCCTTCAAGTACCGGTTAAAATATCTAGTTAGATTTCTACCTTATCATTAAGAACAAACTGAAATATATATATTTATTTATTAAAAAAGAAGGAAAAAAGACAAAAAGAAACTGTAGAGACTATAAATAGGATCGAGAAGAAGAACTTTAAACTTCTTCTTTCAATCATGAACTACTCGCCTTCTCCAACTTTTTAAACTCATCATAATAAATTAAAAAGGTAGCCGAAATAAATAAAAACAAACTATACTAGTATACTTATTAAAAAAAAGTCTATTTATCTTTCCCTTTTTTAAATCCAAAAAATCCTATAAAACTCATAGCTTCTCTGTTCTTTACTTATACCTCACGTTATACATATAGTTTCTATAAATGCTTCTCTTTCCTCTCGAATAATCTTCCTTCACTTCCTCTATATATATACAAAAGCCCTATATACACTTCACTCTCCCTCTACTTCTCTCTCTCTCTTCTCTTTGCTCTGTTTTCTTCTCTCTCTCTCTCTAAAAGACAAACATGACGGTGGTGAGAGAGTACGACCCGACCCGAGACTTAGCCGGTGTTGAGGATGTTGAACGACGGTGCGAGGTCGGACCAAGTGGCAAGCTTTCTCTTTTCACCGACCTTTTGGGTGACCCGATTTGTAGGATCCGACATTCACCTTCTTTTCTTATGTTGGTAAATAAACTAAATTCTCAAATCTTTTATTTGTGTCTCTTCTTCTTCTTACTTACTTCTCTCACTAACAAAAAATCCGATTTTTAAACCTTACAAAAACTCTGTTTGATTTTTAAAAGAACCCATTTGTCTTAAGTAGAATTTCAGTTTAAAGTTCGTATATATTTTTCGTTTCCTGATTTCTCTGACTCTTGATAAGATCAAAAGACTAAGTAACTAACCAAAAAAAAGTTAGTATTAACTTTTAAGTTTATTTAAAAATGTAAAATAAAAACCAAATTTTAATAACGGAAATTTTTGTGTAACAGGTGGCTGAGATGGGTACGGAGAAGAAGGAGATAGTGGGAATGATTAGAGGATGTATCAAAACCGTTACGTGTGGCAAAAAAATCGATTTAAATCATAATCCACAAAACGACACCGTTTATAAGCCACTCTACACTAAACTCGCTTACGTTTTAGGCCTTCGTGTCTCTCCTTCTCACAGGTACTGTATTATAACTCCCCTACTAATCACGTAATTAACGATTTTTTTTATTAAACTAATCATTTAAAATTTTGGTTTTGTGCAGGAGACAAGGGATTGGGTTTAAGCTGGTTAAGATGATGGAAGAATGGTTTAGTCAAAACGGCGCCGAATATTCGTATATAGCAACAGAAAACGACAATCAAGCTTCGGTTAATTTATTCACCGGTAAATGCGGTTATTCCGAGTTCCGTACACCGTCGATTTTGGTCAACCCGGTTTACGCACACCGAGTCAACGTCTCGAACCGTGTTACCATCATCAAATTAGACCCGGTAGACGCGGAATCATTATACCGAATCCGGTTTAGCACGACCGAGTTTTTCCCGCGTGATATCGATTCGGTGCTCAGTAACAAACTCTCCCTCGGGACTTTCGTAGCTGTGCCACGTGGAAGCTGTTACGGATCCGGGTCTGGATCATGGCCCGGTTCGTCTAAGTTCCTCGAATACCCACCCGAGTCATGGGCGGTTTTGAGCGTGTGGAATTGTAAAGACTCGTTTCGGTTAGAGGTTCGTGGCGCGTCGACGTTAAGGCGCGTGGTGGCTAAAACGACGCGCGTGGTCGATAAAACGTTGCCGTTTTTGAAATTACCTTCGATTCCTTCGGTTTTTAAACCGTTTGGGCTTTGTGTTTTGTACGGAATCGGAGGAGAAGGCCCACGCGCGGTGAAGATGGTTAAATCGCTTTGTGCACACGCGCATAATATCGCGAAAGACGGCGGTTGCGGCGTTGTGGCGGCGGAAGTCGCCGGAGAAGAGCCGTTACGGCGAGGAATACCTCATTGGAAAGTGCTATCGTGTGCCGAGGATCTTTGGTGTATTAAACGACTTGGAGAAGATTTTAGTGACGGTGTTGTTGGTGATTGGACTAAATCGCCACCTGGCGTTTCGATTTTTGTGGACCCTAGAGAATTTTAAATGTTTTGTTTGATAATATAGAATCTTATAACGTTCATGTGAAATTAGGTTGTTTTTATTTTTGGTAATTTTTTTTGTTTTGTTTTTTTGTTATTTTTTGTTTTGTTGGGTGTTAAAATTAGTGGTAAGAGAGGCAAAATCTCCTACTTTTGGGTTTGTTGTGTCTTCTTGTCTTGTAAATGGATCTAGCTTTTTAAAATACTTTTTCTCTGGCCAAACTAAAACGCCGACCTCATTTTATTTTAATATTAGAGAAAATTTCGTGAACACAATGATATGTAATATGATGTTATTGTGCACCGTAAGACGATCGGTGTGATTGATAACATTATATTATTTCAATATAAAATATATCGTTTTAGTAGTTATTAATCACAAAAATAGTGTAAAAAATGTTATTAAAAATGGTATGTTTAATTTTTTTCATACCGTTATTTTTACATTTTTACACTATTATGTGACTGTTTAACGTTTTCGTTTACAGTTAAAACCTTAAATCATTTTAAACCATTAGTCGGGCTCGACAAAGTAACAATTTACCAAACAAAATCTTTATTTGTTTAATAAATGTGAATATATATCCATTTGGAAAAAAAAATCTCATTAAAACTAAGACAAAGACACATTTTCTTTAGAATAAATACAATATAATATGATAGATTAGTTTAGATGTTCTTTTTGTAGGTGTGGTTCTTAGTACTTTGCTAATTCGAGTGTGATCATTGAAGGATATTGGAGAATAAAAACAGCTTTTGATATCGCCAAAACTTACGTGTAAATGACATGAATATCAATATCATGGACCACACTTTTTCTCAATTTTATGGTCCCAAAAGATGTTTAACTGATAGATTTATATGTTTCTTTTGTTGTTTTGCATTAGCAAAAGCTAGAGCATGATTGAAACCTTTGAATCGGGTTTGATATCGTGTCTTTGTCCAAAAGAGGTATTGTCGAGTCTTGAGCACCGATCGAGTCAGTGAAAGTTTATACTATACGGTCTTGTTCATCACATAGTAGGACATGTGGATAACTTCGATCGACGAGTATTACTTTGTGTTTGTGGATTATATTTTAGATTGGCATTTATGTGCCTATGTTGACCGGAGGTTTGGTTTTTAGCTGTTGTGAGTTTATTCCATTTTAGCATTTCTTGCCAATATATATGTAAGGATGTTGTGAGAGATTGATCTGATCCGATCCGATTTGACCCGGTTCTAATAGACATTAGTTTTTATTTTTTCGGAGAACAAGCCTCGATGAATCATAGTTTTGTGATATTTGTGGATCGGTATACTAACAAATACAAAATAAATGACAGGTTTGATGGATTTGATAACGGTTCGGTTATATATATATTGTCATGTAAAAAATCTCTGTTTTGATGAGAAGTGATATTTTATTTTGGATATGCCATATATGCTATTAAAGCTTCATTTTGGATTTTTAAGACCAAAATTTATGATTTTGTAGCTAGTAAAAAATAATAATGGAAGTTAGGTTATAGTCTTCACGGGTTTCTCAAGTAGACGCGATCATGTGAATCTTAAGGATCTTAAAGCAAACATATTAGAGGACAAGCACTAGTAGCAAATTGAAAATTTAATGCAACATTTTGAGAACGATATTTTTTTTCTGAATTAAATCAACGGTACATATACTCCAATTTATGAGTACTTTACAGTATTTACTTTCACATATAAATTAAATATAATCTGATAAACAAAATATCGTGCTTGTCCTCTAATATTATACTCCTATTAATCAACGTGAGGCCACAAAAGCACTAGGGGGATATTTATATACTCCTATTTATGAGTACTACAGTATTTACCTTCACATATAAATTGGTTTATTTCAATAATCATAAACAAATTCGTAGATATGTGAACGACCTTGTTCAAACACAAAATTCCATGGATAGTTTGGGAGAAGATAACAAAAATCTAAGAAGGAAGGAGGCATGGGGATCAGAGATATGCGAGATTTTAATATCGCCTTTTTAGCAATATGGGGTTGTAAGAATATGTTTGATTTTGTGTATGAAAATGGTGAATTGTAATATGTTATGTGTTTCAAGTAATGAAATGAAACATTGGCCACAAAAAAAACATGTTCTCATTTATTATTTATTCGAAGGGAATATGCGAGTGCGTTCGTTGGGGAAAATGATGTAACAACATTAGTGAAGCTATATAAATATTTATTTTATTTTTCTTTAATCAAAGAAAGAAAACGACGAAGAAGATTTATAATACAATTTTATATAATACAATGAAAGTGGCGAATTAAATTAAAAGTATCATTTTTGTCGGTTTAATGTTTTTTTCTCTTGACAACCACAATTTTGTCGGTTTAATTTCTCAACCACAAATGTTTAAATTGTTACTATAGTATAGTGTTCGTGAGAAATTTAAAGTGAAACGTTATTTTAGATAAATATTACTTTAGTATCGTTTTCTATATATTTTTTCTTCTAGTTTATGAATTGGAGTTTTTTTTTTTTTTAAATATATGAATTTGAAAGTTTTCAATAGAAAAAACAAAACAATATAAAGTCTTCAAAAGTCCACGAGATATGAAATAACGAGTTGGGCCGGAGGTCATAAACGTCTCACAAGACTATCCGTACAAGTCCAAGTCAAAATTCAACAACTTTTCAGAACCATTTCTTATGAAAAAGAGTAGAGGACTTAAAATTGTAACTTGTTTTGTCTTTCTAATTTGTTAAAAGAACATGTTTTTCTTATCTTCAAACAAATTTATTTCCCACAATTACAAAGCAATTTTCGACAAATTTTTTATTTATTTAGAGTGTTAATTAAGAATAATCATAAAATGTTACTAAAAGTAAAAAACAAAGGACTATTGGATCTAATTTTCCTTCTTATTATTATTTCAAGAAACCATTTTTTTTTTTAAATACTTGCATTTTAAAGTGACAACAAAGCTACCAAGGAAGAAGAACATCACAAAAGACAACAAAATGGTAAACATCTGATAAACATTTTTATCAAAATCTAAAACATAAAAAAAAAGATGGAAATATTTTCTTCTTGATTCCTCTAATGCTTCTTGCTTGTTGAAGAAGAAGACTTAGAGTCATCATTAACAGAACCAGGACTTGAAGTCCCTGAGCTACTCACAATCTCTCCACTTCTGTCTTTACCAGACCAAAGCTTTGAAAACACTCTAGAAACTCCCAATCCTCCTCCTTTCATCAATTTCCCTTTATTGTTCTCTTGTTGATTCTTTGCGAGTCTTAGATTTGCTAATTCACCTCTCAATGCTTTGATATCTTCTGTGTCCCAACACTCTGTGTCGTCTTCGGTGTTTGTTGATCTTGAAGGCTGGATAATCTCCGGCGTGCTGTTTCCGGTAGATGATGAACCGTTGTTGTTGTTGTTGGCTCTTACTTGTTCAAAGAAGAGCACTTGCACCACTACACGCATTGGTAACCGTTCGTTTTGTACCGCGTGCGCGCAAGCTTCCGCTGATAGTTTTCTACAGTCCATTAGCTTGCAGATTCGCTTCTTTTCACTCTTGTTGATCTCCGGATGTTCCTAATGAGAGAAATGTTTGAGCAAATCAAAATCTTGATTAGTAACTTGATCAAATCTTGGATTAGGGAGTGTCTTGTTCGGATCCGAACCAAGATCGTAACGATTCGTATTCGGTTTCTTTACTTTATAAACAAAACAATGCGACATTGCTGATAATATATCTATATGAAAGTTTGTTTAGATTGAGTTCTTTATCTTACCTTGAGAAACATGTCGATTGCGCGATAAACTCCGTCATGAGACTGTCTAGGAAAGCTCGAGACCATCTCCGCGAGTGAGAGGAACTTCTGAAGAGGCAAACTATCGGAATCCCTCGATTTCTCGGCTAAATAACCATCAACAAGTTTCGCGACAGATGCTTTTGCGGTTAAATCATCCTCTTCCGATCGATTATTCATATCCCGGGATTTCAAGAAAACCTCAACTAAGCTCTGCATCAAATCAACATCATAGAGCATAACATCACCTAAATTCGCCTCATCTAATCGTTCACCGACTCTGTACTTTAACCCGGTCTCTTCATCACATCCAAGAAAGATCGAAGCTCGCAATAACTTAGTCAAGAAACTCATAGAAACACTACGTTTCTCATCAGGAATCAGCTCGAAGATCGAATCAGCCAAAGCTCTGTACTTAGCAAAGTCAGTAATCTGTACGGATGAGCCGCCTTTGCTGAATCCAGGAATCCTTCTAGTCGCATAAGCTTGCAATGCTTCTCCGATAACATCAGCGGAAACTTTCCCTCTTGCTTCGATCGTAGCGATCGCTCGTTTATACAAATCGATATGCAAATCGCAAAGATCCTCAACCCACCAATCTCTAGGAACAGCCTGAGGTTTCCTCAATCCGTTGTCAAGATTCTTCTTCTTGCTATAAGTATAAGACCATTCGACTTTCGAAGTATCGATGCAAGCTCTAGACGCGACCGAGTCAAGACAGCGACTCGTTAGCTTCAACTCCTCGGAGTACGGAGACAAAGCTCTCGTGGTCTGAAGCACGATGATCGAATCTTTCCAGCTCTGAAGTATGCTAGAGTTCAAGAAAACTTCAATCTTGTAAACAAGATTCCCTTTTTCGACGGTTTCATACATTTCAAGAAACTCAGCTGCGCAACGAGCAGCGACTACGTTGTAAGCGTTTAAAGTAACAGTCATTCCGTAACAGAATTTAGCACATATCTCAAATGAAGCTGGTCCACCAGGAATCTCTGGTATTTCAATCTCATCTTCTTGATGTATCTGATTATCTTCATTTGATGACGATGTTGTCGCTATAAGTTTCTGTAACCGTGCGCTTTTCGATAGCAATGGGAACTGAACAAAGAAAACAGAGTATGTCATAAAACAGAGTATGTTATAAAACAGAGTATGTTGAATCAAACATTCATTAGACTGACCTTGTGAAGGTAGAATTTGACATCACCAATGATGACAATAACATCTGTTGCTAACTCAGTTGAAACATACCTTAAAGAACATAAATCAACACAAGAAAATTGTCAGAATAAACAAACACAAAGAGAACTTTACATTTTCAGATCTATAAGTTGAGCAATTTGAAGACAAACCTAACATTGTCTCCTTCAGATTGAAAGGAATCAGGTTTGGATCCAAGTTTCATAAACTTCATGATCTTGAATCAGTAAAGAGAACTCCAAGACTCAAAGAAAAGTGGTTCTTGAGTGAGAAACAGAGAAGCAAAGACTCTTAAGGAAACAATGGTAATGGAGTCTCACATCTCAAAGAGAAGAACATTGAAAATATAAAAGAAATAAACTTAGAGATGCACAAAACACCCACTCAAAGCTCGAATTTACTGACACAAACCCACACACACAGAGATAAAACCTTTTTTTTTTGGTTTTTAATAATCAAATTCTTTCACTTTTTTCTAAGTGCTTCACACATTCACAAACTCAAAAACACGTGAAAGTCTCTTTTTTTTTTTATAATCTCTCGTTGTTTTATAGAGACGAATCCAAAGCTTGAATCTTTATGGGCTAAAGCGTCGTCGTTTTAGTAGTAAAACCTGCAAGAAGAATCAAGAGAAAAAGTTTTCAAGATTGCTACTTATTCAATAGACAAGATGAATCAAATCTTTTTTGAAATGTTTGTTGAAAAGAATCTAACAAAACACCCACAAAAAAAAACATAAGTGGCTGAAGAGGACTAATTTCTAATAAAAACTCGTTCTTTTTGAAATCAAGAATCGATTCGAATCTTGAAAAACCCTAAGAAATATCATAAGTTACAAGACTTTCAATAAAAAAGAGTAACCAATTGAGTCAATTTATAACAAAATATTGTGAAGGAATTACATCAAAATACCTTAAACTTGAAGCTCTCTTAATAACTAATTGCTTTCTCTCTCTAAAGAGACCCACAAAATGAGATAACATCAAAAGCATGAGCTGTGTTCTTCATCTTTAAACCCATCAACACAAAACCAGAAGACTCTCTCTCTCTCTCTCTCTTTCTTGAGATCAGAGGGTTTATGATAAAAGATTCTTTCTTGTTCGTAAGCGATATAACAGTGACCTTTCGTTATAACTTTCTTCTTTCTTTGATTTTGGAAATTGAGAATATCAAAAAGGAGAAAGGAGCCAAACCAAAACTGTGAAAGAGAGAAGAACAAGAAGAGAGAAAGAGAGAGAGAGAAGCTTTGTTGTTTTTGAAGAAATGCACGCGAAATCTGACAAAGCCACTTACTTTGTGTGCCCCCTTCTCTTCAGACAAACTTACCTTCTTTTCAGGATATGTTTTTTCTTCTTTCCTTTTCATTATCTCCCTACTTTTTACTTTTCTTTTTGGAAAAAATCATCAATCACATTATTTTACTTTTAATTATAAAATTATTTTAAAACTTTTAGTTGTTTTTAAAATATTTTTATTTCGGTTTTAATTATTTTCAAACTATTTTTGAAACCACAATTAGAATTGAGAACAATGAGAATTTTAACTGAGTTCGTTTTTAAAATTAGTAAGAGTAATTTTTATAATATCCGAAATTTCACTTTAATCTTTTTATTTACACTTAAATATTAATTTAGAAATCTGTTTTTTTATAGCTAACCTATCACTGATAAATAGCGTAAAACTATATATATATTTTTAGGTTTCTATGTAGTTTTTTTTTCTTCTCATTTGTTATAACAAAAAAATTATTTAGTAATTATAATGTACATTTCGACAAAAAAAAAAGTAATTATAATGTACATAAACGAAGCTAGGAGGACACAAATGGATCAACTAGAAGCATGCGAAATCTTTCCTAGTTATAGTTGCTGATGAACTATTAGATTTTAAATTATTTCATCATTAAACGAATATCTCCTAATTTGTGAATCTTAAGATATCATAAGAGCATAGTCTATTGTGAAATTGTGAGTCGTACTTCAAGTTATATTAATAAGTGAAAAGAAAGTCAAAGAGTTCCGAAACCTATTTAGACCTAAAATATATACTATATGTTTGGGTTGTTGCAGAAAATCTTCTTGATTAGAGACTCACTTAAAATGCAAATTTGTAGATCCTCAAAGATTAATATTAGATAATTAGATGATAAGAGGTGCGATGCATGTGGCTGCCAATAAGAATCCAATGAATCTAAGCTTATAAGAAGTTAGAAGTCGATTCATTGCTGTTTCATCTTCACATGGTTTATACATCTCACGAATCTATTCACATTATCCAATACATTTCTCTATTCGACTTTTTAATTGTTTTTGTGTTGTCCTTGATCATATTAGCATCTAGCTACTTCTGATATTAGTAGTAGTTGAGTGATCAAGTAAATTTTTTGACATCATGGATAGTTGAATGATTAAATTAGATATGGATTGACATCTAAATATTTAATAACAAAAACTATAAATTAGACCACCTGCTTTAAGAAAAAGAGTAAATAGATGGGTGATTAATTGCTTGAATTTGACATCTAGAATCATGTAGCCTCTATAGGAATGTATCTTCACATGATTGAGATAACATCAGGTTCTTTTGTGCAAAGTTGTATTTGATCATATCTTGATAAACTATGCAGTAATTTGTATACTTGGTGATTAAAAATTCAAGAGAATTATCTCAAAATATTCGTGTGATTATAGCAAAGCATATGGCCGAAGACTGCGAATGAAGTGGCATAAATTTCGAAATGCGGAAGCTAAATAAATATAACATCATTAGGAACAAGAGCTAATGATGATTAATTGCACTTTTTGTGTATATTAATTTTTTTGTTTTTTGTTTAGTAGTATATAATATGAAACTCACCTAATTTTATTCTCACGCTATGCATATTTTTAAGTTTTTTAATATCTTTTAATCTATATGAAATGAAAGTATGAAACACACCTAATTTATCATTGTACAAACTCGAATTATAAGCGATATTATAATTTGGTTTCCCGAAACACATGAGTTTACATAGTTATGTTTAGTGTAGTTTCTTATAATGTTTAGCAAATGAAATAGTTAGGACCAACACAATATTTTATCAGAATTTTCTTTCCCAAAGTATTGAACGTTTAATCGATAAGGAAAGTGGAAAGCTACATGTCACCTAATTAGAATATGGAAGAGTTGAGTACTCGTGTGATTATGGGAACCACCAAAACGTGGTCCATGCATCTCTTTTTTAGCCAGCCTTTATCTCTTCGTTTTCCCAAATATCCTCACTTATTTCGTACTAAATTATTTATTCTTATTTTATTTTAATATGGTATATGATCAAAGTGATCATAACCATGGAATCTATGTAAATCATTTTCCATAGTTGATATCATTACCTTCATTAGTCTTATAAAAGTCTATATCTTACATTTTCTCTATTTATTTCTTATATATGGATTTACTGTTTTGATGGTTAATTAGCTACCAATCACAAAACTGAGAAAATAATGATATCATCATTTAGGGATATATTCAATCTCACATGTAAAGAAATTTGAGTTTTAATAATATTTTAGATGATTTTAATGATTTTATGTGATTTTAGGAAACTTAATAAAAAATTCTCTACAATTCTACATAAAACCATAAAATTTGGCTTTTTGTATTTTTAATAAAGAAATCCTCTCAAATCTCTCTTGAACTCATTGAAATCATTAAAAAATAAATTCGTCGTATGTTTTGAATATCAGTGGATTCGAAATTATTTTTCCAAATCACTAGTTCAATAAAGTTGAATTTTAATAGAGTTTTCTAAATTCATGATCCAATAACACGATATTTTTACTTCTTTAGTTATTTTTTTTTGTTTATCGCTATTTTTTATCATTTCAAATAACTGATTAAAAAATTAGTTTATGTCACTTTAAATTATCAAATTTATGAATATATTATTTTGTTAATTTTTCAATATCTTTTTAACTTTCTCTTATAAAATCAGTAGATTCTTCTTACTCATATATTTTCCTGACATAAATACCTAAAACGGAAAATTTTCCATTTAATTTATAAAGAAAATAAATATAAAAAATAAGTGCTACCTTTAGCCAAAAATAATAAGGGAAATTTATGAAAATAGCCAAAAAACAATTAAAATTAAAAAAATTGGCTAATGTTGACATATTTATCCTCTCCTATAAATAAATAAAATTTAAGTGATGTAGAAGTTGAAGAGATCGTGACAGAGAGCTGAAACACCGACAGTTGCGGCGGAGACGCAGTGAGGACCGAAAGACTCGTCGGTCATTGTGGGTTTGCAGCATTTTTGTAGAGAATGATCCTGTCCAATTTTCATTCTACGAATCGATCTCGTATCTCTCCGATTCGTTTCTTGCTTCCATTGTCTTCTTCCTTTGAACCAATCATCGTTGATTGATCGTCTTTCCTAATTCCAGTCAGTTAAAGTAGGATTTTTTTTATTGTTCTGATCAGTTAAAGTAGAGATTGATCGAGACGATGTGAAAGTAATCGAATGGGAAGAATTCGACCATGAGCTCATTGGGTTATGGAGTCTTTCTTTTCCTCTTAAATTAGCCATAGAGAAGAAGCTTAGCCTCCAGCGTCTCTTATTAAGGTTTTTCTCTTACTCATGTGTTTTTTTTTGGGTATGTTTGGTTTTTTTATTAGTTTCAGAGTGTAAAGTTTAAATTTTTGTTAGTGGGTATTGTTTGAAGAAATGTAGATGAAGCTAGCTAGAAACTCATTCAAAGGAATTCACTACAAGAAAACACAGTTTTAGCGTCGAAATTTAGCGTCGAAATTAATTCGATGCTAAATTAGCGTCGAATTGGTGTCGTTGTCAATATTCGACGCTAATTCGACGCTAATTAGGGACGAAACAATTCGATGCTAATTTGACGCTATATTGCGTCGAATTAGCGGCGAATCTCCGTCGAAGGGTAATTTCGACGCTAAATCGATGCTAACTTTGCATCGATTTAGCGTCGAATCCATAACATCGAATTTAGCATCAAATTTTAATTTAAATTTGGTTTGTATGTATTTATTTTCGAGTATTTTTATTTTTTTTAAAAGAAATTATGCTAAATTAGCATCGAATTAGCGTCGATTTGGATAAAATTCGTATAAATTCCAATGCTAATTCGACGCTAATGTAGAATACTTTTTTTTAAAACTTAAAAATAATAAAATTTAATAAATAATTGATTCAATTGCGAATGAATAAGTATGTACAAATTATATATTTTGTGGTTTAATAAGTATGTTCAAATCATAAATATTGTATATTTTGCGATTTGTCTACCCTAAACCCAAACGTAAAATTTGAGTGATTTAGCATCGAATTAGATTCGAAAAAATGAGTTCGGCGCTAAATCGACGCTAAATAATTGATTCAATTGCGAATGAATAAGTATGTACAAATTATATATTTTGTGGTTTAATAAGTATGTTCAAATCATAAATATTGTATATTTTGCGATTTGTCTACCCTAAACCCAACCGTAAAATTTGAGTGATTTAGCATCGAACTCATTTGTTTCGATGCTAACTCGATGCTAATTAGACGCTAATATAGGGTTTAGGGTTTAGCATCGACGAGTAAAAGTGAAGCATAAAAGTTATATATATTGAAATATCTAATTGCAAACAACTAAGTATATTTTAATAATTTAAAACAAAAGGCTAAACTATATAGGTTTACATATATCAAAGTTATATACTTTGATTTTTAAAAATTATATAGATTTACATATATCATTATAACCTTATACGAACAAAATATGTATTTTGAAATTTTAAATTTTAAATTATTCAGTAATAACAAAGATTGAAAGGGAAAAGATAGTTTTTGTAACGGTAGCGGTTTCGTTACCCTAAACCCCAAACGTAAAATTTGAGTGATTTAGCATCGAAATGGCATCGATTTAGCGTCGAACTGACTTGTTTCGATGCTAATTCGATGCTAAATCAATCAAATTTTACGTTTGGGGTTTAGGGTAAAGAATGATGATTTTATAATATCTGATGCAAAAACGACGTTATATTCAATTATTTTGATTAAACCAATGGCGGTAAACCAAAATTTTTCATATTTGTTTTGGCTAAGCCTTTGGCGGTAAATCGAAATATTTCGTAATTCGACGCTAATTCGACGCTAATTCGAGGCTAACATAACAAATTTCCGGTTCAACCCGCGGTAAATATTTATTTCACGTGGGAAATCAAAAAATTAAATGAATTAAACTTGGTACGACGCTAAACCGACGCAAATTTGCGTCGGTTTAGCGTCGTACCAAGTTTAATTAAATCAATAACTCCTCTTCTTCCTCTTCTCTTCCCCCCCGCGACCCATCTCCTCTCTGCAAATAAAACCTCTCTTCTCTGCAACCCATCTCCTCTCTTCTCCTCCTTCTTCCTCCTTCTTCCTCCCTTCTCTTCCCCCCGCGACCGCCGCTCACCTCTTCTCTGCAAGCCATCTTCCTCCTTCTTCCTTCTTCTTCTTCCTCCCTTCTCTTCCCCACGCGACCGCCGCCGTGCCTCTCTCCGCCGCTCACCTCTTTTCTCTCTCTCCGCCTCTCAACTCTTCTCTCTCACTCCGCCGTTCAACTCCTCTCCCTCCGCCGCTCACCTCCTCTCTCTCTCCGCCGACGAGATCCCGTCCAACTCTCTCCAAACCGGTTTGATCCGGTTCAATTATGGTAAATTTTTTTTTTCAAATGTTAATTAATTATTGTTTTGTGGATTAGTGTATTAAATAATGGAATTTTTAGGAGGTAAATTGTTAGGAGGTAAATTTTTAGAAAAAGTTTTTTAGAAAATAGAATTGAATTTAGATTTGATAGAACGGATTTTTGTGTTTGTAATGATATATAAGTTATATATAAATTTAAAATATTTTTATTAAACCTCATCAAAACGAATTTGTTAATTTATGCATTTGTATTTCTTTTTATTTTAGAATATTTTTATTTTCATTTTTTTAGAATAAAATTTCTTTTATAAAAAATTAACAATTCGACGCTAATTCGACGCTAAATTAGCATCAAATTAGCATCGAATAGAATCGCCTATTGTCGCTAATTCGATGCTAATTTAGCATCGAATAAGCGTCGAATTGTTGCATCGTATGAACGTGACGCTAATTTAGCATCGAATTAGCGTCGAATATTGTTTGGAGGCAAATTTAGCGTCGGATTAGTGTCGAATTAAATTTAGCGTCGACGATTTAGCGTCGAAATAGCATCGAATTTTCTCGACGCTAAATGTCTGTTTTCTTGTAGTGATTGAATGTGTCTTAGGACCAATAATGTTCATTGTGTTGATGTACTAGTTTGCATTTCAATCTTCTACAAATATCATAGATCCAAAATTGTTTACACATAAAAAACAATTTTATTTTTAATTTTTGCTAAATATAATAATGGTTTAATCGTTATTTAACACATTTTTTAGCTTATATTTTTAATTTTAAAAGAATTGGTCTATTTTTTTAATTTGTGTATAAAAATTAGTCTATTTCTTTAATTCTCCCAAATAATAATTATTAGAAAGAAAAAAAAAAGAAGAGGAATCTTCTGGCCCTGACAGAGGTTTTGCTCTTGGCGGCAACAAGTGTGCGTTGATAGCGAGAGGTATATAAAAAGGTTTAATTTTTCCTTTACTCAAAATCGAGAGATTAGAAAAGTGAAATCTCTCCCGAATTTGATCTTCTTCGCGTAATTTCGCTCTCGTGAACATCGATTCTTCCATGATCTACATCGATCCGTGAAATTAATTTCTTTTTCAGGTCAGATTTTTCGATCCAATTTATAATTGCAGATTCTTTCCCACGATTTTTAGGGTTTTTCGTTCTGGGTGAAATAAAAATCTTGAATTTCGATGAGATGTTTAGTGGGTTTTGCTTTTTGTATTGTAAGATTGGTGTGGATTGTAATTGAAGAGAGTTTTTAGGTTATGCCCACTATGTGTTCGATGAATTGTGTAAGTCAGGTGTTCCTTTTCTTTAGAACCGCTTTTCTTTTATTATTTGGAAACAGAATACTTTTGGGTGACTGTGTCTTGTCCTTTGTTTGTTTTCTATCTATTTGGATTTTTCTCTGTTTCTTGTTTTGTTGGCTTTCTCTTCTGTATGTGTTTTTTCGTCCTTTGAGATTCATCAAAAGATGATGCGTTTTTGTGGCAGTAAAAGGTCTTTGTTGAAGTATTGTTATCTGTTTCTTGTTTAACACAGTTGCTTGTACCCTTTAGTAGTGACTTTTGAATCTATGATTATCTCGATACCGGATTTTCACAATGTCGAGAATGATCTTGTTAGTAGAATGAGACTCTTATGTTTGCTAGATTTTAGTTACATTGTGTCTCTCATCAGATTTACTTTGATTTATCTCTGTAGAATACCTAAACGACCACGAGTTGAAGATCAATAGCATTTTTTCGTTTGCAAGAAAGCTCGATCGTTTGTGAGGATGGATCCGAAACATACCGATGATCTGTTAAAGTAATTCTCATTATTCATTTGCTAGCTTCTTTGTTACCCATTACTTAATTATGCGTTATTAACCTAAATTCGTTTTTTTGTGTGTTAAATAGGCATTTGGAGAAACAGAATGACTTACTCAAGGAAGCTCATAAGACCATGTCAGAAGAACTTCAGAAACTCATGGTATTAGTTATGACTAAGGAAAACTCTTTTTTTAATGAGCTTGTCATGTTATTTAAAGACGACATATCGCTAAACCATTGAACTTACTATTATTGTCAGGTTGAAGAACAGATGATGATGAATAAATTGTGTGAGCTAATGGTTATTCATCGAAATAAGAAGGTATGATCTTTTCTTGAAGATACTTGAATTATTGATAATCAGAGATTTTCTCGAGGATTTGAGTGATTGCGCCTTTACTAAGCGAAGTCGGTTTTTGCAGAAAATGGAGAAAACTCAAAAAGTGTTGGAAGCAACAGAAACAGCTGAAGCTTCCTCTACATCAGCGGTTACTAGTGGTGATGAAGAACACTGAAGAACTCACTTTCTATTTGCCATGATAGACCGAGTTGGTTTGGGACGCGCTTGAATGTGCCAAAGATTCGAAGAGAAAACTGCGTTTTTCGATACTGAATTTTGAATTTCGGATTTCACTTTACAAAAAAAATTGCAACCTATGTACATGTATAAATATATATATGCAATTTCTATACCTATTAAGTGATGAAATAATGTCACAAAGTAACATCAATCGCCTGCAAAAAGAATTAAGATCCTCCAATTCTCTTAGTATTCAACACATTCTTAAACAAAAGTTTCCATCTTTTCTCATCTTTCCTGCTCTGTTTCTTCATCCTCTCTTTGAAATTACTACAAAGAGGGACTTTACATTGTTCCAAGTCAACGCGAATGAAGCTCGAGAAGTTGCCACATTCTCTTGCAATGGCTACAACCACCGGGGATCGATTTTAGTTTACATACCGCCAAATGTTTTAAGAGCTTCTCCAAACCGTTACACGTTTGAAACCCGCAAGAGACATGAGAGGTTTCGGTCTTTGTTGGACCGATTTCTATGCATCCGTCTCTACATATATGATCAAAAGCTTCCTATAGACAATTCTCTTTGTCATGTGGAGGAGGAGTCTTTGACGTTGTGGTTCCTATAGACTCTGTAACCAATCTTATCGACAGGTTTGTGGTTGTAAATATATTTTTTCAAGTTTAATGCTAATTAAGCTAATAACATTTTGTCTGTCTGTATGCTTGACAGATGTGCTTTTGTGTATCTTGTGGGAGAAGCCAATGAAAGGCTTGCGTTGGCACTTGATGGAAGTGATGTGGGTGGATGGAAAGCAATTGTTCGGTCTTCACCGCGACAAAGAGAGTGTGTGCTTGATCCTCGACAAGCGGATATTCTGAGAACTGTTTACTATCACAAACAGTGGTAAGTAAATTCATTTTGCATCTGTATAATTACATGTACTGACGGATGATGATATTTGTATTTTGCAGTAGCTTTGCCATTTGGGTTGAGGGATATGACATTCGCCTTCCTGAGGATGAAGTGAAGAACGCATTGATTAAACTTTTCTCTTCATGTGGAGTGATCACAGATTTGTCTATTTACCGAGACCAGCTGACAAACACTTTAACTAAGATGGCTTTTTTGTATTTTTACGGACACGATGAAGTAGACCGGTCCTCGGGTTTCTTGGAATTCCCAAAAGGAAATACCATATGCATTAACTCCATGACCTGTTAACATCATGTCATGGAAGTGTGGATATCCAGCATTCACCTCTGCTCGTGTAGGATACCAAATCCCCTGAAAAGAATTAACTACTATTCTTCGTCACATCAAACACTTCTGTTCATCCGCAAACTACTATTCATCATCACATCAAAACACTACTCTTCATCAGCAAATCAAACTATTATACGCAATCCCCTAAAAGAATTGACTATTGTTCATCATCACATCAAACACAACTGTTCATAAGTACATCAAACACTTATACCAAATCCCCTGAAAAGAATCAACAACTATTCATCATCACATCAAAACACTACTATTCATCAACAAATCAAACTATTATACCAAATCCCGTGAAAAGAATTAACTACTATACATCAGCACATCACACACTACTATTCA
Organism: Arabis hirsuta; assembly: GCA_964056655.1. NCBI lineage: Eukaryota > Viridiplantae > Streptophyta > Magnoliopsida > Brassicales > Brassicaceae > Arabis > Arabis hirsuta. The sequence continues at coordinate 37,096,240 of OZ053303.1, forward strand.
TCAGCAAATATAGTACTTACACGTCCATTGTAAAGAGCAAATGATGGGTATGAAGGTAAAGCACAGGTGATTGGACCGTGAGCAAGGTGAAGAATCAACTCATGTTCAAAAGTGGAAGCAATTTCAGGGGTGAGAGTAAGTCAAGACAAAATCAATGATCTAGAATCTTGGAGTACCAATCTATATAGAAAATAACAAATCAATATAAATTGATAGAGAAATAAAAATCTTTACCTCAAAAAGAGGTAATTCATCATTAAGGCTCCAAGTTGTAGGGTAAATAGACTCATAGACAAATCCTACATAGAAAAGAAAGAGATGAACCATCATCGCATTGGTCAATCCTCCATCTTCTTATGGTAGAAAACCATTAACACGCATCCATGTCACCAAATGCATCCATGTTCATCGCGCAACAAAATTCCATATTGACGAAGCAAAGCAGTGACTTGACGACCAATAGATGCAGACCAACAAAGACCTGCCAAAAAAGCATTCAAAAGTCAAAAGATAAACAGATCTGCTAAAATATCAAAGCTAAAAAACCAGATAAATAGTTTATATTCATACATGTGTATAGTTTTGACATACAATATAATTTAAACTTTGTTCTTGTGGAAAATGGTCAAAAACATCGTTTTAAAAAAATACTTCTGGAAAATATATGTACAAAAACTGTTCATTCAGTCATTTAATTATCGTATACACAAAGAAACTCATAAGACTATCTGACAAAAACTTAAACACTCTTGGTATTAGTTGATTAGTGAAATACTCTTTTTAATGAGCTTGTAATGCAGTTAAAGACTAGATATCGCTAAGTCATTGAATTTATCATTATTTTATGTTGAAGAACAGATGATGATAGATAAATTATGTGAGGTAATGGTTATTCATCGAAATAAGAAGGTATGCTCTGTTCTTAAAGATATTATTTATTGCAATAAAAATATATAAAACAAGAGAAGCATGAAACTAACGCTATTTCAGTATGCAATCAAACAGCAATGTGCTGATATGAAATAATTTGATGGAGAACTAAATCAAGTAACATGTTTAAACTTACTTAACTATATATATACACTATAAAATAAGATTGGTAGATTTTTCTTTTTGTTAAATTTATTAATATATTATGTTTTATTTTTAATAAATTTTAGTTTCTATTATCAATCAGTGGATTCCTCATTCTCATATATATTCAGTTCATAAAGAAAATAAATATATAAAAATAAGTGAAGCAAATGATTTTATAAATTTCAATTGAGTTTTCGATTTGTTTTCTTTTTTTTTGGGGTCAATTGGTAATGTGAAGCAGAAAAGGAAAATTACGAGAGTACTTATAGAGGAGAGAGGATTGACAAAACGCCCTCGACCAAGTTAAGAAACGCGCGTTTTGCGTTTTATAAACAAACGCGAAAAGGAAAGAGAAGAAGGATTTTCAAAAACCCCAAATCAAAGATCGCGAATTTGGTGTGGAAAACAAATCAACGATCTCTCATCTTCCTCATCACATCGTCTCTTCGCGGTAATATTTTCTTGGGTTCTGGGCTTTTCGAATTTAGTGTCAAAATTGGGTATTTCTGTGTCATCTTGCTTCGATTCTCACAAGTCCCAAAGTGAAAGTTTAAAGCAAGGATCTTGAATTGCGATTAGATGTTTAGTGGGTTTTGCTTGTTTTTTACTACAAGTATCGTTTTGATATTGGTGTGGATTGTGATGGAAGAGAGTTTTTAAGTTATGCCCACTAAGTGTTCGATGAATTGTCTAAGTCGAATATGATCTTGTTATTAGAACGAAACTCTTATGTTTGGGAGATTTTAGTTATAGTAGTTAAGTTATTGTGTGTCTCTGATCAGATTTACGTCGATTTATGTTTGTAGAATACCTAAACGATCACGAGGTGAAGATCAATAGCGTTTTTCGTTTGCAAGAAAGCTCGATCATTTGTGAGGATAGACCCGAAACATACCGATTATCTGTTGAAGTAATTCACTTTCTAGCTTCTTTGTTACCCACACTTAATTGTGTTCATCTAAATTGTTTTTGGTTTACAAATAGGCATTTGGAGAAGCAGAATGATATACTCAAAGAAGCTCATAAGACCATGTCACAAGAACTTCAAACACTCTTGGTATTAGTTATGATTAGTGAAATACTCTTTTTAAATGAGCTTGTAATGCAATTAAAGACTAGATATCACTAAATCGTTCAACCTATCATTATTTTCAGGTTGAAGAACAGATGATGATGGATAAATTATGTGAGGTAATGGTTATTCATCAGAATAACAAGGTATGTTCTCTTCTTAAAGATACTATTTGAATTATCGACAAACAGAGACTTTCACGGATTTAAAAGATCGCGCATTTACTAAGCGAGGTTGGTTTTGCAGAAAATGGAGAAAACTCGTAATGTTTTGGAAGCAAAAGAAACAGCTGAAGCTTCCTCTACATCAACTCTTACTACTAGTGGTGATGAAGAACATTGAAGAACTCACTTTCTATATAGGCCAAAAGATAGCAAGAGAAAACCGCGTTTTTCGATACTAAATTTTGAATTTTCGAATCGCTCTTTTACAAAAAATTCTGCAACCTATGTATATCTGAAATTTCTATAACCTATAAGTGATGAATGAAATAATGTCACAAAGTAACATCAATCGCCTGCAAAAAGAATTTAGATCCTCCAATTCTCTTAGTATTCAACACATTCTTCACCAAAAGTTTCCATCTTTTCTCATCTTTCCTGCTCTGTTTCTTCACTCTCTCCTTGAAATTGCTACAAAGAGGGACTTTACATTGTTCCGAGTCAACGCAAATACGCGAATGAAGCTCGAGAAGTTGCCACATTCTCTTGCAATGGCTACAACCACCGGGGATCGATCTTAGTTTACATATCGCCAAATGTTTTAACAGCTTCTCTAAGCCGTTACACGCATGAAATCCGCACGAGACATGGGAGGTTTCGATCTTTGTTGGACCGATTTCTCTGCATCCATCTCTACATATATGAACAAAAGCTTCCATTGCTTCATACAATTGAGTATATATCTGCATCTCTTTCTGTTTCCTGCTTCTTTGCTTCAAGCTCTGCAACAATTCGAAACAAAACACCATCAGAAAAAACTGTGAAAGAACAAGACTTTATCTTTTGTGTTGATATAAAGTTCCAAGATTTTGGTTTTAATTACATTAAGCTCGTAAGCGACAGATCGTAAAAGCTCTTTCTTGAGTCCGGGATGGCTTAGTTTCATCGCTTCCCATCCTTCGGAAGTAGAGACTTCTTCGAAGCTCTTTAGAATCATTTTATGACATATAAGACCGAGACGAGGAGCATCACAAAGAAGAGCTAATTGAAACACATCAATCACATTCTCTTTGTTGAGCAAAACGTTTTCGAATTGCGATTCGCACAATCGTTTCAAATGCGGAACCACGTATACATGAGATAACACAAGTAGATGCATTCCGAAATCTTCCATATCTTGTTTCTCATAGCTACAAAAAAAAAAGAACAATACCAAAACGTTAAGTATGTAATTAACCAAAGATTTATAAAGTCTCTATTTTTAGGGTTTAAGAACAAGTTTTAATTACCAAGAAGAGTATAAGAATCGAATGAAAACTCGAACAGCGTCATGAGGAACACCGAGGATCGATATCGATTTACGATTAGGTTTTCTCTTATCTTGCTTCATCATTCCTTTGATTACATTTGAAGCCATTCCCTAATTAGAAAAATCAAGAAAAAAAAGACACTTTAATAAAAGTTTCAATGTGAAAATGTTTCAGATTTTTCGAAACTGTTTAGAGAACTTACGATGACATTAGAGTGTGCGTAAATCAAACCATTATTATCTGTATGAATCAAAACATTAGCTCCATGAGCTTCATCGAACATACGATCCCATGAATCTCTTGTGCCTGTTGAAACAGAGCTTTGTCTTCTTGATTTTACCGGAGGAGGAGGTGGTGGTGATGGTGGTGCTAAAACATTTTCCGGTGAAAATTCCGGTGAGAAATCGTCCATGTTTTTCTTCTCCATTTTTTAATTAGTTTTCTTCTGTAACAAGTTAGACAAAAAAAAAATCAGATTCAGAAATTTTTTGTTTTGTAAAAAGTTGGATATGAATTAAAAAAAAATCGTAACAAAACAAAAAATCGGATCTAAAGAAAACAGATTGATAAATATTAAGTTACAAGGTTTAAGAACTTACAAGAATTTGGATATTGATCAGTTTAAATTTGTTCAACTTCACTTGTAGAATTGATTAGAGAATTGATTTTCTTTTCAGTTCACCACTAAGCAACTATGATTATTATGATTTTCTTCGGATCAAACAGGAGAAATTTTCTCGAGAAAATGAGAACAAGAACAGAGGAAAGGAGAGGGAATGAGAATTACTGGCGAAGACAATTTATAATCACTTTGTCTGATTATAAAATAATGATTAGATTTAATATTTTATTGTGGAAAATCGTAAATGTGAACTGTGTAACACGTCGTAATGGGACCCACTTAGAAGGATTCGTTTCAGACATGAGAAGAGATAATACTTGCTGATTCATATCCACGTAGGACGAAGTTTCTTAATCACTCACTTTTCTTTTTAATTCTATCCAATTTTTGTTATTGATTTTGTTCCTTTTATTTTAGTATCTAAAATGGATAGATCAAAATTTGTTCCTATCCAGATATGTTATTAGCTGTTTTATTTTAATTGTTTCCCAGTGTATAGTGGTTGGCGACGACGTACTTGGAAAAAGTACACGAGTTTTTTTATAAATAATCATTCACACACATCTTCCTTAAATAGATAATTTTAAAGTGGAATTTTTTATTTTGTCAAAGACATGTTTTTTTATTTCACTGTCGACATTTTATTTTATTCAATAAAAGCAGATTTTTTATTTTTTTTTTAAAGAATAAAAGCAAACTTTAAATCTAGCTAGTCTCAATATTATTTACTTATTTATTCAAATATTTTTAGAGACTCTTGAAACTTTACATAGCCCTTAATAACATTTGTTTCCCAATCAGGCTAAATTTTTCATTTTATCCAAGACATTATTTCTTGTTTTCTTTCTAAGAATAAAAGCAAACTTCAAAGTTTCTATATTATTTACTTATTAATAATTCATAAGGGCATGAAATTTGTTATAGCCCTTAAAACACTAATATAACCTTTGTTTTCCAATCAGATAACATTTTTTAGATTGATGATTGTCTAAATTTATTTTGTTGAGCTCACACATTTGTTCTCAATTTTTATTTCCGTTCTTCGAATTTTTCTTGCCAACATTCTAAGCTTTTCATAACATCAATTAAACATGAAACAAGTACATGATTAATACTTTGAAGTGAATGAGGATGATAAAAAAAAATTTTAAATGAAATGAACAATTCAAATCTATACAAATGGATAACATCATGTTCCATTGTGGATAAAACATTGACTACGTTAAGTTAGGCAAAACTGTTTCAACCATTAATTAGAATAATATTATACATGTTGAAATGAACATTTCAAATATATACAAAGTAAGATGTCAGCGCAATCAAATAAACATTATTTTATCATGTAAAAAAAAAACTAAATTTTAGTAAGAAAAATAAACTGGTACTAATTTAAGATTCGGTTAATATAATTTTAATACTTGAAGTGTCAGATCCTAGTCATGATAATGAATATAAAACATATTTGACCTATATAACAGAAAGATTCAGCTTAATAAATGTTGAGCTCGTCTATGATTAGTTTCTTGTAACGAAATGATACCTATGATTTTATGTAATGAACTGATTATAATCTAGTCGCTTTGTGTTCATTTTGCTGCTTCAAATCAGTAAAAAGAAACCATTCACATAAAATCTAATGTGTATATGTCATTTATGTAAGCTATCATTCAAATAGTTGGAAAGCAGGTCATAAATTTCTCATTGTAGTTTCATGAAATAACAGTACGTTGTACTCTCTCTCCCAGATAATAAATCATGTGATTTCAAACATTTGTTCAAAGAAATTCGTCCAAATAACAAAGAAACTAAAGAAAATGTTAATATTTTTCTTTTATGTTTCATTGGTTAATCATTAGACATAATCTTCTCGAACCGGAGACGAAAATAAGATAATATTGATTTCATTTTTACCGTTAGTTTTTCAAATTTAGGACTTTTTGAGAAAAAAAAATTCTAGAGAATTTAAAAAAAATGCAATTTCTGAAGTGTAATTTTTTAAAAAATTTGCAAAAATAATAATTTTTCAAAATTATTTATGCAATATATTATTTATATTTGGGTTACGTATGTTGTATTATGGTTTAGTTTTGAAGATTTAAGACTTGTTTGGTATCAAAACTTTTTTTAGGATTTAGAATTTTAAAATTTAAAGTTTAAAAATCTTTAATTAGTGGTATTTTTTCAAATAGACAATCTATAGTAATATTTTTAAATATAGATACATCAAAAATGACATTTTTGCAATTACTTCGTTATTCTATTGAAAGTCATGTTATAATTTGATTGAAATTGACCTATCTACTTTTTTTTTTTTTAATATGAACTATCGACGTTGAATAATAATACATTATCATATAAATTTTGAGCCCGACCCTCATTTTATTAAGTATATATCTTGTTGGTAAGATTATGGTAGGTAATAGGTGATATTGTGTAATATTTTTTGTTTCGTTTGTTGGTTTATCTTGTGTAATACGTCCAGGGTCGTACCTATGGTGTAATGAAATAGGCATTTGCCTAGAGCCGCCAAATAATATTAAACATTTAGGGTTCTTAGTTACCAAAAATCATTTATTGTCTAGTGGTTAGAACATCCTTGTATTTAAGTTTCTACATGAGTTCAAATATTATTTGTGTCATTTTTTTTCCAAAAACCTCATTTGTGTTTAAAATAAGTATTTTTTTCTAATCAATTTTATCATGTTTGAACTAAAATTTGAATCATTTCAATAATTTTTTTTAAGAACTACCAATATTTTAATTAATGTTTCTTGATTTTCATTTTTTTTGCTATGATCTTAATTTATTTTTTAAGTTAAAAAAAATACATAGTATATGTTTTGAACATGTAAATTACATCCATAATTGTTTTCTAATATTTTATATTATTTAAATTTAGATTATAATTACTATTAAAAAATTATAGAACGAATTTATTTTTTTTAATTTGTCTCCAAAAGTTTTCGCCCGACACTGAATACGTCATATTACCTTTTCTGCGACAACTTAACAATCTAACATATTAATATACAAAAAGTGTGATTAGCAAAAGTTGAATAGGATAAAAATTCTCTAAAAATAAACAAAAAAAAGCAAAAAGTGGTTAAATAATTAAATTTATTCACTGATCTCAGCTAAAAAACAATAAGTAAATAAAGCTCTTTTAATGTATGCTTGGTCACTTGTGTGTAAGTTGATTACCTCTTCGTCTATTTCATGGGACACTTTCTCTTTTCTGAGTGCTAATATGACAAATCGTGATTCACACACACATATATTGTTTTTATAACATGATAATGTGTCTATCTATAGATACATATTATATTGGTATTGATTGAAGCAAGTTGTTGTACGCTAATATTTTTTATATTTCTTGTAATCAAAGATTAGTTTTTGCTAATTGGATTTTCATTCATTGTAGTACATGAGGTGGTTGTTATTTTTTTTGTAAATGATCGAAATTTTATAAGATAGATTTAGATTAGCAACTAAATTTTATCTCTTTCAATCATAGTTGGTTATTGTGTATGTTTTAAATAGCAAATATATCAAATTATTTCACAGATTCTTGAGATTAATTTGAATTTCAACTCAAGACGTTTATATATTTGTTTGGTTAATTTCCATAGCAGAACCGTAGTTAATAACTTAATATGGGTGTTCAGTACATACGGTCCATGATTCCGACTATAAATGTGTTTTAGAATCGGTTGATAAAGAAGAAGTGAATATAAATGGATCTCAGTTAGTAGATTGGGTCGTTCCCTAGTTAGCTATCACTTACACATTGGGCCTATAGAAACGATTCGACAAAGACGGTAATGGGCTTACATTTTAGGCCCATTATTAGAACCTGAGTTTGACAAACTTCTAAGATCACAAATAGCATTATAAATTTTTATTTTATTGAAATGGTAGTGGTTATAAATTTGGAAGAAATTGTTTGACCAAACAAAAAATAAAAAATAAAAGAAATTGCAGGGACAATGAATATGGTAATTGGTAAACCATATATAGAAAATTGAATACGAATATACGCATATGATTTTGATTAAAAAAAAATCAAACAATGTAATATGCGTTTTTTTATTGACATTACAACGTATGTGTATTTATATTCAGAAGATATTATAAGAAAACAAGATACTACTATTTAGATTTTTTTTTTTTTACTAAAATAAAAGGCCAAGATTAGAGTGTATGTGTAAGTAAATAACGTGAGGAATTCCGACAAATGTAATAAATAATATATGGGGAAGCCTCTTGTTGTTGTTTGTAACGAAATGGGAATGGCTTTCTTGTCTTCTTCATCTACCTATTCCTATCAATCATACTGTAAGTGTAGAAGATTAGATGACTTTCCCATTGATATCAATACAATATATATACACGAGTATATGAGATCTTAGGAGATCATGTATCTCAACAATACTAACCCTCGTATCCTAACTATACAAGAATATAGGCATATCGTATCTAATACTCCCCCGCAGTCGGAGCGGGAGGCTTTCGAACGCTTAGGCTGGAGCGAAAATCGATAAACAATGGGGAAGGAAGGCCCTTGGTGAAGATATCAGCGTACTGTAGTGCGGAGGGAACATGAAGCACACGAAGGTGACCAAGGGACACACGCTCACGAACAAAATGAATATCAATCTCCACGTGTTTGGTTCGTTGATGTTGCACCGGGTTGGAGGAGAGATATACTGCCGAAATGTTATCACAGTAGATGACAGTTGCCTTCGTGAGAGGAATATGCAAGTCAAGTAAGAGATTGCGGAGCCAAGTTGTTTCAGCCACAGCATTTGCAACCCCACGGTACTCAGCTTCAGCACTGGATCGAGAGACCGTATGTTGTCTTTTAGAAGACCAAGATATGAGACTATCACCGAGGAAAACACAGTAGCCAGAAGTCGAACGTCTCGTAGAGGGACAACCTGCCCAATCGGCATCGGAATAGGCAACAAGACCCGAGACAGAAGATTTGTGGAGTTGCAAACCGTGCGAAATTGTGCCTTTTACGTACCGTAGAATTCGTTTGAGGGAAGCGAGGTGATTCTCTCGAGGGTCATGCATGTAAAGGCACACCTGCTGAACCGCGAAAGAGATATCAGGACGTGTAAACGTCAGTTATTGTAAAGCACCGGCGAGGCTTCGATAGGACGTCGGGTCAGCCACCGGAGGACTATCATCCGCAACAAGCTTGGTTTTAGTGTCCACCGGTGTCGAGCAAGGATTGCACCCTGTCATATCAGCACGGTGAAGGATATCAGCTGCATAGTTATGTTGACTAAGATGAAGACCGGCAGCATTGTAAGTGACAGCAATGCCAAGAAAATGGTGAAGCCGGCCGAGATCGCTGATGGGGAAAGCGGAGCTTAGGTCGGGTATGATGTGCTGCAAAAACTCCGGGGTGGAGGCTGTGAGGCCTATGTCATCGACATATAAGAGTAAGTAAGCCATATCCGATCCTTTGCAAAGCACAAACAGCGATGGATCAGTGCGGCTTTGGCTGAAACCGATGCGTTTGGCAACCATAGCGAATCGAGTGTACCATGCTCGGGGGGCCTGTTTTAGACCGTAAAGGGGGCGACGGAGAAGGCAAACATGGTCGGGTTTGGACTTGTCAACAAAACCAGGGGGCTGGTGCATATACACCGTTTCATCAAGTGTGCCATGGAGAAATGCGTTTTGAACATCGAGTTGATGAAGAGGCCAGCTGCGTGCAAGAGCGACGTGCATGACGGTGTGAATTGTGGCTGATTTGACCACCGGACTAAAGGTTTCATCGCAGTCAATGCCGAGCTGTTGTGATTTGCCATTTGCAACAAGTCTTGCTTTGTACCGAGAGAGCCTTCCATCTGCATCAAACTTATGACGAAACAACCACATATAGCGCACAATGTTAGTAGCAAGAGGTCGAGGGACCAAATCCCATGTTCCGGCTTTAATAAGAGCATGTGTTCCACCTGCACAGCATTATTCCAATAAGGATCTTTTAACGCCTGGACATGAGAATTAGGAAGAGGTGAAATTGTATCGGTGTGAAGACAAAGACGAATACGAGGTTTGATGATGCCATCCTTGCGACGGGTGATCATAGGATGTGAAGGAGGCGCTACCGGGGGATGATTTTCGGCAGGCGGAGGGGGTGGTGATTGAATGGCTGGAGGAAGAGCCGAAGGAGGACAGAGAGGAGGAGGGAGGGGCGGAAGTGGAGGGGGACTTGGTGGTGATGGAAATGGTGAGAACGGAAATATAGTCTCGAAGAACGTTACATGACGAGAGAGGATAACTTTTCGAGAGGAGAGATCTAGGCATCGATATCCTCTATGATTGATAGGGTATCCCAAAAAGACACAAGCAGCGGACCGAGGAGCAAGCTTGTGAGAGGAGGTAGGAAACGTGTTTGGGTAACACAAACATCCAAAAACACGAAGGTGAGTATATGATAGAGGTTTGTTAAAAAGACGAGTGAACGGAATGAGATTATGAATTGAAGAGGAAGGGAGAATGTTTAGAGTGTGAACCGCAGTATGGAGAGCCTCAGCCCAGATCGAGTATGGCATGTGAGCATGAATAAGAAGTGTGCACACAAGGTTGTTGATCGTGCGTAGCATGCGTTCTGCCCGACCATTCTGTTGGGACGTATGAGGGCATGAGAAGCGTGTGTTAGTGCCGGTGGTGGCCAAGTGATCAAGAAATTGCCGACTTGTGTATTCTCCACCGTTATCACACTGAATAGCACGAATAGATTTGTTAAATTGTGTTCGAACATACGATTCAAAATGAAGGTATTTCCCAAATGTTTCACTCTTTTTGTGTAACGGATAAACCCATATAAAATGAGAAAAATGATCCAAAAATAAGAGATAATATTTGAACCCACTATTGCTAAGAACAGGAGAAGTCCAAATATCAGAGTGTACGATTTGAAATGGTTCGGTAACAATCATAGAAGAAGAGAAGAAAGGAAGACGAGTGTGTTTACCCAATTGGCATGTATGACACAATGTCGTCATGTCAGCCTTATTATCGAACGGAATACCCAAAGAATTAAAAGAACGATAAGTAAAACTACCTGGGTGACCCAATCGTTGATGCCATATGGAAGGACCAACTGTGAGAACGAGAGGATGAGAGGAAGGAGTAGATGGTGTGACCGCATAAAGAGGTCCTGGACTGTCACATCGGAGAAGAGTTTTCCTGGTTCGAAAATCCTTAACAGAAAAACCAATTGGGTCAAATTCAACCGAACAATGATTATCGGTAACAAAACGACGGACAGAGATCAAATTCTTTATAATATAGGGGCAAATGAGGACATTATTAAGCATAAGAGGACGAGAAGAGGAAGATAAAGACCCATGACCAATTTTTGTAACAGGCGCTAAAGAACCATTACCGACTAATACTGAAGGTGTCATGCTCGAATTAAAGACAGAATGGAGGGTACCTTGCTGTGCAGTGATGTGATTGGTAGCTCCGGTGTCCATATACCATGACGAATCTGCAGGATCTTGGAGTGTCATTGTGTTGAAGGCATGAGCAAGAGCAGAAGGGACCATAGCCGATGAGCCAGAAGAGGAAGCAACGTTTTGAGTAACATGGGCCTCATGAGTTTGTTTAGGGACATAAGGCCCAAGTACACTATTGGGCCTGGTAGAAGAAGATGGCCCAACTTGATGGTGAAACGATGGAGGATGTGGTATCGGAGGCGTCGTCGGGTAGTAGTGATAAGGCCATTGTGGAGGTGGAAAGCTCCACGGCGGATATCCATACGGAGGTGGCGATGGAGGCACCGTGGGGTTGTTGTTGTGTTGACGACCGCGTCCCCGATTACCCCGACCACCACCACGACCTCGATTTCGATGATTATGGCCTCTGTTGTTGTTGGACTGTTGCGGCGACGAATCAGCAGTGTACAACACATTGGGTGAGGAGGTAGTGTGATTGTGAGTCACGACAGGTCGAGTTTGTTTGCTTAGCCTATCCTCTTCAGCCAAAAGCATGGAGCGGGTGGTGTGAAACGACGGAAAAGGTGAGCGATGTCGGATGACGTTGTGGATTCCATCAAATTTGTCTGTGAGCCCGTTGAGGCAGTGAATCACAAGTGCACGATCGGAAATCGGAGAATCAACATTTGCCAGCAAATCAGAGATGGATTTGAGTTTACGGCAATACTCTTGGACGGAGAGATCACCGATGGTGATTGTTCGCAGCTCAGTCTCCAATTGGAGAGCCCGATTTTCCTTGTTGTCACGGAAGAGATTCTCCAACGCAAGCCAGAGCTCGTTGGCAGTGCTCTTTGGCTTGAGAATTGTCTCAACCAAGGAATCAGTGATTGTCCCATAAAGCCACATCTTTACGAGCCCATCGCGTTCCTTCCATGTCTTCTGGGTATTGAGGGTGGCAACGGAGGTGCCATCGAGATGATCCAGAACTCCGAATGTCAAGCAGTGAGTTTCAAAGAGTTCTCTCCACACATCATAGTTCATCTTGTCCAGATCGAGCGTGATAGGGATGTAAGCGCGAATCTGGCTGATGCCAAAAGGCTTATCAGAAGAGACAGATGTGGGTGTTGGGGCGGCCATGGAAAGAGAGAATAAGAGATCAGAGGAGACTGAAAGATTGAAAAGAAAAGAAGAGAGGTGAGATCGTGATCAATAGAGATTTGATCTAGGCTCTGATACCATGTAAGTGTAGAAGACTAGATGACTTTCCCATTGATATCAATACAATATATATACACGAGTATATGAGATCTTAGGAGATCATGTATCTCAACAATACTAACCCTCGTATCCTAACTATACAAGAATATAGGCATATCGTATCTAATACATACAACAACATACTCCTATATAGAATTCTAATTATAAAAAAATTTTGTTTATTTTCTACGTTTCACACACGCAAATGACGGTATTAAATAAAACTACTATGCTATATAATTCGATTATTGTCATATTATTGATTGTTTGGACGAGTTAGATGAAATGAAAATTAATGGTATGTGTAACAATTAAATGAGTAGTATCATTATAAAATTCGAGGGAGGCTAGTGACTCTAAAGCGTGAACTAGAGTTCACACGAGTTTCAAGACTTCTTTTATTAATTCGGATAAGCTGTGATATGTAGTAGTAGTTTTTTATTTTTATTAGTATACTCATCTTATTGTGGATCAAACATGAGGTTTTTTTACTGATAACATTAATGGTTAATATAATTGCAAAATGCAAGTTAATATAATCGCAAAATGCAAACCAGTATGAATCTTGAGAGTTAGGTACAAAATTCTAAAACATTATTCTGTAATTTTATTGGTATGTTCTATTTACTGTCTTGTTATTACAAATTTCTTTTCAATTCTTTTAAATCAAACGAAACTTTCCAAATATATTCCTTCCGTTTCAAAATATAAATGATTTCAGCTAAAAACTCAGATATTAATAAATTATTTTTCTATTAAAAAATATTATTTAATAAAAATAATTTGACAAATTATACAAAATACTAGTGGTCATACAATATTCAATAAAATTAAAAAATATCTAATATTATCAAAACAATTTATATTTAAATTTTTTTTTCCAAAATAACTTATATTTTAAAATAAAAAAGTATATATTAACAGATTTATTTTCTCTCGCCAAAACCATGATGCTTCTTCCCACCTAACACTTGTTAGTAGTTGTTACATTCCAAACAAAAAAAAAAATCGAAAACAAAAAATAGAAATATTTGGTCAAACTTTGACTGTCTTGGAATCGTAAAAACAAAAAATTCACAGTCAAAGGTTCCACTTAGATTGGGCACTAAGCCCCAAAGGAATACAACACATGGCACAGACTATATGGGTACAGTAATTTTATTTTTTGTCAATAGGGCACAGTAATTTAAATTTAGTTCTTTTACTCTTTACGGAAACTTATCTACATGATTAATTATCATATTTATTTATAAGTTTTTTGTTATATGATTCATATGGTTTTTATTTAAATAATTTGTTTGGATTGTTACTAGTTAGGCAGAGGTGGAGCGTCTTCTTCTTCTTCTTCGTTTTCTGAGGCAAATCCAGCCTTTCGCACGTGACCGACGCTCCTCCACTGTAGTTATTGTCACGTGCGCCATCATTCCACCATCAATTTTATATCATAATATATATATATATATATATATATATTTATGTTCATTATATCATCATGATACATTTTGATATTTGATAGTGTGTATATGTCATTTTAGTACATAGGGAGTTTTCGGGACCTTCTTGTGGAAATAGAGGGACCAAGTTTCTTTGTTTTTGTTATAATATAAAAAGACTATTCTACCTCGAATGGGATAATAAGTACATTAAAAAAAATAATGTGTCTAACGTGTTAGGTATCCTAGATTTGTTAGTTTATTAAAAAATGTGATCAAATTATATTAGATCACGAACTCTGTTTTTTTTTTCTCCCTTTAAAGACTTAGCAATTCACTATGTTGATATAGAGCCCTTTTTTTCCTTTTCTTTTTTGCGTTTCATATGTAATTTGACAATTAACAGATAATTACTGCATTTTATTTTTCACAAGGTATCTCTAAGTGTAAAATAGACCACAAAAATGTAAATTGATAATCTAAGGTCTTAGAACGTAAATTTGAAGAAAATAACTAACCAAATTGCGGATAGGACATTTTGTATTTTGAGTTTTGGTTTAGATTTTTTTATATGATGGCTCGGTAAAACAAATTTTTTTATTCATCCTTCATACTGGCCGGTTTAGATTCGGATTACCGATGTAGTTGAAAAATTCGCCTAAGTAATTTGACATAACGACCCAAAATATTTTGAATTCACAAGTTTTTTTCTTTCAAATTCATCATCATTGTTACTAATTCCATGGAGTCTTGAAAATTGCAGCTCACATCTTCTCAAGTCACAGATTAGGTTAGATTATTAAAACGTATACAAATTCTATAATACTCCAGTAAAAGAGTTTTTTAAAAGAAACTAAGTTTTGTATATATCTTGGTCTGTTTTGTGAAATCGGTCCTCCTTGACATAATAACGTGTTAAATAGTTTTTTTTCTTTCTAAAACATTACTCTATGTACAATTGTATATATTAGTACATATATATAGTATAGATACACATATAAATGCACAATAATACAAGTAAGAAGTTTTTAAAATAAAATGCAAAATAATCTATGATAAAACGTCATATAAGAATATTACTTGTATCAAGGGGGAAGATCGAACAAATGCTGATGTACTTCGCTAACATACACATAAAAGTTGCAGATTTTGGATCTTGCGTCTTCTTGGTTTTATACCCTTTTATTACACCTCGTCTTATAAATATTACTAATATAATATGGAGGAAAATTTATTATCCTGAAGATATTAAAAAATTACAAAAGAAACCTATATGTCAAAAAAGGTACAGTAACATTTTAAAATTGGGAGCCTCATTCGCGGATGGATAAACAAATATGTATTTTATTTACAGTTTATTCACGACTACCTCACATTACAAGTTAGTAAATTGTTTTTTGTTTTCTTAATCAGATATATAGTATAGTATAATTCCACTTGATTCAATTAGATATTCGGTTATCAATGTTCCCATTAGAAACATAACCTCACTACTATATACCAGATTATGAATTTCATGGAACAATAAGTTTAAAAAGAAAGAATTTCATGGAATAATATATGGTTTATTACCAAGGGTTAGTGGTTTAACACTCGGAGTTGGTTTTATTATGCACTAGTTCAACTTTCATTTGGAAGGAGAGGTATTCTCAAAAAGAATAAACTAAAAACTGACTCCATCACGAAAATTAGGGTTTTGGTCCGAATTTCGTGGTTATCGAAAAAAATAAACAATGTATGGTTTATTTAGATTAATACATTTTCACACTTCCAAATCAAAAAGTTCAAATATTGAAAATTGCAATTTTTTACTGTCTATGGATTCAATTTCTTTTGCTATCGCTAACATATTTTTTATGTTACTCATGGTAAGTTTTTTTCTCTCTTACGAATGGGACCTTTGTCCAATAAATATACTCATACAGTGTATATTTACATCTACCTACGATCTATACGTACAACTACACATTATACGTATAAATTTTCACAAACATAGTTCGTGTCTCGTCACATCTACAGAAGTCATATACTGTAGCTCACCAACTAGAATGATCTTTAACATGGAAGTCATTACTCATTACAATGAATAAAAGATGCGGAAACAAAAGTTCTATAATGAATAGAATATTGACACAAAAAAGAATTTTTTTTTACTTGAAAAAATTCTTCTATTGAAAAAAATTCTTCTATTGAAATACTTGTGCAGGGGGAGTTGATACATCATGGAAAAATAATACATAAGACAAACAACAAAAGAAAATACGATGAGTAAAGATACTAAAGACATATACTTCTCCTCTCAAACCCATAAACTTCAACAATCCAAAGAATAATATGTAGAGGACAATCGAGAATAGATCGGCTGCGCATAGGATGAGCATTGTCCAACAAATACACTCAAATCAGATCAGTGATCACAACCTGCGAGACCAACCTAAGAAGAGAGCCATCCGAAGGACTCAACATATCCTCCGATCAATTTCGAGAAGCCAAAACATCTCCAACCAAGAAGACAATCCACAACCGAGCCTAAAGAGAAGACACAAGAGAAGCCACACCTAGAAGCAGAGCTGACCACATTGTACATACAATAACAAGGAGTCAAATCTAGAAATCACTTACAAACAAAGAAGGAGCCTCAATGACCAGAGAGAAGAAGGCAAAAGCAAGACCTGGAGAACCAACACTTGCGTTGAGAAAGAATGGGGAAGACAAAATGCCGAAGACGACTAATCCCAACAGTAACCTTTTCTCACCATCACTCCACGGACCAAATTAACACTATCTACATTAGTAACTCGATCAATCCTGAGCCACCGAGCAGTTGAAAGGAAGAGTCCACTAGAGCACGAGTGAAACAACCCGACTTATTTTTTGTTTTTACATCGAATTAGTATTCCCATAAATACTAATTCTCAACACTTAGCAATTCAACAAGAAACCAAACATAACCAGTGAAAATCAACTCAAACCAATCAAACGATTAAACCATCAAACCATACCAATTCAAAAACTAATTTAACAATTCAATTCTATAAAACCAGTAACCTAGCGGTTCTAAACAATCACATAAAGCAAATAAACAAGACTCTAGATCATCTCCTCTTTACAGCTTTGATTCCACGATCACATCTTTTCTTTACCTGCATCACATGGTTAAAAGAGATGCTTGAATATTATCACAAATACTCAGTGAGACGGTCATCCCATCTACTTGGCTATACACATAGGTATAAAGAAATAACACAATACCAAGCGATCAATCAACAACGCATAACACGAACAAATAACCAGTAATCATTCATCAATCCATTTCAATTCACAATCAAACGCATCCTGAATACTCCGATTACCCAGATAAGTCATGGTCACGCACTTACTTTTATTCTGGATCGATTCTAGACAAGAACAACCACGAAAGAGACCTCTCTGACACCTACAGCCCCTGCTATATCTTTCATTCCTCACGAACAAACAAAAACTCGATATTTTCTCGAAAAACCTCCTAAACCGAATTAGGGTTTCAGAAAATAGGAACGACACGCTGACTTTGAAAGCACACTAAGAACGGAGATTACCTCAGAATCAGGATTAAAAACCTGATTTGGAAACTAGACAGCAAAAGCTATCCAATGGTATGCAGATCATCCTCTGAGTTCTTCTGTTTAGACGGGAATCCTCTTTTGAAGTGGACTGATCGCAGATCCGAAACTGCACAAACTTCTCTCAGTAAAACAATTATAACTCCTAGAATACACATCCAATTGACAAACCGTTTTCTCCTATATCAAGATCAGAAAGTGGACAACTTAACTTGAAAGTTTCGCTCCGATCCGATCTGTTATTACTGGCCGCTACCCTACTCTTCTAAAACTGGACAGAAATGCCTCCAAAACCTCAATCACGCATTTTCTTAGCCTTAAGGAACAAGAACACTCAAGGATCTCTTTTTCATCTCTCTGGAACTCTGAAACTCAGCTTTTCTCCCAAAAAAACGTGATTGAAATACGGCTCCCTGACTTATATAGGCGAACCCTATGGTTCCTTTAAACCATACCGCAAACCGACGCTCAAAAATTGAACCAACCGGTTCAATTCGCAACATGTGTCGATCGACGCACACACCCTGCATTGATCGACGCACCGCCCTAAAATCCCAATTTTGGTTCGCGGGCGTTACAACGAGTGCCGCAGAGAAGGTTGAGGGAAGAGAAGGAAAAACCTGATCTTTGAACCCGAAGCCCTGAAAGAACTCAAACCGCACACAATCTTCCCAAGACGTGGAGAAGAGAAGAGAGACGTCAAGGAGAAATGAAAGGAGCAGCACCTACAAAGCACGATGACAAACAACAGAGGCAGAGCAAGTTCCATCTATTGAACCAGAGCAACAACGATACATATAATAGGGGCAAACAACAACCAAGCTTTGACCGGTACAGAGACGAGAGGAAAAAGAAATTCTACAAAAGAGGAAAAGAGAAACCTTGCCAAGGCTATACTCAAATCCAAAACCAGAGAGATGGAGGAGAGAGAAGCCGTCGCAAAATATCTCGCCGGAACAGAGATGAAGACATGAAGAGTCAGAAAGCATACCATGAACCTCGTCCTCAAAGCATCACGAAGGCTTGACCACAACCGAAAACATTAAGGACTGACCAAGAAAAAACTGTTGCAGAGCTTCGAGAGGAAGCTAACCGGACCCGGAGAAGCATGAGACAGAGCGAGTAGAGGACACTATACACGCCAACGGACAGGGCTTACACGAATCCGAGGCTCAATCACCAAAAATCTAATGTGGAGGAGGTAAAACTCCAGATCTACTCAAAATTTGTAGTAGAAAATTAATCGAAGAGCCGCCGACGATATAAAAGTTAAAGGGGATTCCTTTCACAGTGGCGGTGAAAAAATCGGAAAAATTTGTAGTGCGGCGTTTAGGTTTTTTTTTTTTTAGAGAGAGCCTCTCAAAAGCCAATCCATAAAAGAAGAAAAAAAAATTGAAAATTTGTAAATGACTAAACATAAGTAATAATTTGGAGCTAATATTGAAATGTTGAGAGGATTTTGTTAGTGGGAATTGTAATGGTGTCTTCCCCACCAATTCGAAGAAAAAAACAATTCTCCATGTCTTTTCAAGTTTTTGAGACAAATTTAACGTCTTTTGATCAAACTTTATATTTAGGTCGATAATTCAATATTAAAACAGATAAATGGAAAATATTTAAACTAATTAGTCTTCTAATTCCTGTACACTATTCTAGTAATAAAATAAATTACATATTAATTCAAACCTGTAAAGATAGATTTCCACTTTATACACTAGACGAGTTAACACAAAAGGCACGAGAAGAGAGTTAATTAGAATGTTTAAGTTAGAATAGGAAGTAACTTTATGAAAGAAACAAATTCAATGGGATAATTATTCTTTTACCAATTAATGATTGATAAAAAAATTCAATGGATCTTATAAACCTTATCTCATAGACAGAAAAAGATGCCATATATATCACAAATATTATAGAAAATATTAAATTATGTATGTAGTATTATCTACTTTTTCGTCTACTCTACAATTCTCCTCGCCAAAACTTTTAAATTTGTGTTACATAGTCTAATCTCCCAAATACAATAATCACATAACATGTTGAGAGGCCAAATCATCATAGAGTCGAACTTGACCATGTTATTGTTTTGGCATAAGTCTCCCATCACTAACATTTAACTTCTTGCCAAGGCTTCTTTATAGGACAACATTGTAACTGGCACATCAAAAACTCGATCATGATCATTGGAAGGCATAGATTTATTCGTTCACTTGCGGTTTTCATCGACAATTTTAAATATATATTTTCTAATTCCAAATCAACTATTAGATTTTTAAAATTTCATTGGTAACATTTTATGTATTTATTTCCATTTCCAAAATTTTAAATAAATTTTTAAATATCACGGACAACTTTGAAATTTATAAAATTAGGTCAATCTTGATTTGAATAATACGAGCGATTTTGATCGTATTTTCCAAAAAAAAAAATAACGGAAATGAACACATAACTTAGGTATACAGATTATTTCTTTGACAAAAAACAAAATACTATTTGATACAAAATATTGTTATTTTAAAAAAAATCATAATTGACTAACATCAAAAGTCTTCAAACACAAGTAATCCTCAATGGAAATTAAAAAAAAAGCGAGTAATCATTCCTTTAAAATACGTGATTATGTGTCCACACCAAAAAGAATAGAAAAATTTGATTTATGCACACTACTGTATGTTAATTAATACATTAGAAGGCTAATAAAAACGCAATTTACAGTAGTATTAATAATTTAATTTTAAAATGTAACCGCTAAATAACGCCCCCTCTCTCTCCCCCACTTATTTTTGGCGGCACCAGACGCGGGAGACTCTCTCTCTCTCCTCTCTCTTTCTCTCTCTCTCTCTCTCTCCTTTGTTTTTTCGCTAAGATTTCTTCACTCTTAAATTTCTCTTTTTTTTTCCTTCCCAAGTATGGAAGAAAAATCAAATACAAAGATTTAGCTTCTCTTTTTGCTAAATTCACTGCGATTACAAAGTCACCAAATTTTAATCCTTTAAAAAAAAACCCAAACAAATTTCCATTTTTTGATGTGTACGAACACACCGAACAAGCTAATTTCTATCTCCGTCGTAATCGCCGCCGTGAAATGAGTGAGCCCAGTCGTGAAAGAGACAGTCTTGCTCTCTCTAATCTACTTCTTTGTCACGAATCAGAATCTTCTCTAAACGAAGAAGAAGGTGATGAGATTAAGAGATCTGAAGAAGAACAAGAACTTGTTGTTACTACTACTACTACGATCGGAGACGATGAGTTTGTTGCAGAGCTTGTTCGTAAAGAGAATCAGAGAATCGAAGATGAACCCATTAAAACGACGTCGTCTTCTTCTTTCGATAGATTGATTGCAATCGATTGGATTCTCACTGTCCGTAACACTCACCCAAACAAAACCCCTTTTTTTGATTTCTTGCTTAAAAATCTCATCTTTTTTTTTTTAATTTGGTTCTGTTTTTTGATGGTTTTTTCAGACAAGAACTAGATTCGGATTCCAACATCAAACAGCTTACATTGCAATCTCATACTTCGATCTATTCCTCAAAAGAAGATTCATCGGTGTAAAGTTTCGATTTTGATTCCTCCCAATTTCAGATTACTAAAATTCCCCACAAAATCTTATTCCTTTTTGGGTTGTGTAGTTGCAGAGAGATGAGACATGGGCGATTAGGTTGTTGTCAGTAGCTTGTTTATCATTAGCTGCTAAAATGGAAGAAAGAATTGTTCCTGGATTATCACAATACCCACAAGATCAAGATTTCGTTTTTAAACCAAATGTGATTCTCAAAACTGAATTGATGATACTATCTACATTGGATTGGAAGATGAACATTATCACTCCTTTTCATTACTTTAACTACTTCCTTGCTAAAATCTCCTCTCAACCACAACAACATTCTAAAGACTTGGTCTTGTTAAGATCCTCTGAATCTCTTCTTGCTCTAACAAAAGGTAAGAACAATTAGATTCGTATCTTTTATAATCTGTTACATTTTCTTATGATCAATCACATTATGTTTCCTTTTTTGTTGTTGTGATTAGAGATAAGCTTTTTGGATTATCAACAGTTCGTTGTTGCTGCTGCTACTACATTGTTAGCTTCTGATATTAAATTGACGAGAGAAGAAATGTTGGAGAAGTTTGGATCAATCTCTTGGTGGAGTTCTAATGAGAATGTATGAATCTTGTGTTTGTGTTTTACTCGATTGTTTTGATCGGAAGGTCGAAAATTTTAGTAATGTTTGGTGTTTGTGTGTGTTTGCAGGACAATGTATATTCATGTTATCAGAGAATGTTAGAGATTGAAGAGAGGAAACATATGACACCACCGCCCGACTTAGCGGTTTCCGGCGATATACAACCCGAGGTTGCTTCGGGAAGTGGCGCGAAACGCCGATTGTCTTTTGATGATCCACCTGATCAAAAGAGAATGCGTAGGCTCTGAAAGAAGAGGGTTTATATTCTTCATGGAGTTTTTGGTTTATATTGATTTGGTATTTTTTTTTTGGCAACGTATTGATTTGGTTCTTATATTCAATCATTTCATTATAGAGGAAAAGAATGGTGTTTGAACACAAACGTTATTTCATATTTTTTTGAAGTAACTCAAATAGGTTCATATGGAAGGTCTTTTGATGATTTTGATTTTTGGGGGTGAAATGTTACTAATAAAATATTTAGGGGGTTTCTGTGAGAATTTAGGAAATATGAGGAGTGAATGAATGTAACTAAATAAGAGATACAAAAAGGGTGAATAGTTTCAGACCAATTGTTGCAGTGCCAGTGATTTGGTTCTTTTCTTCTTTATTTATTTATTTTTAATTTTTTTTAAGTTTTTCGTGTGATTTTACAATTTTTGTCATGGAAATTATCTGTTTTTTTTTGCATGAAAGTCTGTCATTTTTCATCTTTTAACTTTGAAAAGGGCACATTCATAGCAAATGATAAATGAAGACATTTTTTTTAAGGTAAAAGATAAATATTTTATATTTGATATATTTATTTCATTCATCTTTTTTCTTTATACTTTGGGTCATCTCCAAAGTGAATCCATCTGTATGCAACTTAACATTTTGTAGTTTAAAAAAAAAAAAAACTTAACATTTTGTGTACATTCCAAAATGTCTTTTATGATATTTTTCCATGAGCTTAGAAATATAAATTTTCAAAATATAACAAATAAAATATATTTATCAGTTAGTATCTCAACAAACAAATCATCAAATTTACTTGTTTTTACTCAATTCATATGAAATGACAATTAGTAGATCACAATAAGTTATTACAAAAATGTTTATTTATTTATTTTTCCAGTATTTTCTTTTTAGCATTTTAGAGACCAACTACTTGTAGTGGATGGACTTTAGAACAGTGGTTGGATCTAAAGATATAAAACCCTAATTTACACAAAATATTTTTATTTTTTTTATATACGGAAATTTACATGTGTTGTTTTCAATTTTATGTACTTCTCTACACGCAAGTCAAAATAGCAAAATGTACATATAAGAAAGATCGTTTTTTCTAATAATTAATGGTAAAATTTACAATGG
Organism: Arabis hirsuta; assembly: GCA_964056655.1. NCBI lineage: Eukaryota > Viridiplantae > Streptophyta > Magnoliopsida > Brassicales > Brassicaceae > Arabis > Arabis hirsuta. The sequence goes on from OZ053303.1 coordinate 37,119,774, forward strand.
AATGCAGTTGGAAGAAAAAAACATATATGTAAAAAGAATCCAACGATATTGTCTAAGTGAGAAACAACTGTCTCATACAACTAGAGATCCAAAGTTTGGTTTCATTAATTAAAGCTTTGATTCCAAAATTATTAGAAAAACATTTCAGTACTTACTTACTTATATAAAATTCTTACAAATTAAGAAGTAAAAGAGTACTGACAGTATATAGATAATGTGTATGTTGTGGTTTAATGCCAAAGTTGTTGCTCTAAGAGATCTCTCAACAAATCAAGTATAAAGAGTCGAGCTTTTAGAACTTAGTAAATGCTTCTAAATATCTTTTTACTCTCTTTTTTTTTGTTTTTTTTTGTGAAAATCTTTCATTGAATATTTGTAGGTCCCAAATTTCATTTTCTTTTTCTTACTAGCATACCATTGTGTTTCTGTTGAGATTTGTAAACATGTGAGATTCACGGATAACACAATTTAGTTACAAATCTCACCACTGGTTAGTCATTTCTATTTTTCAAACTAGAGTAGACATTGTCACATTGGTAATGCCTTTTCTTTTCTGAACATTTTAGATTTTTTTTTTTTGGTTAATTTTTAATAATCAATATGAGATTCTTCACATGATCACAAATCTAAACAATCAGATTATAGCTATACAATATTCCACCACCAATTTTAGTCAAAAATGACTACAGTAAACTCATGTTTTTTGTATTATGGTTAAAAGTGGATCCGAGGATAAAATTTGACATCAATAACCAAATTTTTTTACCCTGAAATTCAATGGCTATAATCTCTCAGCATAAGCTTTGAAAGTCCCTAAAAATTCTCCTTATTTATCTCACAGCATTTTAACTGTTTTTGTTCATGTTACTATTTTATGACTTTTATTTTTTTTAAAGTCACAGTTTTCTGTTTTAAAGCAAAAGTTTTTACAGTCATTTTATTTTTTAAAGTCCTGCAGCCAAATTTTTTAAAAGTCACAACCAATCACCCCTCTAAATAGTCTCTAAATCATTTGTTTTCGTTCTTAGAATTCGTTTTACTTCATATATATATATCACAAATTTGATCACATTAAAATGATTTTTTTGTTTTTGTTTTAATGAACAGTTTCTCTTATTTAGTACAAGTTTGTGATTGACAGGCTTTAAAATTGTGATATGGAATCAGTTTGTGAACGATGAGATAATGTCAGGAGAAAGAGGCTCCACAAAAAGCCACATGATGACTTCATTGAGAGATTTTCTTAGTAACCAAATTACAGTCTGGTGCGAGCTAACAATTTTGTTCCCAAAATATATCTTTTTTTTTTTGTTATTTCTTTTAACATTTTGCTTACTCTGTTTTCTTCAATGTCCTTTTCAGCATTTCTCATTCAATAGAGACCCAAAATTAGATTCCAAAAGATAAAAAGAAAGGAGTCATTTCAAAGAAACAGAGAGTTTTACAATCAGAAATCAGATTTTGTGTCCTTACTAATCAGACTTTTTAAAGTCAACAATGAAAAACAGAGTAATAGCTAAAGGCAAAAACTTTTCTGTTCTAAAACTTGGAAGAAACTGTTCTAAGAGATAAGAAGATAGGTCTTTAAAGAGCGGTATTTTCGCGCCGAATTTTGATTGATGGATCGATCAAACGGGAATCGTCTTCAGTCCTGCAGCTATTGGCATACCCAAAAAACCTATGATGATACTGAAGATCCATTGAGTTATTGTGAGTGGTGTTGTGCTTGCAAATGTGCCCAAGAACTCAATGATTATGATCTGGAAGAAAACAGTTGCACCGATCACTACCACAAAGACGTAATTGTCCAGTATTCCCTTGAAAACATCGATCTCTTCCATTTCTCGCGAGCTTATTTCGTTAAACACCTGAAAATTTTAGACCAAAGTCATGTCAAGATTCAATTCAAGAACCTATCTTTCGAGCTCGAGGATTCTTATCGTGTTTGTTTTTTACCTGACAGAAGACGAAACAGTTGAAGATGAGAGTGTTTAGCATGAGAGTTGAGTCAGGACCGTCTAGACCAAACACAGACTTTCCTTTAGCTTGGAGAAACCAAATGACGATGAATTGATACACAGCTTGTCCTAAAATGTTCCTCCACATAGCATTAGTGATGAAATTCCCTCTCCTTCCAACGGGTAAACGTTTCATCAGCTCATCATTTGGTGGCTCTGTAGCTAAAGCAAGAGCTCCGAGTGTGTCCATGATCATGTTCACCCATAGCAGTTGAACAGCAGTTAAAGGAGCACTTCCTGAAGATTATTATCAAGAGTTGCGTTAATTAGAGACACGAAATGATTGTTTTCGACAAAATTAAACAGATCTTTTGTTTGTTTCGTTACTCACCGGTTAAGCAAGCTGAGGAGAAGTTAACAATCAGAGCAACAACATTAACAGTAAGTTGGAACTGAACGAATTTCTGGATGTTTATGTAAACAGAACGTCCCCATCTAGCAACTGTGACGATCGTGCTGAAATTATCATCGAGAATGATGACATCGGCACTCTCTTTCGCCACCTAAAAGGTTATAAAAAGAAATAACTTTAGATGCTTTAGCTCACAAATGGCATTTCACAATCTTATATACTTACTTCAGTTCCGGCAATTCCCATTGCTAATCCGATATCAGCTTCATGAAGTGCAGGTGCATCGTTTGTTCCGTCTCCAGTCACAGCAACAACTTCATCAAACGTTGTCCTTAACTGTTTCACAAGTGTATGTTTATCCATAGGCGAGGAACGAGCCATCACCTGTAAGAAGAAGCGAAAAGTTTTGTAATATGTATCGAAAACTCAAAAGAAAAGTCAAGTCTTTAACTCAAGAGACGGTAAGTACCTGAATCTTTGGAATCAGCTCAAGTAATTCTTCTTGACTCTTCTCTCTGAACACTGGACCTTCGATTGCTATACCATCATCGGTTAAAATCCCACATTCTCTAGCAATAGCTTTTGCGGTGTTAATGTTATCGCCTGTAACCATTCTCACAGTGATTCCAGCACGGCGACAAAGCTCAACAGATTCTTTGACTCCAGGACGAACAGGATCTTTGATTCCAACAATCCCAACACAAGTAAATCCCGAAGCCGGGATTGCTTCATCCGGCGAAAACCCGTTGTCAACATCCATATAAGCAAGGCAAAGAGTGCGAAGAGCTTCATTAGCAAACTCATCGATTGTTACATTCAGATACTTGATTGATTCTTCATCAAGTGGAACAACCTCACCGCTCGAGTTTACAACTTTATCACAAGCAGCCAAAACAATCTCAGAAGCTCCTTTCGTGTGAGCACGCCGACTTCCTCCCTCGGGAAGCTCAATTACAACTCCCATTCGCTTCTTTGTGGAGTTAAAAGGCTCAACTTTGATCACTTTATAACATTTCCTCTCTTCCTGGAACTTACCACCAAGAGACAATCCAAACTCCAATATAGCAGTCTCTGTTGGCGTCCCCAAGATCTCGGTTTTCCCATGTTTGTTCACAACAACTTCGCCTCCCGTGTTATTGAAAATCGACTGAATCAGCAATTTCAGAGCAGATTCCGGGATTTCTGACTGCAAGCTAGAGCCTTTACTTGCTACATCTTGCACACTCATGCAAATGCAAGACTTCACTACGGTCATGTGATTAGTTGTGAGTGTACCTGTCTTATCGCTGCAAATCGTTGTTGCAGATCCCATAGTCTCACAAGCTGCTAAATGCCGGACAAGAGCTTTATCGTTCATCATTTTCTTCATCGCAAACGCAAGACTAAGAGTCACAGCTAAAGGCAATCCCTCAGGTACCGCAACCACAACAATTGTCACAGCAATAGCAAAGTATTCCAAGAGCTCCAATGCTTCATCACCAGACCAAATCCAGTGAGTTCCCGTCGAAAGCTTCCTCATAAACATCCCTTGCACCAAAACCGCGAAAGTAACCACAGCAAAGAACAGACCGATTTTGCCAATGATGGTAGCAACTCCATTGAGTTTCACCTGCAACGGAGTTTCATCATCGCCTCCTTCGGTCAAAGTCGCCATTAGCTTTCCCCATTGAGTCCTCATCCCAACTGTAGTAATCAGCATCTTACAAGATCCATCTTGCACTTTGGTTCCAGACAAAAGGAAAGGATTCTGCGCATTCACCATCACAGGCTCACTCTCACCAGTCAAACTCGACTCATCAATTACCACGGAGAATCCCGAGAGGAAAAGACCATCAGCAGGGACTTGATCTCCAATCGCCAGATGAACAATGTCACCAGGAAGCAAGTCATATATCGACATTTTCTGCCTAAACCCGTTCCTCGTCACCTGAACAGTGATCTTCTTCTTCTCCTTATCCAAATCCCTGAACTGCAAAGACTGACGATAATCGCTAGTCGCTGTAACAAACACAACAAGGAGAATACTAGCCACAATACCAAGACCATCATGTGATCCTTTCGGCCATCCTTCAGTAGCTATACCAACAATCAAAGACACGAACGCGCAAACACCAAGAATCATAAGAGTCATATCTTGAAGAGCTTCCCAAACATACACCCAAAAACTCTGCAATTCGCTCTCCGCAAACTTGTTGATTCCGAAAAGCTCTTGCCTTTGTGATAACTGATCAGCATCTGTAGAAAGTCCATCAATGGCAGATGCCTTGAGCTTACCTGCAAGCCCATCAACTCCACCATGAAACTTGAGTTTCTTAACATCATGACTCTCAACGATTGATCCTAATTCATCTGCACAAATCTCAAATCCTGCAGCTTTGACTTCTTCAGGGACAGTGTAATCACTTGGAGTCACACCTACAAGTACCAATCACAATTTGATTCACATACACAAATAAACAAACAAAAATCCAAACTTTGACACAAATTACCATAAAAATCCAAACTTTGATACAAATTAGCATAAAAATGTAAACTTTGACACAAATTAGCATAAAAATGTAAACTTTTAACACATATAAACTCACCAGAGATGAATTGAAACGCGGCTTTAGACACGAGAACTGCGATCCTTAATTTCTCCTGTATATAGAAACGTTTTTCAAGATCCTTAATCACTAACTAATCTTCTTAATCAAAAACGCTAAAATCAAACTAGATTTGTAAGATTCGATAAAAACCATAGAACAACGATTAAACCTGATTGGTGCGACGCATCGCGGCAGCTTCATAGCGTTTAGAGAGATTAGCGGTGAAACGAAAACGGCGTTTAGGGTTCTTGACGACGCCGCAGAGATTTCGCCATTTCTCTAACACTTCTTCAGACGAATGTTTCGCCTTCACATCGAAATTCTCATTAAGGTAACTCTCCATTTCCTTCTTCAATCTTCGTCAATCTTTCTTCCTCCAGCCTCAATGGCTTTCCGGATTTTTGTTTTTGTTTTGAGCTTATTTGGTGGGAAAGAAAGAAAAAAAAGAAACTTTTTTTTTTGTGGGAAGGAGAAAAATCGGAAGCTTTTAATGGAGAAAAGGGAAAGTTTATGTTTTTTGATTTTAATTTTAAAGATCGGAGCTTTTTGTGCGAATTGATTGACCGAGTCGTTGAGTTAATAACATTTAAGTAGGTGAAGAAGGTGAGTTGACTCGTTTATATTCGTGTGTCCAACAAAGTATCTCTCTTTCTCTTTCTCTTTCTCTCTACTAAACATTTTAAACAAAAAACATTCGAATAATTAAAATAAATTGTATTTAATAATGGCAATAACATGCACTACTAACGCATTAATAACGAACGTTAAATCATGATAATAAAATTAATGATGCTTGGAAACATTCATTCATGCAGGCCATGAAGAGTACATGACGCGTTATGTTATTATTATTTTCACACATGTTGAGATTTTTATTTTGTTTTTTTTTCAAAATTTTGAATGAAGGTGGGAGATGTGTGGATTGGAGAAAAAAAAAATTTAAATTATAATAATGAATTTATGGATGACATAATTTATTATAATTAGATGTTTATTTTTAGAGTGAAATATCTAAAAATTTAATTTGTGTAATTATTACTCTCTTTATCCCAAAATATAAAATGTTTTAAATTTTTTATTTGTTTCAATATATAAAATGTTTTACTAAATTCTATAGAAATTTAAATTTTATTTGATTGTTTTGATCTTTTGAATTATGTAGTTTTTTACGTGATTGGTTGAATTACATTTTTAACTAAAAAGAGGAATAATTAAATTAAATATGTAAGCATAGTTTGCAATATTTTCTTATTTGTAATTTACTTTCCGTAGCTTTGGTTTTTTTGTTTTTGGAAGTTAACGTTAATACTTCACTATGACCAAAATTGAATGACAATATGAGACAAACATGGGTGATTTTTGATAATTATAAAAAAATGAAAGGGCAATTATATAAAAGAATAAGAAATGGAAGGACCGTTGACCCAAACTATTGCGAAAAGCCCACCTCTTCGGGGACGCCACGTTGGACTAAACCCATTGGTGACCAAAAAGTTTGATTAGTTTTTGGTAACCATTGATTGCTTAATATTGAATATATTTCTTCTTTTCTCTTCTCCAATTTAATTTAATGAGTTTACTTTGAATCCCTAAAAAGTTTTTAAAAAGTTGGTATGCTGATTTGGGCTTTGTAATTGTATGAGAGGCTTGGTGTAAGCATTTATTGGGCTTTGTATGAGACTTTCTTGGGCTTTTTAACAAGATCTAAATGGATATATGATCTAAACGGCTTCATCATCACCATTAAGTGAACTTCGAGTTATACACATGTAACACAACTTCGAAAAAAATCACTGAGAAATATGAATTAAGATTTGTGGGTTGGTTTGTTACCAATAAATACTGTTGTTGACAATGTCATAGATACAATGCATCATTAACCATAGGGGTGGACGTTTCGATTTCTTCGGTTTTCCGGTTTATCGGTTTTATAAAAACTCAAACCATATAGAAACTGTTTGTATATTGGTATGGTTACGGTTTGGTTTATTCGGTTTTTTGGTTTATCAGTTTTACAAAAACTCAAACCATATATAAACCGTTTGTATTTTGGTTCAGATTGATTTGGGTTTATTTCGGTTTATTTGATAAATATTCGAAAAAATAGTTTATGTAAAATAAAAAATTAGCAAAAAATTAAAATAAATATGAGTAAACAAACATAAAATTTTAAAGAACCGAGTTTAAATCAAATTAATTGTAAACTTAATCTTATTAAACCTAGTACGTAGAAGGAGAAAACTAAAAAAATATTCTTATTATCATTATGAGCTTGTTTGACTAGAAAAATTATCAATACATACCTTGTAAAGACTCTATATAATTTGATTAAGGTAGTATTTGACTAATTAGTACACCATTATCTCATTAAAATTTCTTAAACTCATAATAATTATATAACTTTTTGAAAAAACCAAAAATCCAAACGGTTTTACTGTTTTAAACTGAAACCGAAGTTATTTTAAAATAACAACTAAATGGGTTTATAGATAAAACCGAAATTTAACCAAAAACCTAATTACGGTTCGGTTTGGTTTTTTTGCCCACCCCTAGTTGACATTACATGATTTGCTGATCATAAACTATCTACAAAGACTCAAAGACTTAGTTTAATAGTAAATTTTGTTTTTCAAAATGACTGACAAAATCTAAAATTTTTCAAAGATCTCATGAGGGGTTCTTAAACTTTTTAAAATGTTCCTTATTAAGTTTTCTATCATGATTTTTTTTAATTACTTGATGACTATCGTGAAAATCGGTTCATTCAAAAATTTAACTGATTTTAGAGTTATGACTTTAAATTTTATGAAATTCATTAATAAAACAACTCATTTTTCTTTAGAAAACTGATTTTAAACAGGTTAAAAAATCATATTGCACCAGTTAAGCAATCTATAATTCTGTGTACAAGTTTTAAGATAGATAATATTAGTAAGCTCATAAATATACTTTTATGTTTGTTGTATAGGTTCGTGTAACCTTTTTTTACGCTAATCTTATATGCAAACCTCTACAATTTTTTAATAAAATATCTATAATTTTGTTATGTTAGTATATAATCGTACAATTTTACAAAAACTTTACGCGTTGTCACTTTATACATACATTTTTAGTGGGAATAGTCATGTCAAAATTATTATTTCGAGTTAGGTTGATTGAGTTGGTTCTAATAATGTGTGATCTTTTCTACATCATTTGTTCTGATATAGATTTTATATATGGTACGAAATTGTTTACTTACAAGTCCTTTTTTAACTTTTATGTGATTGATGGGAGACCTACAGGTTTTTTTTTTGTCTACGGCTGATTCGTTCTTTGTAACCCAAAAAAGAATGAATTTAAACCATCATGTCCCAGACAAAGAAGAAAAATGAATGGATTCATGATTATGGAGTTAAACCATCCTAAACATAGATACAATGCATCATTAACCATGGAAGGAGCATAACAAACAACTTATTAGTGCTTAACAAAAAAAAGTCATGGCCTTCAAAATATTTTTTTTGCTAAGAATGTAAATATTTCATATAAAATGAAAACGTTTTAGGTTTACAAGTCAAGAGAATATAAATCTACAAAATGATTCTACAGCAAAAAAGATAAAAACATGAAAGCATATTATATTATATTTTTTAGTCCATAACTCAACGGAATCACGAATGCTAACGGAATAGTGAAGTGATGACGATATTATTGTCCTCGCCAAATCGGATGCTCGAGAAGAGGATGTAGAAACATGGCGAATAATCAGCAAACCTAACGTCATGACACTAAACCTAGCCTCCCAAATTTTGTTTTAGTAAAATTCACAATGGTTTAAAATAACCACGTACTATAAATTGTATATATGTATGCCATCATATATATAATTCACATTGTGGCGCGTAACCAAAATCATCATAGAATATATAAATATATAACTCTTCACAATATAAAGATGGGACTTTTCCTAGAATGTAAGAACAGATTTCGAGAAATTATATAGGAACATGAATCGTAAAACTCGATAGGTTTCAAAGAAAGGGACAAAGAAGCAGAGCGTGAGGTTCCTAATGATTGTAGAAGAAACTCAAAAGAATTTCATTATCGAGAGAGAAATGGTGATGACTCGTGGATAGGTTTATATCTACTACATTGTGTGTAGCCTAGGCAATGATCTATTCTTGTACATTTATAGCATATTCGATCGCTTTATACGGTAATTTGGTCTGGAATATTAACATGACGAGTGACGACATAGCATATATCAAAACCAGTCAAAAATTTTGTCACAGAGAAAAATATGAGTGTGTTATGTAATAATTTGATTATTAACACATTGGAACTAAGAACTTTTCTACTTAATTCCGTTTAAAAAAAACACTCATTCTTTCAATTTGTAATGCTACGTGTCAATCAAAGGATTCAAAAATCCAATGGTGAGACTTGGGATTTTAAGGTAATTAAGTTTAACAAAGGGCTTGAGCTAGGGGTGGACACGGAGCGGATATCCGGAAAAAACTGGTATCCGCGATCCGCTCCGTCCGAATAGGATATTAGATTTTTCGAACCGATCTGCTCCGGTATTTTTCGGATATCCGAAATTTTTGTAAATATCCGTGAATATCCGATCCGCTTCGTTATAAGTCGGATAATCGAATTTTTTTTAAGTATCCGCAATTATCCGATCCGATCCGTTAAAAATACTCCAAAACCTCAAAACTCAAATCACTATATTTTAAGTATCCGATCCGATCCGATCCGTTAAGTACCTAATGTATTTATATATATATATATACATGTATATATTTATACGGATCGGATCGGATAATAGTGTTTTTAAATCACTATTTGTTATTTGCTTTGTTTTTTAAGGATACTATATTTTAGTATTTGCTTTGCTTTAAAATTTTACGGTTATTCAAAATTTTCAGTTCGGATCGAAGCAAATAACGAATCGAATCGGATTTAACGAATTTTTGCCCAGCCCTAGCTTGAGCTAATTGGGGATATATATAGACAAACATTAATGCTTTGTATCGAGACAAACGAGAAAAAATCATGATGAGCCTAAATGCTTTAAGTGCCATTGGTTAATTAGGGGTTCGCATATAGACATAAACTGATAAACCAATAGACATATGGATAAAATGAAAAGAAAAAGAAATCTAAATAAGGGTAGAGAGTTATAATAAGTTATCAGGTGGGAAATTCAAAGAGAGGAACATGAAAGGTATATGTAGACACAATACAAAAATGATATGACTTAGTGGAGAGGGTTTTTAAATTACAAAACAATACATAAAAGAAGAATTGGAAGAAAACAAAGAAGCATGCCCTAGATTTCTGAAGACAATAATTACACCTTCTTGTTTATATAAGGGAATAGAATATGACACATTGGTTGGTTTCTTACGGGTTATTAATGTGAGAAAAAAGTTTAAAAAAATGAAATTAGTGAGCAAAAAAAAAAACAAAAATAGTAAAAAAGGTTAAAGGTCAAAAAATGGTGACAGAGAAATGGAGAGAGGTTTAGGAGGCAAAGGAAATGTGGAGCTTTGATGATGTTGATGCACGCCGTCAGCTTTTCTTCACGCCTGCTCCCACTCACTCACACCTATAAACATTCCCTCTCTCTCCTCTTTCTCTCTCTCTAATTTATAAAATTATAATTGTATTCACATGTCTCTATGTAAGTGGGGGTAACCATGTAGTATCTATTATATGTCATGTGTATCTAGATATCGATTTTTCGGTCCACTATAAAAATGAAGTCCAAAGCCGACGGTCGAAACTATCATAAATCTGTCGAGAATTCCATATTGGCGGATTGAAAATGTTGTAATAGATATTCGTCAAAAAAAAATTTAATGACAGTCAATCTTAAATCTGTTAGGCAATTTTTAATTAATTTAAGACGGACAATATTTAGATGGATTTTTGATTACTTTGGTGGTCGGATCCGGATTTTCGACATAAACCTAAATGCTCGTGGACAAAGTTTGTGTAATAGGTTTGGATCTAAATTTTTAATATGATAGACAAACGAATTGTTTTTGTTTATCTTTAAATTAGGCGGGAACTCGGATCAACTATGTAAATCAAAAACTAGAATGTATCAAAATATATTGAATTTTGGTATGGAAAAACATCGTTGATATTCATGCACGACATTGTTGATACTGATCGGTAAGGTAGTAGGGGATGTTTATTTATTTTTATATTTTTGGGTGTTTTGGTAGGTGAAAATTGGGGTATTAGTAGGACAGTTTCTAACTTTTTTTAGTCAGTTAATTTAGGATGTATAAAGAGTATTTTATTATTTTACACCACTTAGGATGGTACTCGAACAACTTTAGTTTCATGTATTTTGGCCTATATATAAACAAACAGCGTAATATATACGGCTTTTTGGAAAATTCACGCCATGTAAATAGAAAATGTATGTCGTCTTCAATTTCTAGGTGTCCAAAATTCACAATACATATATACATATAGATGCATGATGAATGATCCACGTAAGTACAAATAGCATGAGAGAGAGAGATGTATAAAAAAATTTGAGAAGAAGAAATAAAGAGAGAAGGTTACTCGGGTGGATCGATGTGAAAAAGAAGGAAAAGCGAAACGCACTAAGCCATTACATGATATCGACCTTCTTATTTTTTTCTTATTTAAAATTTATTTTATGATTTTTCTCAATTTCTTCTGTCAGGACATTTTTCTGCTTAATGAAACCTCCAAATTATCTTAACTAATCCACATTCTAATTGGTAATAAGATGGCAGAAGTGGTAGAAACTGCTAATTAACTATATAGTAAGATCATAATTTTTCATTGATTATAAGTTAGGGCTAGCTATAGTAAAAACAAAAACAAACATTCTTAATTAGCCAAAAAGAGAAAAGGAATTTAGTTTAAATTTCTCTCTCTAATTATGATTTCACTAAACCCAATTAGATTCAAACAATCAATTAAGTCCAAAAGATAAACATGGGACAACAATTCGATGCAAAAAATTCCTCTTTTCATGCTTCATATTCTTTCTTCTAAATTACTAATAAAACCCACCAAACCCATTCTCTACATATACATACAACTCATCTTCATCAAGATTCACCCACTCCACCGAGATACCAAAAGAAAAAAAAGTTCGTATACACATAATATATATATACACATAACAACACATGATGCTGATGCAATATACACAACAAAGTATTAAATCTTAGATATTGTGGGTCTCCCTTTCACTTCTCTGTCCTCTTTTCATTTTCTTATTCATTTAAGAAAAAAAAATGGATACTCTCTTTAGACTAGTCAGTCTCCAACAACAACAACAATCCGATAGTATCATTACAAATCAATCTTCGTTAAGCAGAAACTCCACCACCACTACTGGCTCTCCATATCATTACAACAACAACAACTTCCCACAAAACGACGTCGTCGAAGAATGCTTCAACTTTTTCATGGATGAAGAAGACCTTTCCTCTTCTTCTTCTCACCACAACCACAATCCTCATAACTACTACTCTCCTTTCACTACTCCTCCTCCTACCCAATACCATCCCGCCACGTCATCAACACCTTCCTCCACCGCCGCAGCCACCGCTTTAGCCTCACCGTACTCTTCCTCCGGCCACCACAATGACCCTTCTGCTTTCTCCATCCCTCAAACTCCTCCTTCCTTCGACTTCTCCACCAATGCCAAGTGGGCTGACTCTATCCTCCTCGAAGCCGCACGTGCCTTCTCCGACAAAGACACCTCACGTGCGCAACAGATCCTTTGGACACTCAACGAGCTCTCTTCTCCATACGGAGACACCGAGCAAAAACTAGCTTCTTACTTCCTCCAAGCTCTCTTTAACCGCATGACCGGTTCAGGCGAACGATGCTACCGAACCATGGTAACCGCTGCAGCCACCGAGAAGACTTGCTCCTTCGAGTCAACACGCAAGACCGTCCTCAAGTTCCAAGAAGTTAGCCCCTGGGCCACGTTTGGACACGTGGCTGCAAACGGAGCGATCTTGGAAGCAGTAGATGGTGAGGCAAAGATCCATATAGTTGACATAAGCTCAACGTTTTGCACTCAATGGCCTACACTTCTTGAAGCTTTAGCCACGAGATCAGACGATACGCCTCACTTGACACTAACCACAATAGTCGTGGCTAACAAATTCGTCAACGACCAAACGGCGTCGCATCGGATGATGAAAGAGATCGGAAACCGAATGGAGAAGTTCGCTCGGCTAATGGGAGTTCCATTTAAATTCAACATTATTCATCACGTTGGTGATTTATCAGAATTTGATCTTAACGAGCTCGATGTTAAATCAGACGAGGTCTTAGCCATCAACTGCGTAGGTTCCATGCATGGGATCGCTCCACGTGGAAACCCTAGAGACGTTGTGGTATCGAGATTTCGACGGTTAAGGCCGAGGATTGTGACCATCGTGGAAGAAGAAGCTGATCTTGTAGGAGAAGAAGAAGGTTTTGATCATGATGAGTTCTTGAGAGGTTTTGGAGAATCTTTGCGTTGGTTTAGGGTTTGTTTTGAGTCTTTAGAAGAGAGTTTTCCGAGGACGAGTAACGAGAGGTTGATGCTAGAGCGTGCGGCGGGACGTGCGATCGTTGATCTTGTGGCTTGTGAGCCGTCGGATTCGACGGAAAGGAGAGAGACGGCGAGGAAGTGGTCGAGGAGGATGAGGATCGGTGGTTTTGGTGCGATCGGGTATAGTGATGAGGTGGCGGATGACGTCAGAGCATTGTTGAGGAGATATAAAGAAGGAGTTTGGTCGATGGTGCAGTGTTCAGATGCTGCCGGAATATTCCTTTGTTGGAGAGATCAGCCGGTGGTTTGGGCTAGTGCGTGGCGGCCAACGTGAAGGGTTGGTTTTGTTTTTTTTTTGGTTTAATATATTCACACGCGCGCTTTTTGGTTGACATGGTTTCACACGTGTGGTGATGGTTAATGATGGATTTTGAGATTATGAGAGTTACGCGGTATGATGATGATGATGGGTTCATAATTTGAAATTTGCTTTTGGGATTAGGACTAATTATAATTATGATCATTGAAGAGGATTTGAATTTTTTTTGGCCCTTTTTTTTTCTTTTGTTTTTTTTTTGGAATTAAAATTGTGATTACTTTTGGCTTATGCAAAAAGAATAGGTTTTATTTTTCTATTTTAATGAAGTTGCTATTTTTCATACACGGGAAGCTAACGTGGTTTTATTTCTAAATTAGTTACTGTTACATTGGATGATCGATTAACTGGAATCATAATAGATTAAAATGTAGTATGAGACTAATACTAACTCTTCGAATTCAACAAGTATTTTACGAATTTATTGATTAAGGGATTTTCGAATAAAAGCTTGTTGATTAAGAAAGGTGGTTCAATATTCTTGTATATATATAGAATCTTAGACAGCTACGTTGGTTGAGGAATCTCTTAGTTGGAATCTCGTGAATCAGTGAATGCAAGCTCTAGTGGCCTGCACGCTTCTGAAAACGGATTAACATATCTTTAATCATTCATAACCGATCTTATTAATCTATATAGATATGCTTTTGATAAGCGTGCGAGTCATACATGTAACTATGCAAGTCCATCTCAAATAACTCGTTACAATTTATAATGTCTATATACGTGAAACTAACTTAAAGAACATTGGAATTTCGATGTTATCTAATTAGAAACATTCACTTTATAATATATTACATGAAATGCAAGCAATTTAGTGTTAAACACCACAGGATTTTAATGGTTGAAATTAAAGAACTATTGCAAAGAAAAAAAGAAAAAAAAAGCTCAACGTTTTATACACGACGATTAAATACTCACAAAATGATACTCATTCATTTGTCGTTCTTGTGAAGTATATACCATTTATATATTGTAGCTTTTTGATAATGCATCTTTCAACTTTTGCTTTATAAAAGAGATAAAGGGACCAGTCTTTTATTGATTCACACATAATATATGTATGTCTTCAATGGATTACACATGCATATACCTTAGAATGTTCATGGCCCCCCTTACCCATCATGTTTTTATTTAGAAAACAGCCCATAAAAAGTAAATAATTGAAATAAATAGTTAATCCCATTGATACCAATGTTTACATTTATAGGTTTCTATAAAAAAAAAGAGAAATGGTTATTAATAATAAATAAAAAAAGTAGTGGGAACTGCTTTTGAGATATGTGGCTGGTTTCACTACAACTCTCTATCTCCATGCATCTTTTGATGAGGTTTTTGCCTCCCCCATGTTATATATTGGTACGAGCTTTAGCTTCGCCTTTTAAGCTAATCTTTTTTAAAATTCTATCTTCTTTTGGTCTGTTTTCTTGTTTATAAAGTCATGTAAAAAGCAAATTAATTAAATAACAATCTACTGGTTGGCCCATTTTTGCTTTAACTAGAATCAAAACTTTGTTGGGTCTCTTTTGTACCACGACTTGACCATTACACATCTATGATGTAACTAGAAAAATGTCTAAATTCTTAGGGAATATATATATATATACACATATATATATATACCTCAATTAATCATATGAAGTTAAGGTTAATTTAAGGGTCGTTTGTGACCAAAAGTTATTTATTGACACTTTCAACCGCGCAATGCACAACTTGTTCATAAACGTAAAATTTTCCGAATTGAACATTAGTTTAGTTTTCTGAAATATCAATTTTCACGTATTTCGGAAAATTGATATTTCAGAAACTAATGTTCAATTCGCACAAATTTTTAGCAGTAATCTTGAATTTATGTAACAAAGTTTAGTTTTAAGAACTAACGTATTTTTGTTGAAGATGGCTACAAGATAATTTTGACGTAAAACTAACATAAATTTGGCGTAAGCAATATAAACAATAATTTTCATGAAAAATTACAACTTTTAAGTTGTCGACAATATTTTTTTTTTGTTTTATAACTTATAGATTTGTTTGATAACTTATAGAACAGATTGTTTATGACGCAATAAACAGTGTCACCGACAATTTTTTATTGTATAATGGAAAAATGCTATATGATTATGCCCAACTAAATTAAATCATAAAAAGGTGCATATTATTATTATTATCTCATTGTCTCTTATAGATATATATATATATACAACCATTAAAGGATACACGAAATTTTTATGTATATACATAAATTCTATGTATTTAGATAGAATTCCATCATATGCTAATAAAATTCTATATATATTAGAAATAATTGTAGGATATTAAATAGAATCATATGTATAATTGATAGAATTCTCTATCATATGTATATTTTAGATATGATTCTATCATATGTTGGTAATTTGTTATTGGTTCTTGTTGTATATATATATATATGCATCACGTCTACATATATAATCATAATAAAACATGAATTTCTATTTGTTTGTCAGTTTAACGTCAAGTTCAAACAGGAATATATGACTTCTTCATTAGCTAAGCCCCCTAGAAAAAAAATCATATAAAAAATACATCAACAGATACACAAACTTTTTAAAGTTTCTATATATAAATTAATTGCTTTTTTACAAGAGTATTTTAATAGTCAAACAATCGAAAAACACTTACTCTTTGAATTCACTCAAAATGTTGTCTTCTCTATGGGCCTCATTGAATGGGCCACATAAAGCCCATTAGATTTGATGAGCAAAAATGCAACAACGGCAAAATGAAAATGAAATTGGAACGGACGACGGCGAAAACCCTAGCAAAAACCCTCCCTCACCGGCGAAAATGCGTGCTCCGATCTCCGGATTTCTCTCCAGATCCATCGGTTTCCTCCACCGTACGACGACTCCATTTCCCGCCGCCACACGCCACCTTTCCGCCGTCGCTTCCCCTGAAGATCGAACGAAGAAGCTCGAGAGAATCGCCGACGATTTACTCAAACTAAACAGGATCGAGCTTCACGATTACTCAATCCTCTTCAGCCACAAACTCGGTCTCAATCGCTTCGGTACCGCCGTATCTATCCCCGTCGGATCCAGCGGCGATGCAAACGCATCTACGGAGACTAAAACGGCGGAGAAAACTGCGTTTGATGTGAAGCTGGAGAAATTCGACGCAGCTATAAAGCTCAAAGTCGTCAAAGAGATTAGAGCATTGACGAATCTGGGATTGAAAGAAGCTAAAGATCTTGTTGAGAAGGCTCCAGTGGTTATTAAGAAAGGTCTTACCAAAGAAGAAGCTAATCAAATCATGGAGAAACTCAAAGCCATAGGTGCTATTTCAGCTTTGGAATGAGATAAACAAATTATTGTTATGATCGAATAAGTTTGTCGCGTTTTTCGGAACATTAAAGATCGAATTTGAAAGATTTTACAAATGGATTGTTGTGTTCTTCGTTACTGAAATGCCACTTCTATCAGGTAGTAGTTTCTTCATGTAGTACTTTGATTTTCTTGAAAGATTGATTCTTTGTCTTCTGGATTCCGGTATCGTCTCAATCGAGGTTTCTTTAAACCCGCGTCTCACGAACCAATCCGCGGTCCGTGTTGTTAGTAGAAACAGCCTTTCTAATCCGATAGACGATGCTTTCTTCTCTATGTAATCTGTAAAACAAAATGTGTGTCATTTGATGTTTCTTTAGTCTTTGCAAACTTGAATGTTTTGAGTTTTGTTTACCTAGCAGTTTATCGCCTTGGCCTTGACCGCGACAATCTGATGCAACCGCGATTGCTGCAACTTCTCCGCATTTGTCTTCAAAGAAGGGAAACAGAGCTGCACAAGCGATGATCTGACCTTCTCTTTCGACAACCACAAACGAATCCAAGGCTCGCAGTAACTGCAGTCAAAAGATTAAACATTTAACAGCGTAAGAAGTCTTAAACTCGATGTGGGAGATAGTAATAATGCTTTAACCTCCTCGTCGGTTCTGCGAACCAGAATCCCAGATTCTTCCAACGGTTTGATTATATGTCTAATTCCTGCAAGATCTTCCACTTTGGCATCTCGGGTTCCTTCGTAAACATCACTGCACATAGCGATATAGAATTGTAAGAACACTAAACCGAAATGATACGCGAGTAAAGACAAAGAGAATGCATATAGTGTACCTAGCAACCATAGTTCCCATTCCATCTCTTTTAAAAAGCTCCAACAATAAAACTCCACTTATAGTACCATCCAACAAATGCACTCTTTTTACTCCACCCTTCAATGAAAGCAAAACAAATGGTTTCAGTTGAATGGTCAGGAAAACAGAATCAAGACCAAAGTTTAAAGCATACTCACTCTGCAGACAAACGCCGCAGCAGCCAATTCAGAAAGATAGCCATTTAAGCGGCTTAGTCTTTCCTCACCTCCGATAGCAAAACCTTGCTCACCAGACCACAACCCATTTCCGTTGTCAAATCCAACACCGTTCTGAAAAATTGGAGTGTGGTTTCCGTTTCCCCAAAATGCTGCTCTCCCGTTGTGAGGAGAGGGATTCTTACCGTTGGTGCTGTTAAGAGGCTCGTGATCAGCAATACGTCCATCTCCAACAGCTTTCACGTAATTAGCAGCTATGTCGCTTTGTTGTGCCCGTTTTCTAACTAACATATCTGCTTCTTGAAGTGTCAAGAAACGAATAAGATGTCCACTCTCATCAAGAATTGGACCGTCCATTATGGAAATAACCTTATCTGCTCCTATAGCTAATGCACAAGCTGTCGCAACCTCATAAGTACTGCAGAAGTAAAGTAAAGTGAGTATAATTCAACCTTTTTAAGATTAATGTAAAGGATTCCTCTCAGGAGATGAGTGAGCATACTTGCAATTTAAGACTTCTCCGGAGCTAGAGTGGCCTAAGTTCCTCAACAAAACTACAGAACCACCGTCAAGCCTCTCACAAATCCTATCTACATCTATCTTCTTCACTTCACCCGTCGCTCCAAAATCAACACCATCAACAACACCTCTCCTCTGCACCATCAACAACAAGACCAAAGATAATCAGTCATAGAGAACGAATATGATGAGACTCAAGGTCGTAAGAACAAATCAAGAAAGCGGGAATCTCACTTTTGCTGCAAAGAAGTTACCGGTATCAACCCTGACACCTATATCATGTAAACGACTACTATCACCATGCCTACGAATATTACAAATGGATGGTCCAGGAGATAGTTTGGCCTCAAGCATCACTGATATTGCTCCTGCAGCTTCTTTGGCAGCCTGCAACGATGCTGCATCCGTTACTCTGTAACGACCTACATACGTAGCCTCTCGTCCTGCAACTCACACACACCATTAGGCTCGTGGCCGATGAGACAATGACTTGACACGAGCAATTTAGAGTTCTATTTATTTTCTGACCTCTCTCAGACAAAAGCTGGTCGATTTGCGTTTGTGTTCCAGGAACTAGAACAAATCTTATTCCAAGATGATGAAGAAACGCAATGTCCTGCACAAAAATCAAATTACTTCCCCTTATGAGAACTTAAGACCGAAGATCATAACATAACAAAATGAAGACTTTGAACTCTAAAGATTCAAAATTTTAACACTTCACCAATAATTGAACAATTTTTTTAACTAAATGTGAACTCTTAAGACTGATAATTTAACAAAAATGTCAGACTTTAGAGAGGCAAAAAATAACAACTTTCACTGAGACAAACAGTCGAACACCTTGCGTGCTTCTTACTCATAAACTCAAACACAAGCGAGACTAAAATAGAAACGGTACCTTCAAAACAGGATCACAGTAAGAACCGGAAAGGATCTCGCCGGAGATAATAACGACGAATGTGGAGCCACGGTGAGCCCAAAGATAAGGCCAAGCTTCACGGAACCAACGCACAAACTCTTTATCATCCACCGGATGCTCAGCCTCCACATCGCCGCCTGAACTCACCGCGTAATTAAACATATTACATTCCGCCACTGCCGTCTCCGACCGAGAAGACACGGAGTAAACCGGTTTAAACCATGGACAGCTAAACCGGAATCGAGTGTGGTTTAGCTTATTTCTTGGCTTGAATGACGAAGAATCCTTCTTTGTTTGGTGAAATTGGAAACGAATATAGCAATTTGAAGAAGAAGAAGAACCAATCAAAGCTCCTTGCTCCAGCATCTCTACACTTCTGTAAGAGAAATTTTTAACATAATAATTCTTAATTTTAATTAAACCGGAAGTTGACGGCGGTCTACAGTCGGTAACGGCGGCGATAGTGCCGTAGTGGGACCCACCGTTAGTAGGGGTTTTGTTTGTTTATTGACCAAACATGTCTGGTCCGTGAGGCGCTTAAGGTGTTCCCACGTGGAGTCAAAGTTGTTCGGTTTTGGTCAATAAATCGATGTAAAGTTGGTTTAACCGGTTTACGGTTATTCTCTCTCGAAACTTTAAACCAATTTCGGTTTATATGGTTACGCAAATACAAATGTTTTCGTGGACTCATCAGAGTGGGCTTTTAAGAAATGTTTTGGAATATTCTACCAGCTCAAGCCCATTTAAGTGTGACCATAAATAATTAGATATATAAATTCCAAACCTTTTATATAAAAAAGTTCTTCATACGAATGTTTTTCCTTTCAAATTAAAGAAAAATTGCAAACAAATTCACAATCATGATGTTAGTAATTTCGTATTAGACACTGAGTTGTAAGAAAAAAAAATCATGAGGTTAACATTTTCATATTAGATATCGAGTTTCTTCTAAATTGTTTTTATCTACTGTTAGACCAAAAAGTAAATTAATCTTCATAGTATATATACATTTTTAATGCCTTCAAAATAAAAACAGAAACATTTCATTAGAAACAAAAATTCCATTGATTTATGTAACATAGCAATATAGCATCTTAGTTTTGTTGGCAAGTAAATTAGCATATTGATAAGTACATAATGTTGATAAAGAGTGTCAAATACTCAAATTACAAACGCCACAATTTTTTTTTCCTTTTAAAGTTGAGATTACGTAAAGAGATAAAACTCAAAAGTTAGAAAAAAAAAAAGTAAACAAAATAAAAGAACGAATATCTCCTTGTTATCCGAATCATGTAAAAATAATATTCCCACGAGACACCACAAAGATACTCCTTCACGGTAGATATTTCATTCATGGTGATTGCGACCTATCAGGTCTTTTCATTCATACTATTTATGTTGCGATGAAATCATTATAAGTTTATTTCACTCTAAAAAATTCATGAACTTATACGTGCATGGTCACTGATTTGTGAAAAATAAAAAAATTCCATAAAAATCGAAGAGCTCTATACAATTTCTAAACTCTACACAACAATCTTTATTACGTAGTGTTAAAAACTTATTAAATGGTAGAGAAACAAAAACAACATTATTGAATTGTTGTTTGTTAATCGAATTTGATGTTTTTTTCTCAATATTCCTCGTACAAAATGTTGTAGAAAATAAAAAAAAGTTAAAAAATTCCTCTATATAAAATTATTCGCCCAAACGAAAATAAAAAAGAACTATAGGGGTCCCACAGTAATAAAAAAAAACTTGTGGTCCTAATTTGAAATATATATAAAATTATCAAAATCATAAAAAGCTTGTGGCTTCAAAAGCTTTCCATCGTCTTCTTTTCGTTAATTTTCATACCAAAACAAGAAAAAAGGGTACTCTGTTTTTGACAGGAAAAAAAAAAACGAAGCTTTAAAGATCTATTTTGAATTTGACTTTCATTTTCTCTCTCTACCTCTCTGTGATCTAAAAGATTTCAAAAGATTCGAGCTTTTTATTTTTCTCGTCGACATTGAAAATCGAGGTACAAAATTTCTCACCTTTTCTCGCCAAATTTTCCTATATCTTCTCGAAATCGATGAAACCATATCTTAAAATTTTGCAGAGGTGTAAAGATTCGAAGAACACCCATCTTGGTTCGTATCAATTTTTTTTCTGATTTCCCTTTGAAATTCAGGTAAATTTCTCAAAATTTGCTCAAACCCCTTTACAGATTTAAGCTTATTTCTTACAGAATCATGTAAAAGCACGATACTTTAGCTGAATCTCTCTGTTCTGATTTCTTGGGAAGTTTTCATTTTTCATAAATGTGCAAGTTTGAAACTTTGATTCCTTTTTGAGTAAGGTTTTAGTCAGATCTGTTTTGATTGATATGATCTATGTTGGGTTTGGTTTGGTTTGGTTTTGAAGTAGAGGAAAATGGGTGGTAAGTCAAAGAACAAGGAACATTTACAATCTCAGGATTCATCTGAAACTATTGAGAAGAAACAGAATGTGAAAGGGAAGAGATTATGGCAGAAAGTGAAGTATCAATTGGTGGAATATCATTCATTACCTGCTTATTTGAGAGATAATGAATACATCATTGGTCATTACCGATCCGAATGGCCGATCAAACAAATCCTTCTTAGTATCTTTACAATCCATAACGAGACCTTGAATGTTTGGACGTAAGTTTCGAATCGAATCTAGATTCTTGTTTATCTTTCCTACCTTGTTAAGATTCAAGAAGGTTGATAGTGTTTGTGTGTGGTTGGGATTTTGTAGGCACTTGATTGGTTTTTTCCTGTTTCTTGCACTTACCATATACACAGCTACAATGGTACCGAGCGTTGTTGATCTTCATGCTCTTCAACACCGTTTACCCGATATTTTGAGAAAAACAGATCTTCACAAGCTCATGTCTCGTCTTCCTTCTAGTCCATCTAGTTGGCATGTTATGGAGCTTCTTTATAACTGTTTACCTGAAAGATTCTCTCATGGCAACTACACCGATATGTGTGTTCTGGTAAGGAAAAAAACCCAATCTTTCCCCTTATTTCCGCACTATTTCGGTTTCCAAATGATCGCCAAGTTCATATCTTTTTTTCGGTTTGTTATCGAATTGCAGCATTCGGTGAAGGCAGATCTTGCAAACATGATAGCTCCTTTAATCTTCAGGCCAATAACCCGATGGCCGTTCTACGCATTTCTAGGCGGCGCAATGTTCTGTCTATTAGCAAGCAGCACGTGCCACCTCCTATCGTGTCATTCCGAGCGAGTCTCTTACATAATGCTTAGGCTAGATTACGCAGGAATCGCAGCTCTCATCGCTACTTCCTTCTACCCTCCGGTTTATTACTCTTTCATGTGTGATCCTTTCTTCTGTAACCTCTACTTAGGATTCATAACTATCCTAGGAATCGCCACCGTGCTTGTCTCGCTTCTCCCTGTTTTCCAAAGCCCTGAGTTTCGCGTCGTGAGAGCCTCTCTGTTTTTCGGAATGGGATTCTCTGGGGCAGCTCCAATTCTACACAAGGTTATCATCTTTTGGGACCAACCCGAAGCGCTTCACACGACAGGTTATGAGATCTTGATGGGTTTGCTTTACGGGTTAGGAGCTTTGGTTTACGCGACTAGGATTCCCGAGAGATGGATGCCGGGGAAATTCGATATAGCTGGACATAGTCATCAGTTGTTTCATGTTCTGGTTGTTGCTGGTGCCTTCACACATTATAGAGCTGGACTTGTTTATCTTAAGTGGAGAGACATTGAAGGATGCTAATGAAGATAAAGAGGATTTCGATGTTTTGAATCTTCTTCTTTGTTGCTTCTTAAAAAAAAGGTTAAAGTCTATGTGTAAGCAAATGTTTGATTTCCTCAACGATGAATAAATATAATTAATTAATCCTCCTCCTATATATTACCAACTTAAAACAGAAACTTGACAAACAAGTCATGAAACAAAAAGGGCAAATATTCACTCTATATTAACCCTTTGATTAATCATTGAGGCTTTGGGTTTTGAGTAAGAGCTTCAAGAGCCATGTTTAGAGAAAAGCGACGAACTTTCTTATGCTTCCTCATGACTTGCTTTTGAATTGTTTAGCCCGCGTCTCGAGATTGTACTATCCGACTCTCTCCTTAGTTTCCAAGAGATTCTGTTCTCTGACTGCTTCGATGGAGCTTTACGAGACCCGAAGGCTCTTAGGTTCCACCAAGAGTTGTCTCTATGTGAGTTTACGATTCCCTTGTAACTCTAATCCAACACGTTGGTTCACTTTGTGCCGGAGACCAACTCAAATCTCTAACCCTAACCCTAAGTCACGATACTTCATTCTAGAGTCTAGGAAGAAAGAGAAGAAGTCAACTGACAATCTAATGATCTCTGTCCCAACTGGCAATTCTCCTATGTATTGGTGGAATATTGTCGCAGTTGGTCATAATATATACATGATTGGCGGATATCTCAATGAGGCACGACCCTCGTCTACGGTCTTTTTCATGGATTGTCGGTCTCACACGTGGCACGAAGCTCCAAGCATGCGAGTGGCCCGGTCATGCCTTCTTGTAAGTGTTCTTGATGGTAAAATATATGTAGTGGGTAGGCCCAAAGGTGTCAATCCCTCGAATTGGATCAATGTTTCGATCCCAAAACCAAAATATGGGAGCATGTGCCAAGCCCTGATGTGGAGATAGGCCTGAGTTATATATCCAGAAGCTTAGCCATCGAAGGAAAACTTTACATGTTTGGGAACAAGAGTGTGGTTTACAAGCCCAAGGAAAATAGATGGGATTAATGGAGGATATGTGTTTGGGTAGGGATATTTATTCTGCTTCCGTGATAGATAACGTGTTGTACAGTTATGGTATATCTGAAAAGATCGAATGGTACGATTTTGAGTTTGGAAAACCTGACGAAATCACCAATGGAATATTGTTTTCATGTGAGATTGGTGGATTATGGTGGAAAGATGGTGGTTTTGTGGGAGAAACGTATGGGTAAGAAGGAGAAGAAGATTTGGTGTGCTGTGATTTCGCTCGAAAGGCGCAACGGAGTTGAGATCTATGGGAAGCTTGAGTGGTGTAGTTTTGTGCTTACGGTCCCCAAACGATGTAACTTCCCGCAAGTTTGGTCGGTTAAGGTTTAATGAATCTAACACATGAGCCAAAACATTGTAGTATCATCTTGTTTTCAATATGATTAAGGATTTTTTTTTTAGCAAACATATAAAAAATTTTTAAAAAACATAAAAAGGATTTTCTACGTTGCGTCACTTGTAAACATTTCCACTTGCATCGGTCTCTTCTCATTATACTCTGTTTTCTCTCTTCTTGACGGCTATGGTTCATGAGCTTTACAAAACAGGAATGGCAGAGACAACATTCGATAGAGTGGCAACGACAGTATCTTCTGTTTGCTTAAACAATGGAGAAGCTTTTCCGGGTTGTGACATTCTTGTCAAAACCGGTTGCGATCTCGGTGAATGTCTGTGAACCTGGAGAGAGACAGATTGCAGAAACTGGAGCTGAATTTTCCAAGTGATGATGTTTCTTTTGCATTGAAGGATAACAAAAATCTTCCATGGTTGGCCAATTACTTGTGAGTTTTTATTTCGATTTCAGGCTCAAATTACACAGCTTTATATATTGGTTCGTTTATTTTGGACCTTTGAGATTGTATCCTATTGTAAGCCTCTTGTACCATCCAGTTAACTAGCACCAAACTTAAAATGAAATTTATCAAAACGAACCAAACCAAATTACAAATTATTATTTTTATTTAGTTTTGGACAAACAAAGTGCATGTCGTAACTGAATCAAAGTTTCACAAAACTTCTTTTTTAGTTGTTGTTGTCGACTTGTCGTCTT
Organism: Arabis hirsuta; assembly: GCA_964056655.1. Lineage (NCBI taxonomy): Eukaryota > Viridiplantae > Streptophyta > Magnoliopsida > Brassicales > Brassicaceae > Arabis > Arabis hirsuta. The sequence goes on from OZ053303.1 coordinate 37,145,276, forward strand.
ATCCGTTCAATTCTGGGATCCAACATTCAAATGGGGTATAAGCAATGCTAACATTGCTAACATTCAAATAGTACTTCATACCTTCGACAAATTGGTATATATTTCCTATTTCTCGGTGTTACAATATCTCAAAATATCCATGATACTTATAATAATAATAAAACACAGATTGAGGAAATATATATATATCTTTTTTAATATAAGTAAATTAGAAAATGTTCATTATTCGTAACAAAAGAAAAAGAAGGAATTAAGGAAATATTCATTCTTCCAATATACAAAGTTGTATAATTAAAGGTTCAGGATTTTTAGTAAAGGCGACTTTGCTTATGTTGGCTTCCACAGCCATGAACGGAGAAAAGCCACCGGTTACGAAAACTATGAACTTTCTTATGCTTCCTAACGATTTGTTTTTAAACTGCTTAGCCCGCGTCTCCAGATTGTACTATCCGACTCTTTCCTTAGTTTCCAAGAGATTCCGCTCTCTCATTGCTTCTATGGAGCTTTACGAGACCCGAACGCTCTTAGGTTGCACCGAGAGTTGTCTCTATTTGTATATAACATTCCCTCCTCGCTCTAATCCAACACCAACACGTTGGTTCACTTTGTGCCGGAGACCAACTCAAATCTCTAACCCTAACCCTAACCCTAAGTCACGATGCTCCATTCTAGAGACTAGGAAAAAAGAGAAGTCAAGTGACAATCTTATGATCTCTGTCCCAACTCACAATCCTTGTCATATGCATTCGTTGAATCTTATCACAGTTGGTTATAATATCTACAAGATTGGTGGGCTCATCTCCTAAATGTTGGATTTTTGTGATTAAGAACAAGAAACGTGAAGTTTATCAGAATATCAAAAGAAAGATTGAAAAACAAAACTTGTTTATTGCTCTGAATTGATCGAATGAGAATTATATTTTCTCTAGGCATACATCCATTATTTATAGCTTAAAGTCTTAACATTTTTCTAATAAGGAAATTGCCTTATTCATCACAAAGAAAATTCTAAATAATCTCCAATAAGAATATAAGTAATATTCTATATTGGTGAGACTTTTGATTTCTCTAGTTACGTGTTTGTCACATGTTCAATTAAGCTTATCATCTTCTTTTTCTTTGTTGTAGGCCTCGTCATTTCTCAAATCCAGATTCATCTCCTTCTTCTTCAACTGATTCTTTCTTCTCAATTGAATAAGACAAGCTTATTCCAACACTCCCTCTAAGCTTGTATTCGGTGATTCCAAGTTGTTCTCTGAGCCTTTCAAACTGTGTCGTTCCAAGAGCTTTGGTAAGTACATCAGCTCTTTGTTCTTGACTTGAACAGTGATGTAATTTGATTACTCCGTCTGCTTGCGAATCTCTCACCACGTGATATTTGACAAGGAAATGTTTGGTGCGTTTGTGGAAAACTGGATTCCGACCGATTGCGATTGCGATTGCTATCGGAAATTAAAGGTATTGGCCTTTTCTCTTTGAACCCTAACTCGTTTAATAGCTTCCTTAGCCATACTGCTTGATTTGTTGCTTCGCATAGGGCAATGTATTCTGCTTCTGCTGTGGATTGTGCTATTGCTCCTTGTTTTTCTGTTTTCCATGAAAACATTGCACTTCCAAGACTAAAACAATATCCTGTCGTACTTTTCATGTCTTCTTTGCATCCTGCCCAATCTGAGTCTGCAAATCCGACTAGTTGTGCTTTTAACTTTTGTTGTTTTTCATTTTCATCTGTCTTGATCTTGTAAATCCATTTGACTCCCACTATTTTTTTCCCTTGTGGTAAATCTGTGAGATACCAAGTCTGATTTTTGTTTATCATCCTAATTTCTTCATCCATAGCAAATCTCCACTCTTTATCCATGAAAGCTTCTTCAAAACAAGTAGGTTCTCCCATACATAGGCAGCAAAAATCTATCACTTGATTGCATTGTTCATCAAGCTCCATAGTACTATTATAGATATCATTGAGGCTTCTAGTTTTCCTCATTACTCCAGGGGATTCTTCACTTTCTGTCCATATTGTGTTTTCTGTTTGTTGTTAGATGGTTCACTTTCACTTGTACTTTCGAATGGTGTAATGTCTGGACTTGCGTTTGTCTGTTTTATTAATGAACTTTGAATTCTTTTAACTGTTTTGAGATGAGACACCAACTGATTCGTGGCTGCCTCCTTTTTTTTCCAATTCCAAGCTTTATTTTCTTCAAAATCACATCCCTTGACACTTCCACTTTGAATGTATCTAGCATGTAGATCTTATATCCCTTGCTTAACGTGCTGTAGCCAATAAAGACTCCTTTACGTGATTTGTCATCTAACTTCTTCCTCTTCTCCTCAGGAACTAGTATATGACAAATGCATCCAAATACTTTTAAATGACTCACTGAAGGTTTGTGATCACTCCATACCTCTAGTGGTGTTTTCTTGTTTAGTGACTTGGTAGATAATATGTTCTGCAAATAGGCTGCTGTAAAGACAGCTTCAGACCAAAACTTATCTGGCATACCTTGAGCTTTTAACATAGCACATGCCATCTCTAGTAATGTTATGTTTCGTCGTTCAGCCACTCCGTTTTGTTGTGGTGTGTAGGAAACTGTGAACTGTCTTTGTATGCCTTTTTCTTCCAAAAATTGAGTGAATTCTTGTGATGCATACTCGCCACCTCTGTCGGATCTAATTGCTTTTATTTTCTTCTCTGATTGTGTTTCCACCAAAACTTTGAACTTCTTGAAGGTTGTGAATACTTCAGATTTCAGTCTAGGAAAATAAACCCATAGCATCCTTGAATAATCATCAATGAAAGTAAGAATATACTTGCTGCCATTGATTGATTCTGTTTGCATAGGACCACAAACATCTGTGTGAATCAATTGTAGTTTCTCTACTGCTCTTGTTTCAGATTTTTGAGGAAAGCTTTCTCTATGATGTTTCCCTCGTACACAACCTTCACAAATCTCTTTTGTGACTGTGAACTTAGGTAGTCCTTTCACCATGTTATTTGCTTGAAGAACTTGCAAATGAATATATCCTGCATGTCCATATCTTTTATGCCACAAATCTGAAAGATTTTCTTCTTGGGTTCCATATGCCTTTTCAATGATTGGCCAGCTCAGCGGAAAACTAGTTCCAATCATTAGAGCTTCGGATATCTTGTTGTAATTGTTATCCATTATGATGCCTTTGTCTTCATCAAATAACACCTTATATCCACTTTTTAACAATTGTCCAACACAATAAATTTCTATCAATCCTTGGAACGAAAAGGACATCTGTTATGGTTCTTTGGCCTGATTCCGTGTCAACAATGATGTTGCCTTTTCCAGCACTTAGAAGTACCTCACCACTAGCCACTTTAATAGAAGTTCGAATTTCTTTGTCCAAGTCTGTGAAAAACTTTTCTTCTTTGACCATATGACTTGTTGCTCCACTATCAAGAATCCAGGTGCTTGAATTCATTGATGTATCACTTGCTGCAAATAATAGTTCTTGTATTAAATCTTCTTCTTGGTGTGAATAAGCTTGCTGATTTTTCTTTACTTTGCAATCCCTAGCTATGTGCTCGACTTCTCCACAATTAAAACACTGTATTTGTGACTTCTGCTGCCTGTTTTGATCATTGTTAGGTTTTTTGTTTTTGAAATAACAATCTGATTCGTAGTGATTATCCTTTCGACAGTAGCTGCACCATCTTTGCTTTCTAGGTTTATGATCAAAACTATCGAAGTTCTGACTGGTTCCTTCATTTATCTGGACTGGTTTCTGGATTGATTTCTTAAACTTTGCATAGAACGCTCCCTCTGAATTTTGATCTTCTCTATCTTCGAGTCTGTTCTCCTGCATCTGTAATGCATTTAACAGTTCTTGCAATGTTATTGTTTTCAAATCCTTTGTCTGCTCGATCACACCAATGTATGGATCATATTTGGTTGTCAACGAAGATAATACTTTTGATACCAAATATTCCTCAGGCATATTGTCTCCATAAGACTTCATCTCATTATTGAGTTCAATAACTCTTTTCATGAATTCTCTTATTGTTTCTTTCCCTGTTTGCTTTACACTCCAAAAATTCGCTCATAGTCTTTGTAGTCTAATTTGTGATGTCTTTGGATCTCCTTTGTATTCTGTATGCAGAAGATCCCAAGCGGCTTTGGCTGATTCTTCATCAGAGACTCTTCCTCCCAAAATATCTTCACTCAAGGCACTATGAATTAGTTGCAAAGCAAGCTGGTCTTGGACTTCTAACTCCTCCCATCGTTTTATGGAGGCAAGTTCTTCTTCCGTTGGTTTTGTTTTGGTTTCTGGTGGTTGAGAAATTCCTTCGGAGACAATTGTCCATAGAGATCTGGACTTTAATATTGCCTTCATTCTCTTAACCCATAGGGAGAAATTCTTCCCGTCAAACATAGGAATAATCTGTGTTATGTTTTGCTGCATCTTCTCTTGTGTCTTTTGTGATAGAATCCTTTGTGATTACTTGTGGTTTCTTGTGACTTTTGTGGTTTCGTGAAACTAAATTGTGATGTTTAGGCTCCTAGAATCATGAAAGCTCTGATACCATGTTGGATTTTTATGATTAAGAACAAGAAACGTGAAGTTTATCAGAATATCAAAAGAAAGATTGAAAAACAAAACTTGTTTATTGCTCTGAATTGATCGAATGAGAATTATATTTTCTCTAGGCATACATCCATTATTTATAGCTTAAAGTCTTAACATTTTCCTAATAAGGAAATTGCCTTATTCATCACAAAGGAAATTCTAAATAATCTCCAATAAGAATATAAGTAATATTCTATATTGGTGAGACTTTTGATTTCTCTAGTCACGTGTTTGTCACATGTTCAATTAAGCTTATCATCTTCTTTTTCTTTGTTGTAGGTCTCGTCATTTCTCAAATCCAGATTCATCTCCTTCTTCCTCAACAAGCTTATTCCAACACTAAACCTCAAAGGCGTCGACTTTCCTTGAGAGAAGATTCAAACAAACCAAGAATGAAGAAACAAGCACAAACTGAAACTTGCAGAGTTCTGGAAATTAAGTGCAAGTAGAGTTGTGAAAACAGTGAGTTGCAGAGCTCTGAGAAAACAGAGTAAAGTGCAGAGTTGTGTGTAAAGCTTGAAGCTTTGAGTGAGAAAGAGAACTGAAATGAAGAGAAAATGTGAACACACAAGACTTTATCCAGTTCGTGCCCGTTAATGAGGGTCACTACGTCTGGCCGAGTTTATACTCGGAATCCACTAGATTCAAGATAGAGTTACAATAGAAATTTCTTAGTGTTTCACACTCAATGCCCTTCACTAGCACTTGATGCACACTCAAGAAATTTCTATGTTTAGAGAACACTCTCGTAAGCTTATACAATACAAAGTTTCTCTTTTTCTCTATCTCACAATCCGTAACTCTCTCTCAACTCTGATGATGTCTTTATATACACAGAGACATCACATTGTCCAGCTCATACCCTAACGCCAAACGCTCTGATTCAGACGCAATATTGATCCATCAATCATGTTTGTACCTTCAGACAAAAAAGCCTTATCTTTTGGCAATCACACAAAAAGACAACGTTGTACGGAGACACCACTCCTTGTTTACGTTTCTTCTCAAAAGTGGTCCCAAAAACAATTTGACCAAAGTTTTGATTTACATCAACTGTGGTTAAACCTGAGTTTCACCAGAGCTTGATTTTGTCTTGTGTGAGAGTCTTGAACATCATGGTTTTATCTTCACATCAATGATTTACCAACATCTAAGGTCTTCTTCATGGATTGTCGGTCTCACACGTGGAACGAAGCTCCAAGCATGAGAGTGGCCCGGGGGTAGCCTCATCTGAGTGTTCTTGATGGGAAAATATATGTAGTGGATAGGTCCCAAGATCTCAATCCCTCGAATTAGATCGCGTGTTTCGATCCCAAAACCAAAATATGGGAGCATGTGCCAAGCCCTGATGTGGAGATAGGTCAGAGTTCTATATTCCGAAGGTTTACCATCGAAGGAAAACTTTACCTGATAGGAAAGAAGAGTGTGATTTACAAGCCGAAGGAAAATAGATGGGATGAGGTAGAACTAGTGGAGGAGATGTGTTTCGGTTGGGATCATGATTCTACTTGCGTGATAGATAACGTGTTGTACTGTTATGGTGGTAATAAAAAGTTCAAATAGTACGACGTTGATGGAAGATCTTGGAGAACTTTGAAGGGTTTGGAAAAACTGCCAACATTACCATTGCATTATGATTGTGTTAGATTGATGGATTATGGTGGAAAGATTGCGGTTTTGTGGGTGAAACATGTAGGTGATCAGGAGAATGAGATTTGGTGTGCTGAGATTTCGCTTGAAAAGCGCAATGAACATGTAATTTATGGGAACGTAGAGTGGTGTGATGTCGTGCTTACGATCCCCAAAACATTTTTTCTTGAAAGTTTTGGCTGCTACGGTTTGATAAATCTAACACATGAGCCAACCATGGTAGTATCATGTTGTTTTCAATATAATTCAAAGGATTTTCTACTGCTTAAAGCAGAATGCATATAACGTTGCTTTGCTTCAATAATGTTTTGTTATCTTTTCTCATTATTTTCTGTTTTTCTCTCTTCTGAGTACTCTGTTTTGTTATGTTCTCAATCATGCTATGATTCTCTCTTCTAAGGACATACACATACACTCACCTTAGTGTATAGATATACGCACATAAATACAATAATCCGCGACGAATAAAAACAGAAAACTAAAGCATATTATTTCTTCAAAACACTTATTATTATTATAGCTAAAGCATGATGTAAAACACACAGTAGCGGTTACTGATGATCATTCATCTTTTCCTACTATTTTTAGTGTAGAGAATATTATAACTCTATCATACTACCCGAATAATACGAATATACATACATGTACAAAGATTAAAAATGGGGGGATTTGATAGTTAATTCCCGAAAGCATTCAAAATAATATTTATTGTTGATTTCCATCTCGATTAGTAGAGTAAACCATTTTTTGTTGTTATCAACAATCACTTATAAATCTAAAATTTCTAGTGTGGATGATGTTGCAAACATTGTAGCTCCTTTAATCATACGGCCTATTACCCTATGGACGTTCTATGCATTTCTAGGAGGCGCAATATTTCTGTTTACTCTGAGTGAGTCTCTCTAATCGCTACGTCCTTGTACCGTGCTTGTAGCGCTCCTACATGCTTATAGCCGTTCTACGTTTTGGGGACGTTATTCGGAGATGGGGACGGAAATATTCAATTTTTATTTTGATAAGTAAATAAGGAAAATATATATTCATTATTCGTACAAAAGAAGAAGAATGAAATATTCATTGTTCGTAAAAAAGAAGAAAAAAAATATTCGTTCTTCCAATTACAATCTTTGGCGACTTCAGCTACAAGGAAAGCTTCATTGTATCGAATTACTCCAATATATGTAGCTGAAGTCGCCAAAGATTTTGATCCCTCCAATTGGATTGAATGTTTTGATCCCAAAACCCAAATATGGGAGCATGTGCCAAGCCCTGACGCGAATATACGCGGCAGTTTTGTAAACAAAAGCTTAGTCATCGAAGGAAAGCTTCACATGTTTTGGGATAACCGTCGTCGTGCAGTTTATAAGCCAAAAGAAAATAAATGGGCTAAGGTAGGGTTAATGGATGTGCCTTCGAGTTGGCTTCCCGATTCTTCTTGCGTGATAGATAACGTGTTGTACAGTTATAGATGGTTTGAAAAGCTTAAATGGTACAATTTCGAGGAAAGATCTTGGAGTGTTTTAAAGGATTTAGAAGGAGTACTGCCTAAATTACCAAAATGTCATGATGGTGTTAGGTTGGTAGATTATGGTGGAAAGATTGCGGTTTTTTGGGAAGAAATTGTGCATGGAAAAAAGAAGATTTGGTGTGCTGAAATTGCGCTTGAAATTATGAGATTTATGGCAAGGTTGAGTGGTGTGATGTTGTGCTTACAGTCCCCAAATCATGTATTGTTATCGAATTACTTGCTGTTACTGTCTGATGATGAATCAACACATGATCAGCCATTTGCTTCAACATGGTAACTATCATTTTGTTTTCACTATATGATGAATGGTTTTCAACTGCATAAAGTAGAATGCATATGATACGTTGCTTCACTTGTAAGTTGCAAACATCAGCAATTGCATTTGTCTCTATTATGAGTTATGTTCTCAATTATGTCTTGTTTATCTTCTTCAATGTATACTACAACTCACCTTAGTGTAGAGATATACGAACATAACAAACATAAATACATGATATAAAATATATAATACAATGGATATAGAACAATTTGCGAAGAATAAATACAGAACTATAAAAAAGTTAGGATCATGTTACCGGGGTTTTGAACCCGACGTGAATCGAACACGCAACCTTCTGATACAAGTTCACATTGTGGAATGTTAGAAGTTTGTCATAAAATCCGAGCTAATTTAAATAAACATATATACAAGTCAATAAACCAACATTATTCACTATCAAATACATATATAGAGACTGGGTCACAAATTGGATATATTTTTTTTATATGTCATCTGATGTTATTGATTGGATCACAAATTGGAAAATCTTAAAATTAGTTTATCCTTGATTTCTAAAGTGTTAGCGAAAGTGGAAAAACTCACGTGCTATCAGCTAATCATACAATGAAACGTAAGTTCAAAACTTCAAATCACCACCTCTTAGGTAGAAATTACATTAAATAATAAGAAAATTACTAAAAATACCATTTATCTACAAAAATGTTTAAAAAATATCATTATCTCAACAACCCTAAAAAATATCATAAATCACTATTTACAAAATGTGAAATAATAACATTTTTGCCTCCTCTTTCTTTCACGCTGATCTCTCTCTCTTTGGATTTCTCTTTGGAGATGGTGGCGATCACGGTGATTGTTGACAAAAACAGAGATAGAGGGAAAAACAGCGGTAGACAAAACACGGAGACGGCGGTGGTGGACAAAAACGAATGTGAACAAAACCGGTGACGGAGAAGACGGTTGTGGACAAAATAGAGACGAATACGATGGTGGACCAAAATGAAGACGGTCGGTGTTAACAGAGACAATGGTGGATAATGACGGAAATGGTGGTTGTGAACATAGACGGTGACGGTGAACAAATACGATAACATCGTGGACGAAAATGTATTTCATGAAATCATAACTAAGGATATAAATGTTTTTTTATTTTGTGAGCAGTGAATTGTGGCAGATTTTCGAGGGCTTAGAATTAAATGACATTTTTCAAACAATTGACATTTTTTATAACAATCCCTTAAATAATTCTATATAAAATTATAAATTGATTAAGATAGTTTCCCAAAAAAAGGCTGATCCTTTTAATATGTTTTGACCATAAGGGATCAGGTTTTAAACGGAAATAATTAGTTAGATTTTTAACTTGCCGACAAATAAAAGAGAGATAATTTTGTGGAAATTGCCAAATAATCCCTTATATATTAATTAGAGAGTGATTTTTCAAAAAAAAAGCTTAAATGTCTTCACCAAAATTATTTTCCCAATTTTAATGTGACATGACATCCTTTAAAATATAACATGACATTCTCTCTAATTTAACCCGTTAATCTTTAATTAAAATTTGCTCAAACTCAATAATTAAAATTAGTCAAAGTTTAAAAGGAGGATGGGAATGATTGGCTCCATTGATGAAGTTAAGAAGTGATTATCAAAAATAATCTCACGAAATAGAAGATTATTTTTACGTGCTTTCTTTCGATTATTTGAATAAGAATTTTATTTATTGTTATTTTTAAAAGTAATTTCTTTTTAGATTTTAATAGATCTTACTTTATTTCTAAAAAAATATGTTCAACCAAAAATGTCAATTAAATAAATATATTATATTTCGTTACGGTCAAAATGTAAATTTATGTATCATCATCAACTCCAAAGTTAAAAATATGATAATCTTTAGTAAAATCTACACAAGATTAATCTGACGTTTACAAGATTATGGAAATCGTTATCTCCACAAATTTACCTATCCAAAATTTAAGAATATCTCAGAAATAAAATGTTTGAGCAACTATAAATTTAAAAGTGTAGAATTTGGCTGCTCTAGAATTTATGTATCATCAATTCTAATTTTCAAATATGAAAGTCTTTGATAATTGGAAATATTGAAAGTTTTCAATAAAAAAAAGTAATCTTTTCGATATTTAATTAATAATGGACTTATTATGGTTCGAAATTTATGTATCATCAATTTTAAATTTAAAAATATGAAAATCTTTAGTATAATCTACACAAGAACAATCTTGTGGAAATATTCCAATTAAATAATAATTAAATTAAAATTACCATATTCTGATTAATTGATTGACGTTAACAACATCTAAAATTTTAGTACCATTATTTATAATTAGAAAATTAGGAAAATCGTTAAGAGTATATCCACAAAATCGTTAAGGTGAAATATTTCTATAGAAATCGTATATTTTGTGGAGATAATCTTAACGATTTCAATTATTTATCTCCACAGATGTGATTTGTGAGAAGATGCTTATGTGTTATCTCTACAATCACTTTCAAGAAAACAATTATGACATAGCTAACAAAAATGTGACATGACAATTTTGAATCAATAACAAAATCTTGTACAACTAAATTTATATTTGTTACCGTAATTAAATCAAAAGAGTTTTTAACCAATATATTATCAGATTTTCGTTTTTATTCTAAAGTTATATACAAATTTGGTTTCTCATTTAAAAATAGTTTCGAAATTGATTATTGTAAAAATAAAATTACAGAATATTTTTATAGAATATATATATTTTTGAAATAATAAGAAAGATTTACCAAATTTTTAAAAGAGACTTTGATATGTTTGTGAAAAAAACTTTCCCAGTTTATAGAAAAATGTAATTATTCTTTTGAAATTTTTTTTACGCAAGACAATTTAAAAGTAATAAAAATATTTTTTATTCAAAAATAACAATTTTTTTATTTGCGTTTTATTTATAAAATTTATGATTATATATTTTAATTTTTAAAAATATTAAATCATTTATTTGTATTCTAAATACTAATTAAGATATTCGGACAAACCAAATTTAACATGTTATTTTTAACTCTAATATATTATATTTTGATTTGACATATTTACATATATAAAATAATTAAATGGTAAAACTAAATTTCTGAAATTCATATTAATAATAAAAACGATATTATTGACCAAAAAAATTAACAACAAAAGAATCAACAACATTGTATATAACAAAATCAAACAACTACATATTTACATTTTTTAAAATTAAACTTTAAAAAAACCTACATAAATAATTTATCCACGTGTACGTGGAAGAATCACCTAATTATATTGTATATAGATAAACTTATTCATTATTCTCAACTGGCTTATAATCATATTATAAAACTATATTCTATCATAAATCATAATTATGAAAAGAAAAAGAAAAACAATAGGCTAAATTTTTCAAAATCTAGTTTTAATTTTCTTGATGTTATTCTATATAAAAATTGATCTAATCCTGCCCATTCATAACCTTACTTTCAAGTCTTAATCTCCCTCATATATGAGTCAATAATAAAATCAATCTACATTAGGAGAAAAACTTAAAATCTCTCCATTTTCATACTAAATTACCATAATTCCCATTATCTTACCACTTATTTAGTTGACTAAATCACCTCACATTTAAAGCCATTAAACCCTTAATCGGAAAAATATAAATAAAAATAAAAATCTCATATTTTCAGCCACTACATTGTAGATTTTTATTTTCTTTACAAAGTTTTTTTTGTAAACACGATGGGTAAACACGGCGGTGTTAAGACCAGAACCGCCGCATGTTTTTCCGACAGTGTTATCTTCCTCGCCGGAGCTTTCATGTCTCTAATTCTTGTTTGGTCTTACTTTTCAATTTTTTCACCTTCTTCAAATTTCACCCTCCTCACCGGTTTACGACGAAACATCAACGAACCAACTCAATGCTCCGGTTTAAACATGCAATTTGACCCACCCGAACCCGGTTTTTACGACGATCCGGATCTAAGCTACACAATCGAGAAACCAATCACAAATTGGGACGAGAAAAGGAAACAATGGCTTGAATCTCACCCTTCTTTCATACCCGGTTCACATAACCGGATCGTGATGGTAACCGGTTCTCAATCCTCGCCGTGTAAAAACCCAATCGGAGACCATTTATTACTCCGGTGCTTCAAAAACAAAGTCGATTATTGTCGAATTCACGGTCACGACATCTTCTACCGTAATTCTCTTCTTCATCCGAAGATGAATTCGTATTGGGCTAAACTTCCGGTGGTTAAATCGGCGATGATTGCTCATCCGGAAGCGGAGTGGATTTGGTGGGTTGATTCCGACGCGATTTTCACCGATACGGAGTTTACTCCGCCGCTTGAACGTTACCGGAATCATAATCTGGTTGTGCATGGTTGGCCTGGAGTTATCTACGATGATCGGAGTTGGACGGCGTTAAACGCCGGAGTTTTTCTGATTAGAAATTGTCAATGGTCAATGAATTTTATTGACACGTGGAAGAAAATGGGACCTGTGGGACCTGATTACGCAAAATGGGGTGAGATCCAACGGTCGATATTTAAAGATAAGATGTTTCCAGAGTCAGATGATCAAACGGCTCTGATTTATTTGCTTTATAAACATAAAGAGTTGTATTATCCTAAGATATACCTCGAAGCAGAGTATTACTTCCAAGGGTATTGGATTGGTGTCGTTGGGGGTTTTGCTAATGTAACGGAACGGTATCTTGAGATGGAACGAGAAGACGCCACGTTGCGTAGACGTCACGCGGAGAAAGTGAGTGAACGATACGGTGCGTTTAGGGAAGAGCGGTTTTTAAAACGCGAGTTTGGAGGGAGAGGGAGTCGTAGAAGAGCGTTTGTAACGCATTTTACGGGATGTCAACCTTGTAGTGGGGACCACAATCCGATTTATGATGGTGACACGTGTTGGAATGAGATGATCAGAGCCCTTAATTTTGCTGATAATCAGGTGATGCGTGTGTACGGTTACGTTCATTCTGATTTGAGTAAGACTTCTCCGCTTCAACCTTTACCGTTCGATTATCCTGATGAGCCTTGGTGAAATTTTATTTGCTTGGGTTTGATAAGTTTTTAGTATTTTTTCTTTATAGTACTTTGATTGATATATAAATGGTTGAGAGAGTTGTGTTTTCTAGTAATTACATTATACTACTCTTGATTAGAAAAAAATTATATGATAAATCAAATAGAATTATGAGGAAAAAAGCGAAGATTTTTCACTTTCTATTTGTGTATATGGACATGGCAAAGTCGAAAATGAAAAAGAATTGGTGGTAGAGTTTTTGTCGATGTCCTAATGCATGACACAACCAACGGTTTTGCATTTGGTTGAAACTTGAAACACAGTTTTTTGTTGTCTTATAAAACAAAATTAGATGGAACACAAAATTGATATTTAATGAATTCGATTATTTCGGCTAATTCTGTTCAGTTAGGGTTATTTTGTATAATAATTTATACCCTTGAGTTATGATAAATTTTGGTTTGGATTCGAATTATTGAATTTTGTTGTAGTTCGGTTAATCCCTCACATCGACAGTCCATTCATAATTATTGGGTTGGTGATGTACATATCTAGTTAATTAGTTATCATATCGCAATCACATTTATATACTTATGTATTTACGTATACATTATACTAACTAATACTCTTATGATGAGAGAAGTCAATAATACATAAAACATTTATTGGAGAGCATTAGTAGATTTGACAAGACCATAACTCTTGCTCCTTTGAAACATCTTGTGATTACTCCCAAAACTAATCAAAGGACTTGTCTCATCAATTCTCTCAAACACATGATGATCATCATTACAACTTCTCAAACTCTTAGCCTTTTTCAATTTCAACTGTACTCCAGGCCGCGTATCGTTCTTGTCCTTCTTCAGTTTCAATTGTACTCCAGGCCGCGTATCGATAGTCATATTCCTAGCTGATGCGGCTCTTACAAGCTCAGCCACACGATGCTCTTTGTCTCTCACAGAAGTTTGCGAGTGGCTCGCGCTGAAACTTCGCGGGAGAGCACTTACGTGGCATACAGTTGGTATCCCAAAAGCCATGGCACCGCCGAGGTCGTGGGAAGATAATTTATTCATGCTTTTTATGTACAAGTCTCTAGCTTTCACCACCATCTTTATGGAAACTTTTATGAACTTGCTTAGCTTCGTCTCCTTTTTCTTGCTCATGTTTTTCCTTATAGGAGATACCAAAAGGGAGATAATACAAGAAACTGTGGGGGGTCGAGTTTTCTCTCTCAGGCACGAGTTTCGAAACTTTCCATAAAAGTTTGAATTTGGTCTTCAACTTTTTCTTGCAAAAAGATAAGATATCTTTACCTACTTTTATTGACTCAAAATAGAAGTCTTCGTTGAATCTTGCTCTCCGGTACCGGCTCTTCGGAGCTCCGGGTTCGTAGAAGTCTCAGAGATGACACACTAATCTCTTGGAGGAAGAGTGCGACTTCAGAAAAGAGTCAGGTAAGGGCAGGTAAGTTAAAGTACGATTTTTAGTGCGAAAAAGTGAGTGACTACAAACAGTGTCTGTCGGTTGCTTGAGTGTGGTTGATGGAGGAAACTCCGCCGCCAATCTCCGCGTCTGCTCTACATGAGCACCCGGAAACAGGGGAGAACAGAAATGATCTCTCCGATCCAACCCCGATTTCCCCAAAGAAGTTGACTGCTATTGGAGATTCTACGGCAAACAGAGGCACATCGACTGTTGCTGGACAGGAGATTGCTCCGAAACCTTCATGGGCGAAGGTAGTTAACAACAAACCAACACTGAGAAGACATACTTTCACGAATTCGGAGACGACCGGAGTTGTTGCAGTTCCGGCCGAAGTTCTTCAAGACGTTCCCCTATGGGATGACCTTCTAATCGGGCAATTCCTCTCGGCGGCGCCCCACGTTGCAAAGATCCACGTGATAGTCAATAATATTTGGCCTCTCGGGGACAAATCGGTTAAGGTGGATGTTTATGTGGTAAGTGACACGATGGTCAAATTCCGAATCAAAGATCCGACAACTAGATCGCGTGTTCTCAGGAGAGGAATGTGGAATATAGCCGATATACCACTGCTTGTATCGAAATGGACCCCTGTCTTGGAGGAGGCTCAACCCGCGATCTCAATGATGCCACTATGGGTCACAATCAAAAACGTTCCTCACTCCATGTTTTCATGGGATGGACTTGGTTTTTTGGCAAGCGCAACAGGAGAACCAAAGAGGCTTCACCCAGAGACCGAAACCTGTAAAAGTTTCGAAGAGGCAAAGGTGTTTGTCGAGGTGGATCTGAAGAAAGAACTTCCCAAACAATTCAAATTTGAAATCGAACCAGGCAAGGAGGAAATGGTGGAGTTTGTTTATCCCTGGCTCCCACCTCGATGCTCAAGATGTAAAAAATGGGGACATCATGAGGAGGGCTGCAAAGCTAAATCGCAAGTTACTATCCTCAAAAGAGGCGAGGAACTACCACTAAATGTTTACCAATCTCCTAAACGGACAATAGTTTCAAAACAGAGTGAGGCAGGGGGTTCCTCGGGAGATGCAGAGAGAAAATCTACTACACCATCAGTTCCAGTGACCCCAGCCTCTCCGGAAAAGGTCTCGTCCCCAACGGTCATCACTGTGGAGGAGGAGAAGAACGAAACTCCACGAACTCAGGTTACAGAGGAAACAGAGGTATTGGCAAGATCAGGAAAACAGAGTGAAACGGAGGTGAGTTGGATTGAAATCTCTCCAACAAAGGCGAGCAAGATGAAAGATGTCTCCCCCCCCCCCCCCGATTTCTCTAACCTCTACACCGTCTCGTTTCTCGGTCCTAGAGGAAACGGATATTTTGGAGGAGGTGATGGCAGAAAGGTCAGTGGACGAAACCAATGAGGATATAGAGAAGACGGAAGAGGACGATGTAGAGGAAGGGGAATTTACGGAAACTGAGAAAGAAATGGAACACTCTGAGAAAACAAAGACAGTGGAGCCTCGGAAGTCAATTCCACGCGCTTCAAAATCAACACATAAGTTCGTCGGGACTAATTCAGCGCGAAAGGACTCGGACAATCAACATGTTAAGAACGCAAGGGGTCGAAAGCGCAACTCGTAATAATGTCTGGATTTTTTTGGAATATACGGGGTTTCAACAAATCAAAAAAACATTATGTTATGCAGAAGTGGATACAAGAACACAACTTTCAATTTGGATGCTTACTTGAGACAAGGGTCAAGGAATGTAAGTCACAATCAATAGTCTCGAGCGTCTTCCCAAGCTGGTCGTATATGTCCAACTATGAGTTCAATAGACTTGGCCGAATTTGGGTGGTATGGAATGATAAAATTCGGTTAACTCCGGTCTTTAAAAGTGATCAGATAATAACATGCTCGATATTGATGGAATGCAAACAACAGGAGTTCTTCTATTCTTTTGTCTATGCTTCTAACTCGGTTGACGAAAGGAGAAGTCTTTGGGCCGATCTTAAACACCATCAAGACTCAAGTATGGTTAAAGACAAAAATTGGTTGATCTTTGGGGATTTTAACGAGATACTAAATGGTGTTGAGCACTCAAGCTACGGTACATCTCCGGCTATCTCAAGAGGAACTCATGATTTTCAAAATATTGCTCGACACTGCTGCTTTTCAGATCTCAACTATCAAGGTCCTCTCTATACATGGTGCAATAAGTGGAAAGAAGGATTAATATGTAAGAAGCTTGACAGAGTACTTATAAGTGAACATTGGATGCGCGAGTTTCCAAGTTCGTATTGTGTCTTTGAACCAGGGGGCTGCTCGGACCACTTGAGATGTAGAATCATGTTTGAGGCTGAAACTCCGAAGGGAAGGAAACCATTCAAATTCATAAATGCTCTCACCTCTCAATACGGGTTCATATCGATGGTTGAAGAGCATTGGAACGACTCGGAGAGTTTGTTTCACTCTACCTTAGCCATATTCCGATTTTCAAAAAAACTGAAAACACTAAAGCCGAAAATTCAAGCTTTGACACGAACCAAGTTGGGAAACTTGCCTCTCAAGGCCAAAGAAGCTTATGTGGATTTATGCAATAAGCAAAGGGAGAATCATCAAAACCCCACCTCTCAGAATATGGAAACCGAATCGGAGGCATATTCAAGATGGGAACGCGTTGCAGACTTAGAGGAGAAATTCTATAAACAACGTTCAAAAATCCATTGGCTGGCAGTAGGAGATCGAAATAACCGGATGTTCTATCAAGGAATAAAATCAAGAGAGGCAAAAAACACAATCCGGGAAATTCTTGGACCTAATGGAGAAATCTACAAGAACAGTGAGGATATCAAAAAGGAAGCTACCCGTCACTTTGCTGACTTCCTCTCGTTTGCACCTACGGACTATGAGGGATTATCGGTCGATGAAATAGAAAAATTATTGGAATTCAAGTGCCCGGAAGAGGATATTTCAAGAATGATCCGTGAGGTATCTGAAGAGGAAGTAAAAAGGGTTCTTTTGCTATGGCAAATGATAAATCACCAGGTCCGGATGGGTACACGACGGATTTCTACAAATCTGTTTGGCATATCATAGGAAAGGATTTCACGGTTGCAGTACAATCTTTCTTCATTAAAGGATTTCTTCCAAAAGGAGTAAACTCAACCATTCTTGCTTTAATCCCGAAGTTGACCGAAGCAAGGGAGATGAAAGATTACCGCCCTATCTCGTGTTGCAATGTCATACACAAGGTAATCTCAAAAATTTTGGCTAACCGGTTAAAGGAAATATTACCAACTTTGATAGCTCCGAATCAAACGGCTTTCATCAAGGATCGTTTGTTAATGGAAAACCTCCTTCTAGCAACCGAACTAGTGAAGGACTACCACAAGTCCTCGATATCACCTCGTTGTGCATTG